>OV651814.1:87511342-87736342 GCA_927349885.1 Psylliodes chrysocephalus
ATAAATACCTCTCTTTAAATAAATGTTGACTCGACAAGCAATATTGAGCCTCTGCAAATTATTACCATTATTGCACTCGCGTAAGAGACACGTTTGAGATGAGGTTTGTGTCAAAACATTTAAGCGCAAACAATCTGGGTCTTGCTGTAACATTTGGATTTCATGAGTAATCGATATATTACAATTATTACAGAGCCTCGTTCTGTCATTAATTTCAAGGGGCTGTCTATTATTTGCATCTCGTCGGGTAATTGCTATCTCACGTTTAAGAATGTCCTCTTCGCGATCTATTCGAGCCATAATTGAATTCAGCGACCTCGAAAACCTGAATTTCCAATGTCAACAGAGCACATTTACTTTTTCATTCCTCTTTGACAGCGAATTGACAGCTGTCAACTGTCAATTTTTCCAATCTAATATTAGAATTGAATTCAGCGGCCTCGAAAACCTGAATTTCCAATGTCAACAGAGCACATTCACTTTTTTATTCCTCTTTGACAGCGAATTGACAGCTGTCAACTGTCAATTTTTCCAATCTAACATTAGAATTGAATGCAGCGGCCTCGAAAACCTGAATTTCCAATGTCAACAGAGCACATTCACTTTTTATTTCTCTTTGACAGCGAATTGACAGCTGTCAACTGTCAATTTTTCCAATCTAACATTAGCATCGAATTCAGTGACCCAAAAAACGCTACCTTGTGTGTTTAAATAATTAAAATATGCTCTCGACATCTGGAAATAGTATTAAAAATGAATAGTTTTGGAACGGATATATGGAACTTTGGCAGCTCTGTAGCTGCCAAAATATTGATTTTGGCGCTTTGTGCCCATGGAGACTTTTGTTCAGGATGACGAAATCTACAACATATCAAAAATTCAGACAATTTGACCGAAACCCAATTTCCATAAGATTATTGCGGGGTCCTTTCAAATAATGGAAACAACGGACAGAAAACAACGCCACTTTCTCTTTTGGTAACTTTTGACAGAAAAATTAAGCGTACAGATGCAGCAACAGTACAGATGGAGCATTTGAAAAATTACTAAATGGAACAAAAATTTGACGTTAATAAGGTCTATGAAGACTAGAGAAAAGAAGGCGAATCGGCAATGATCAAATTTCAAATTTTCGTCCTTTTTTTTATAAAGTTAGCGAAATTGACTGTAGTTAGCATGTCTAATGACAGCAGAGTCAATTTTTTATATAAGTCAATGTAAAATGAAGCGATTTTTTTAAAAAATTGGTGAAATGAATCAAAATAATGTAAAAAAGTACCTGAGTACAAGTAACATGAGTGACAAAAAACATCAAAGCAAGATTTACGTCGTTCCATATTGTAAAACAGGATAAAAATCAAATCTTAAACTAAAGAAAACACAAGAAGTTTTAATATTAGATAACGAGTTGCAACTGTTACTTTTTTTTAACCCAATTGTGTCATTGTAAATGTTTTTTATAGGATACTAAACGTTTAGAACAGTGGCAGCATATATATCGTTCATAGTGCCGATAAAGCATTTTCTAGAGATGATACTGTTTTAAATGATATTCTTCATTTAGTTTTAAAGGAACTTTATTATATCTTCACAGTTTTATACGACCGAACTTCACCAGCAATGGCATCCTAATGGCCGTTGCGCGGTTGCCACTCTTGACATTTTTGACACTTGACAGTATAATCTTAAGCCTATTTCACGTTAGGACGACAGGTCCATAACAGATGCTGTTCTTTACTTTTTGGAACATATCAAATATTATGAGACTATTTTTACTGATGGTACTGTTATGAATATTTCATTGAACAAATCTTGGTTACCTTAAGCAATTGCTTGAAGCTTACATATACCTTACCTAAAGTATTTTATTAACCAAAGATTAATAACCAACCCTTACATGGGTGGTGACATAATTTATAAAACAAAAAAAAATAATTTAATACATAGAGTTCCACTGCAAGGTGGTTTAACCTCTAAAATTAACCTAATCCCATTAAATCCATGAAGTGAAAGAAACTTTGAAAATAAACTATTAAATAATTACACCTAGCTTAATAAACTCAAAATGGTGGTCGAGCAGAAATCACCGGTGAACCTCGGGATTGAATGGAGTTAAACTTCAGCACCACATCTCCTGGAAATCTCAACAAAAAAATACATAACTCCTATTCATCTAACTGGGATGGAAGCTACTTCTCTCTCCCTAACCACGCCGGTTGTCGGTCAACCAAGAAAAAACAAAAGAAAGGCAAAAGCTCGATTGGCTGAAGGATTACCTTCACGGCTTTGAGCTCCTCCAAAAATTTATGAGGTAAGAAAAAGAATAGTAAGAATAGTCAAATAAAAAAAAGTTTCTACCTGCCACTTACCTCGTCGAAACGAGATGCTTTATAAAAAATGGAGGCCACGGCTTATCCAAAATTAAAATCCCTTTTTGAAAAAGGCAGGAATAAAAATTCCTGGACTGCTCCAGTAAATCCCTTGTTGCCTCAGGTGGCTTTTCAGGCCAAGTAGTCGTAATACGTCCTAGTCGAACAGAGTTCCAAAATGGAGGCTCGTAAAAATGAAAATCCCTTTTAAAAAGGCTAGAATAAATTCCACTTATTAACTGCCCCAGTAAATCCCGCGGTGCGGTTGCCTCAAGTGGCTCTTCTGGCCAAGTAGGCTTGATACGTCCTCGTCCTCGTCGAACCGAGTTCACAAACACCTTCAACGGCTTCAACGATAATAATCTCGCCATCATGACAAACTACAATGAAATCGACTCAAGAAAATTCGAGAAGACGGATATTACAAAAAAAAAGACACGGAAAACAATGGTATCAACATCAAAAATTTTAAAGTTTCTAATTCTAATTATAAAACAACAGAGACCCACTCACTCAAAACCTTGTCGACTGGTGACTTAACAAAACATTTTATTTATCAACGAGCAATTGCCCAATTAAAATACAAGTATAATAAAAGGGAAAATTTAAAACCTAACCTACAATTAGAGAATGTTGAAACAAAGTAATACACATTACCATAAAATTAACATAAACAAGAAAAAATTAAATATTAAAAAAAAACAAGATAACAATTGTAAATAAATTAAATTAAATTATCTAGACATCAAACTTATCACATGTATGATTTAAGCTGGGATTTAAAAACTTTTTATTATCAAAGCAGTCCAATATATCAGTATATTGATTAGCAAATCTACCCGATCTTGATAGAAAAGAATTATGTCCATAGTTAGTCCGATGTTGTTAGAAGGAACATGAATATTGATTTTTCTCAATAACTCTGGACTAAAGCTATAGGAGTGTAGTATATTGTAGAATGTGGTAAAATCCTTGTGCATGCGTCTGATCTGAAGAGTGGTAATATTAAGGGAACTCTCAATGTTTGAGTAACTAATATCCTCGACTACACGGTGGTTCTTAAATGAAATAAATCTTAAAAATGTATGCTGAACTCTTTCAATGGCTTGAATATGAACATTGTAGTGATGGGGACCACACATGGACAGTAATCTAAATGGGGCCTCACAAGTGAACAAAACAATATTTTAATGGATGATACCTATAAAAAATCCTTAACGCAACGTTTAATAAAGCCTAGTATTTGAAGTAATTTTGAGACTGCCATTGATATATGGGGTACGTAAGATAAGTTGGAATCGAAGACTACACCCAAATCTTTATTTTGAGATACCGATTCCAAAGGGCAATCAGTAATATTGTAGATTATTTGTTCTGTGGGACTTCTGTTACGACTGAAGCCCATTTGATGGCACTTTTTAACATAAAGTTCCATTCCATTGATTTCACTCCAGTTGCTGATACGATCTAAATCAGCTTGCAGTTTTATGTAATCAGATTCGTTCTTTATTCTCATATATACTTTTAAATCATCTGCAAACATTAGAAATAGGACAAAGACAAAACAGGATTCACATATAAATTAAATAGAAGAGGGCCTAAGTGTGAACCTTGAGGTACATCTGATGATACTTTAATTCCTAATGATTGAAAGCCCTGAATACGCACTATCTGTATCCTTTCAGTAAGGTAAGAAGATAGCCATTCAAGCAGTTCCTCCTGAATTCCCAAACTCTGCATCTTATTAATTAAAACTTTATGGTTAACCCTATCGAAGGCTTTTTTTAAATCTGTATACACAGCATGTATTTGATAACCGTCCTCTAGGGATTCCAAGAGATAGTCAGTAAATGTTAAAAGGTTAAGCTCTACTGAACGATTAGAAATAAATACAAACTGTTGAATAATAAAACAGCTTTTTAAACTAGCCGATAAATTATCACAAACAAGGCTGTCAAATACTTTATGAATACAACTCAATATACTAATAGGTCGATAGTTATCAACCTGTAAGTTATCTCCGGATTTCAGTATAGGAGTAATGAAGCTTTTTAAGAATTTCAGTAACATTTTTAGTACTATCAAGAAGTAATTCGTTACTTTGAACACATCCTATATATCGTCCCCTTAATACTATAACTGGGTAACTTCAAATTAACGATTTGTCAGAAAATCGATTTAAAGTTTTCAATGTTAAAAAAAATTGTTTAACATGATAATTAATTCTGTTTTTACGTTTAAAACTCAAAATTATTAAGAAGCGAATTCTTTTGTAATTGGAGAATATAATTATTTTCACAATTTTTTCTTAAATTTGAGTTATCCAGTTTTAGCACAGATAAATATTACAAAAATCTAAAATATATAGTTTTTGAAGTGGGAAATTAAAGGCAAATTATTTAGATGGATGTTTATAATTTCAAAATTACAATGATCATCAAACAATAATGATATTTTAATTAGAAATGTCACTTATGTCGCCATCTGAGTCTTGAGTTTGTTCCACGTTGGTCTCCATGAAAAGGAAGATTTTCGTAGTAGGGATTATACTCAATAGGAATCGGAGGAGGTGTTCCTTCAAACAATGACAGTAGGTCATCATATTTGTCCTTTTTGATTGGTATTTTATCAGAATATAGGGGTTTTAAAGTATGTGCTACAGATAAATGAACTCCAGTTTTTCTGTTGCAATTTAAAACTCTTCATCAAAAGTTTCTTTAAACCTCATTACAAAAGGTCTGCACTTGGAAAAATTCATCCAGCTTATCTTTTGCCAACCGACCTGTCTACGGTCTTCATCTATTTTTCTAAAAATCATGTTTCGATCTGCTAGTGATTTCCAGTCAAGTATGAGGTCATGAGTTATGTCATGAACAAGATAAGGTTTATCCCCTTTTCGTCTTGCACATCTAGCAATAGTTTTATAATCTTGAGGCCAATTTGTCTTGCCAACTCTTTTTAGATCTGTTGAAATCGCCGAGTACATCGAGTCACACTCCATTTCGCTGTGCCCCACCACTAAAAACTTTAGATCTATACGTTTCAAGTGTGGAATTTCCTGCACTGCAGTTAGACACATCGCAGCTACATATTTATTGAGGTTTTGACCCCCGCATCTGTCACTGAAACACAAAATTTGTTCCACACAATTGGGTAACGATTTAAAATAGGAGTATAAGCAACTTGCTATTTCACAACTGCCGCGTTTTCCCTCGACTTCCGTCCACATAAAACAATCTCCTTGTTTTGACACTACGTCATAAATAGTGAAATTGAATGTCTTAAAACGCTGCTTGTAAAATAAGGCGTTATTCGTCGGGTCCTTGGGTACAAGGAGCACCTGCTGTAAGTCAAAATTGCAACAGACTATTTTCCCATTCGAGTTTTCCGCTAATTGTGTGTTTGCCACTTTTTCAGATCGAGCTCTATCCTTTGCGACTATGTTGGCCTGGTATTCATTCTTTAATGTTGTTTTATCATTTGACGGACTATTGTAGGCCATACATGTACGGCACTGGTCTTTTCTTGGGTGATAAAACCCAAGGTTGTACTCTTCAGAAAATACCTTTCTGTAGAGACAAGAACTAGCTACTGGTTGACTACTCTCTGTACATTCTTTCTTGTACATCGAGTACATTATGGTTATGTTTAAATCAGAGGGTAAATACTTTCTTTGGGTCTTTTCTCGACAGTAATGTGAAGACATCACAGGGAACTTCTCAATGTGCTTCCTTACACTATCCAATATCTCAGGCGATGTGATCTTCTTTATGTGTTTGCCCCTTTGGTCTTTGAAACTCGTATTTTCGTTTGTTCTTTTTTGCATTGCTATGTCTATAACACCTTTTCGAATTCCAAGTGTGTTAAGAAACATTGTTTTGCACACTTGAATCCGTTCATTATTCCGTGGCAAAAAAAATGTAACAGTAAATGTTCGTCTTGAGTCCTCCTTGGTGTGCCATTTTTTGTTCATTTTCTCAGTGTGACTATGAATGAAATCTCTTTTCCTTTCGTAGGAATCTAGTTGATAATATCTTCCAAAAATATTTAATCTTTCTTCGTGGGTGATCTTTTCACTGCATCTCCGCCTACACCTAACTTGACATGGATCTTTCATAGCTACCCCGGGTACATGTTGACCCTTGGCAGACACAACTTTCGCCATGCTGTCTTCTTACCTTTGCAACATTTCTTTTCCAATTTTTCTTATTTATCTTTCTTTTTCGCGACTTATCTGTTTTCTTCCATTCCTTCCAACTGGGTAGCGTTACTTGTGGAGTTAATAGGGTTGCCGGTAACTTCATCATCAGAACTTGGAATATATTCTTAGTGGTCAGGGGAATAAGGTTCAAAATCAGACTCTTGATCTATATAAAGCTTTGAAGTGGAAGCACCTGCTGCGGATTCCACAGATGTGGTAGCAATTTCTAAGATATCGTTTTGCCCTGATGAGTAAAAATAAATATATTACTTTTTAATCATTGGTACTAATTTAAAGCAATAAATAAGTACTTAGAAAATCTCATTTGTTAACATTTTTGTAAATATAATACAGGTTGTCCGTTGCCACTAGGATTGCATTAGTTAGGAAATCTAGTCACTGACTTATTATTTTTGTCATAATCTTTCAATAACATTCATTTTTATCTGTTCACTATTTTATAGTGTTTATTTACTATGCTCCAGTACCAACAGACAATCTGTAAATAATTAGAGATTATGCTTATATCTTGCTTAATGAATTAAAAAATACATCAACAGCATTTACTACCTACCTTCAACATCATCTTTCTCTAACAATGAGTTTTGAACGTTTTGGATCATTGTCTGTCCATTTGACTGAGGATTTCCAGTATCGTCCATTACTGAAAATAATACAAATATTTATTATTTTTAATAAGCATAAAAATAATTATTAAGAAAAATAATATTTTTTAACCTTACTTTTCCTACACTTGTAAGATTCTTTTCTTTCTTCTTGAGAAAATACAATCCCTACAAGTGACACCCTGAGACTCGGAAGTACTCGAGCGCCAGTTTTTTTTAATGTGGTTTGCTCCACAGTTCGGGCAGCTTCTAGTGGAGGTTACGGAATGACTCCAGGGGTCTTGTTAATATCAGACTATCAATAAAAGAAGGTAACAATAACGGGCTTTAATCGTTATTGTTACGTAAAAGTATTCTGAAGCTGAAAATAAAAAAAATGAAGGGGAAAGGGCGATACACAATTATAAGCCAGAATTCAAAATTAACACATATATTTCTTACGAAAGCTAATAACAATTGTCGTAAAATATTTCAAAGCCCCACCCTGAACAAAAAAAAAATAAGAGAGAACAATTAGCGGTTGCGGAACGGTAGCTGTGACAGGACGGAGCTCAATCAGACGTTTATTAACTATTTACAGAAATATGTCAAAGGAACAAATTTAGGTTTAAAAATTCGGCCCGTGGCTGTGTTTTATTTATTATTAATGGTTTTCAAAAATTAATTAGTACCAGGTATTGGAAACGTTATTATTCCCAAAAAATATGTATGTGTTAAATTAAAAAAAAAATTATGGAACTCACCCTATATTTATAAAAAAAATTAAATATTCTTGTCGGTATTATTTCTTAAGGAAAAATATAAAAGAAGCAATGACAATTTCCCTTATTAATATCAAAACTTTCTTTAATATTAAAAAAAATATATTTAGAAACTACCCCAATTACAATATCCAAACGGCTAGTAAAAAAAAAAATAATAAAGCGAAAACTACTCCAACAAGCGGAAACTACCCCAAAGCAATATCTAAAATGCTAGATAAGCCCTTGTGAACCACTCAACGCAGGCCGTCTCTAGATTCAGATATTATTCTAAAAGTCTTCTTCTAAATAAAGCGAAAGCTACTTCAACAAGCGGAAACTACCCCAAAGCAATATCCAAAATGCTAGATAAGCCCTTGTGAACCACTCAACGCAGGCCTTCTCTAGATTCAGATATTATTCTAAAATTCTTTTTCTAAATAAAGCGAAAGCTACTTCAACAAGCGGAAACTATCCCAAAGCAATATCCAAAATGCTAGATAAGCCCTTGTGAACCACTCAACGCAGGCCGTCTCTAGATTCAGATATTCTTTTAAAATTCTTTTTGAAAAATAAAGCGAAAACTACTTCAAATGATACTAATTATAATCGGAAATTAACCCAAATAATACTAATAAAAATCGGAAACTACCCTAACACAATATCCAAAATTACTGACTCTACTTAAAAGTAATACGAAATTTTTCTTGTTCTGGCACCAATTAATTTTAAACCTGTTTTACAGGAAAAATAGGAATGCATATAACTTATATTTTAGTAATTTCAAAAATTTCGGAAAAGAAAACCCCGAAATTTTGATACAACATGAAACGGAATACTAAAAAAAAATCAAAACTAGGCAAACAAAATAAACACAGCCGATAAAGCAAATTTCTTACCTGAGCACGGTCGGGGCAACAGGATTCGGAGAGCTTTTCTAGTTGTTTACCGGACTGACTATCGACGAGAACTGAACTGCTTCTCGATTTTTTTTTTTTTTTTTTTTTTTTTTTTTTTTTTTTTTTTTTTTTTTTTTTTTTTTTTTTTTTTTTTTTTTTTTTTTTGATTTATTAGTGGAAATCTTAAGTGTTTTACATTTTCTAGGACATATTGTTTTCCTATTTCCCTGCTATAGGAGTTATCCTCCTTTTCAGGGTGGTCTGCCCTGATTACAAAAGTAACCTAGCTAGCTAATTCCTAACTTTTGTGCGCGTGTGTGTGTGGGACCTGTGTGGCAGGTTTGTTCCCCAAGAATATCGCCAATTTTGCTATTTCCAACCTCATAATTGGACAGGTCCATGTATGAGGTGGGGAATATGATTTAGGAAAACCACAAAACCTAAACCACGATATTGTACATGTGTTTTGATTTTCTAATTAAGTAATTTGGGAAGGTTTATCTTATACTCAGCGGGGCTGATTCCAGCAGATCCTGGAGTTCAGCGGTGAGGGGGAGATCTTGGGCGTCTGTGAGGAGTTTTAGATTCGGCTGTGGCAATTTTCTTTTCGGTTTTCGAAAGAGGGGGAGTTGGTTGGGTCGCCAAGGGGTACGAAGTGTGTTTTGGGAGTGGGTGTTTGTGCCTTTCAGCGTGCGAGAGACGTATTGTTTCCTGAGGGACTGGAAACGTGTGAGAATGGGGGTGTTGGGGGTGTTTAAAAAGACTTCTCCGCTGGGGGAGCGATAGGGGAGGTATTGGCATCGTCTGAGGATACGTCTCTCGAGTGTGGTGAGTTTGTGGGACAGGTGTGTGGGAAGTACACCGTAGGGTATAGCTCTGTATTCGGCAACGGGTCGGATGAAGGAATTGTAAGTATGGATGAGGGTATCTGGGTTACAGCGCCCTATTCGCCCGCACAAAGCTCCAAGGAGACTGGCTCGCTTTCGCATCTTATCAAGAGTGCGTTGGACGTCAGAGGACCAGTTAAGAGTACGAGAAAATCGTACCCCCAAATAGTCGACTTCGGTCTGTTGAGATAGTCGACTTCGGTCTGTTGAGCTAGCCTGACTCCCAGGAGATTTACGTTTACGAGTTGGGGGTTCTGAGAGGTTCTTTTGGAATTTGGGTGTTTGAAGACGATAAATTGAGTTTTCTGTGGATTTAATGAGACCCTCCATCTGCTACACCAGTGAGAGTACCGGTTTAACAGATTTTGGGTTCGAATATTTAGTTGGTTAGAATTTTTGGCTACCGAAATTAGAGCTGTGTCGTCTGCGTATAGCAGGCATTTGGATGTGGGGTGGTTTGGGGGGGGAATGTCGTGAGTGTAAATGATATAGAGGAGAGGGGCCAGGACGGAGCCCTGTGGGACTCCTGCTAGTGGGGTGAATGTTTCGGATAAGGAGTTGCCCACTTTGACTGTAATTTTTCTGTCTGAGAGGTAGGAGTGTATGAGTTTCGAAATTTGGGGGGGGGAGACCTATGTTCATAAGTTTTTTGACTAGTCCGGCATGCCAGACTTGGTCAAAGGCTTTTTGAACATCAAGGAGAACGGCTGAGGAGATATGCTGGGAATTTACCGCCGTGACAGCGGTAGTGTGAAGGGAAGATATTGCGTCCTGGGTGGAGTGGTGGGGTCTGAAACCATGTTGGGATTGGGGTATGATGTTTCTCTCTTCACAAAATTCCCAGATTCTTTCCTTGAGCAGAAGCTCGAGGAGTTTACCTAGGACTGATATGAGAGAGATGGGTCTGTATGAATTTAGGGATTTGGGGTCCTTGCCTGGTTTGGGGATCAAAATGGTGTTTGCGGATTTCCAGGCAAGTGGAAAATAGGATAAGGAGAGGCAGGAGTTTAGGATAAGAGTGAGAATAGGAAATATGGTTTCAGGGAGATGTTTCAGTGTTCTCCTGTGGATGGAGTCAGGCCCGGAGGCCGTGTTTTTGCCTGCTTGGCAGGCGTATTGGATGTCTTGGGGGGTAAATGGGGCGGTGAGGGGGTTTTCGACATCCAAAGGGGGGAGTGGGGCGGCAAGTGTCTGAAGGACGTGATGTTCGGTCTCGATTTTGAATCGTTCGTCAAAGTGGGGGTACTGCTTCTCGCTTTGCTTGCTGCTTTTATAGGTCGCAACGCGTGTAGAGGTGTTGTCATAGCTACCGTGGTCGGCCGCTCACTCACAACATTTATAGTTGACTAAAGGTGTTTCCAAACACAGAATTCGCTTGAAAGTAACTTCGGTATATTTAAAAAAAATGCTAAATTCGATTTTTTTCGACGGATTTTATGTTTTTACAAATAATTAAATAAAAGTAACTTCGTTACACACTGTTTCAGAAAACCACATAATAATTTGAATTATATCTAAATTAACTTACCTTCATCAATTACTCTGTTATCTAATGCCATTTCTAACAGTCTTTTACACCTTCTTTTCATTTTCGACATTTTTAAACAAAACAGTTTCTCTTTTCACAGAAGATACCTACTACGACTGAATATTTCACAACTAGATATCTCAAGCAGTGCACGGTAGTTACAACCGCTAAGTCAAGTTAGCCAATTCTATAATTAGATGTCTCAAGTTATATGCTTATAGCACGGTAGTTAGACTAGATTTGGAATATATCTATATTTCGCCGCTGGATATTTATACTTTACAGATGCGATAAGACTTACCTACTTATAGCATTGCAAAGAGCGCACAAAGTTGGGTAGATACATATAGATATCTCAATAACCAAAAAATTCGACTTACCTAGTTAAGGGGACGATATGTTTTTGTTTAATAATTTGTTTACAATAAAATTTAATGATATTAATTTTTAACAGTCGACTCCTGTTGCTATTTAAAATTTTTTAGGAGATACCTACCCTGTGCAAGGGATTAAATTAATGTACTCACATTTTTTATTGTAGAAATGTGCTTCTTCAGAAATAAACATCAACCTATCCAAACATCTTATCGAATATTTTACTATACAGAAGAACACTGTGTTTTTAATAAAATGTTCTGGACTGTATGTTAAAAGATACTGGTTAATTATACACTTATTGATAATTTTTGGTTATTTTAATTACAACTTGCAACACAAAAACATTGGTAGAAGAAATACAAAATGAGAACAAACGTGTTATTTCGGTAAACTATTCTGTCTGTCTGCCGGCTTTTTCGTCAGACCGGTCTTTTTTTTGCACACCTCCCCACTAACGGCCGTTTGGCGTGTGTCGACGTAACTTGACCTTCAAACCGGCATTAACGATAGTAATAGAAGAAGTCCACGCGCCAGTGGCGTGCTTTAAATTTTCTTGAAATATTTAAAAGTTTTTATTTTCCCTGTATCGCATGCGATCTCTTGGCCTCTTCAGACATAATTGAATTGACTTTTCACTTTCCTTTTGTGATGTGGCTACATTTGCAATTTCAGCAACTCCTAAAATATAATTTAGTGTTATATGAGTGTTCTAGAGAAAGAGTTATTTTACAAAAGTTGGTAATAAACTAAATTACCTCAATATTGTGAGATGATAGTTTGCTACCTAAATTTTGTTTTATTTCAGTCTGATTATTTTCGCATAAGCCTTAGTGTTGATACGTTGAAAAATTAAACAAATATAAATCTATTTTATTTCCTTTTGACAAAATGAGGTTTAAAAGGGAATGCTTGCCAATTACACCTATGAAAATGTATTATTCAAATACATTATATGGATGTATCTAGTAGTGTAATATTTTAAAGGGCTCACATCTCTAGATCAATTAATATATTAATTAATTAATCACTTATAATAATTTTCGGAATTTCAAAATTAGCGAATATAAATTTTCCTTTCTTCGCATCCAACTATGCAAATTCGCCACTTCGCTGGTCATTATTAACGCAAGGGCCCTTTTTACAACATTGTAATTATTGGACCCTCCCAAATTTGAAAGTTCTTGAACCTAGAAAACAAAGTTTATAAAATATGAGTATATAAATTGAGTGGCTGAGTAACTTACAGCATTATCAAAAACTTCCGATTGCTGCAATTTCTCATCAAATGTTTTCAGACCCTCAGGTGTAGCAATGGGAAATATTATACCACAGTTGGTAAAAATGGACTGTGCTTGGATCTGAGGTGCATTTTGTCCCCTAATTTCCATTTTCAGTTGTTTTACCTTTGGAAGGGTATCCGTAAGAAGTCCTCTCATAATATGGAAATTGTTCTCTGGAATAAGTTTTGAAAAAGTTAATCACTGCCACTTTAATAAAATATGGATATTATTTTTAAAGTAAGATATAACTATTTAAAATACCTTGACTAACACATCCTTTACAACAATCAGTTAAATATGTAGTGCCTGGATTTAAGACGGTACTCCCCGATAGGTGTAAAGTTAAAACATCTTTGTTTAAATCAGCACGCTGATCTAAAATAATATTTAATTTTTAATATAATTGTTTTAGTTTTAATGCATTGCATTAAGTAAATTATAAAAGGATAACAGTAGAAGAAAAACATTTTCTTTTAAGGAAAGTAAAATTACCATGCATAGTTGGTGGGTCTTTAGTTGGTGCTTCATCAGCTATTACATCAAAAACAAAATCAAGTATTCAAAAGTGTGTTAATTTCATAAATTACGTTTTAATATTTTCTTCTGTCTCCTAGGTGGAGGTAGTAAAAAATATTAATTTTTTGAATCTTCATCACTAGATGACCACATTTTTTGAGTTCTCCTTTTCTTAAAAATTGGGCCATCAGCATCTGAGGCAAGATCACTTGTTTCCTCTGCCACCCTAGCTTTTCAGGATTTAGGTGCAAGCGTGGATCACGGTCTCGATCTGTTGGACTCCCGAGTGCTGGAACTTCCATCAATTCGACTTGGGGTCGCGGTATGAGAGCGGCAGCCTCGTCTTGGAGGACGATATCGTCTGCGACATCGTTGTTGGCTAGCCTGTCCTCTCGAGTGGACTGAATCAATTCGACATAGTCGGGTTCTACGACGTTTATTTTTGATAAAGTTTTTATCCCTACCAGGGAAAAACTGCAGTAAGTGGTCATTGATGAATCTGCCATCATAGGCTACCTCGAGGTGAGCCATCCTCAGGTAATCTTCATCAGTCCACTCGCCCGGTCCCTCATCTCCTTCGTGTCGAAGTTCCAACTCTCGATTGTATTGCTGCGGGTGTGCTTTCTTTACATGCTGTCTCATACCAGCATAGGACCGATACTCGACAGCACATACATGACATTGCCGGTCGTTTTCTTGAGGGCGCCCTCGGCAGCGAAGTCTCCGAATGTGGGTCTGGAGGTCTGCTTCGGTAGCAAAGGTTTTGCCACATTGACAGAGGACCATTCTCCTTAAAAAATAACTTCAAGGTAATACGAGCAGCTGTAGACAGGAAGGATACTTGTCTACTTTTAGAAGGTATGGAGAACACACTACCTATTAAAAAAAGACTTCTTGGAGTCAAGAAGTATAGCACAGTCTGCGGTTCTTAGGAAAACAGATAGACTCGTACTGTGGGGCGGCTTCGCAGAAAATCCCAACTTGGTCGATGTAGGAGACCAAGTTGCCGTGATGGATCGAAGCTTAATTAAGTCTATCTGGGGATCGCCGTCGGTATCGGTAACTGCCAAAGTAAGAACTCGATGACCAGTCGCCAGGGTTGCCACGTGGAGGCTTTTGATTCTTCTTAAAATCAAGAAATGCAAATAAATTACTTTTTGAAACCTCCATTCAACATTAACCCTTGTCTCCCATATGGAGCTAAGAGCAATTGCCTAATGCCATATTCTTGATCTCCATATAAAACATACATGGCATTGTCAAAAACTGTCTTTTCTTCTAATTGCCTGTACAGTTCCCTTTGCCTGCATCATGCCTCCTACCTCGGTAGGTCCCCTTCAGGCTGACTATAATTACACCTGGAGCTATGACAGATTGAAATTTAACACAGTGACATCTTTTATGGCCTGAATAATATTTTTCTTGCTGTACAGTTGATCTAACGTAAAATAATACAGTAATAACACGATTAGACAGTGTTAAAATCGCAGGTTGAGTGGGCGCGTCTCCAGATGGGGGATAAAAAAAGGCTAGGATTTATTTCTGGTAAACATAGGTAGAGCAATAGAGCGTAAAAACTCTCAAAATCTTTTGCGAAGACTACCTCCGCGATCCAACTTCCTTAATCTAAGGTGTAAGGCAACGTGCCGACAGATAAATTGTTACAGTAAACGTTGCCCAAATTTGAACACAAACAATTATACAATGTAAGTAAAGGAGCAGCAAGAGAACGGCCTCATTCCCCATGTTAAATCCCATAAGAAATCGCTAAGGTTCATTCTGGCAATTTTTGTCTAAATCAAGGTCACACCATCTCAACTAACTCGTCGAGCCACCAACGGGGGAGTGGGGAAAACGGGATAGTGGGGGAGTTAAATCTCCTTTAACGTCGAATAGAAAAATCATGCCAGAAGGGCCTTAGCGTATATCTCAGCTATCGTTGGGCCGATTTAAACGGGGGAAACGGGGTTATGTAAAAATCGTAGTATAGATTAACGTCGAATAGAATTTTTGCGTAGAACGAAAAGCCAGAAGGGCCTTAGCGTATATCTCAGCTATCGTTGGTCCGATTTAAACGGGGAAAAAGGCATTATGTAGAGATCGTGGTATAGATTGACGTTGAATAGAATTTTTGCGCAGAACAAAAAGCCAGAAGGGCCTTAGCGTATATCTCAGCTATCGTTGGGCTGATTTAAACGGGGAAAACGGGGTTATGAAAATAACTCAGTATTGATTGACGTCGAATAAAATTTTTGCGTAGAACGAAAAGCCAGAAGGGCCTTAGCGTATATCTCAGCTATCGTTGGTCCGATTTAAACGGAAAAAACGGCTTTATGTAGAGATCGTGGTATAGATTAACCTCGAATAGAATTTTTGCGTAGAACGTAAAGCCAGAAGGGCCTTAGCGTATATCTCAGCTATCGTTGGTCCGATTTAAACGAGGAAAACGGCATTATGAAAATAACTCAGTATTGATTGACGTCGAATATAAAAATCATACGCAATGTCATAAGGGCCTTAGCGTATATCTCAGCTATCGTTGGGCCGATTTAAACGAGAAAAATGGCATTATGAAGATAACTCAGTATTGATTGACGTAAAATAGAATTTTTGCGTAGTACGAAAAGCCAGAAGGACCTTAGCGTGTATCACGTGGTAAGATTTAAACGTGGCAAACGGTATTCAGCTTGAACTATCATCTGTAATTTCCAACAAAAGAATTACCATCAAAAGACAAAAGGGCATTAACGTATCGTTATTGGTTTTTAACTGTTATCTAGCTGATATTATCATATCATTACTACGTCGAGCAGATAAATCATATGTAAAGCCAGAAGAGCCTTAGCGTAGTAGTCCGATTTAAATGGGAAAAATCGTCGAAAAACATCGTACAAAAAAATCATACGCAGTGACGGACCACCTGCGCAGTGCCAGGCCAGAAGGGCATCGAACGTATATCTTTGTTAACGCAACGCACGCACGCAAGTGCACATGCGCAGTGGAAATGTTAAAATGACTTAAGCGTGTATTTCGGCTATATATATTTTTTCTATAGATTTTTGTATTTATGTAATATCTACAAAATAATTTTTGATTTTTGTAGTTTTGAGATACATGTTACAGCGTAAATATCTCAAATACTTTATTTTTGTATCTATATTTTTAAACAAAAAAATATTTCTCTATTTTTGACTTTTATTTTGAGTGGGTAATAAAAAAGCAGAAGTCTTTAGTATTATTATTTTATTCATAAAAAGAAATTATTTTTGTTAACATAGTTTTTAATTGATTCAATATGCTATCATCAGGACATGGTACTCCAAACAGATTCCAGCTAAAGGTTCCTGCTTCTACAACTTTTCTTGTATATTCACTGTATTTATAGTAGGTATTTCGATAGAAAAAGTATATATATATTGATATGGATTTAATCCCCGACTAGCCAGAGCACCTGGAAAAATTTCTCCAGAAGGTGTGTTTCTTTTATCTAAAAAAAAATTGTCCAATCAATTAATAAATTTTATACACAATTAATTTTTCCGAACAGCTATTGACGAACTGCAACTCTTCACAACCCCCTTCTTTCTGAAATAGTAATATTCGTCAGCTTCTCTGCTTTCTCCCCTTTACCTCTGGTTTGTGTCACGCTACTGTCTGTTAATTTCAATAAACTTATAGTGTCAAAATATTGTCTTAATGTCACTTAGACTTTCCAAAATACCTCTATTTAATCAATGAATAAATTACTTATCTTTTCTTTTCTTCCTCTTTGGATATCACCAACCGCTGTGCTCGTATCTTGGAACTACCTCTGTATCCCAACGAAATGATACTCCATTTACAAATATGTGTGTTTATTTCCAGAATGAATACATCAGATTCTGGACTTTGTGATTTTTTTCTTTTTAAATTCAGTGGTTCCTCTTTATATAAAGAGAAAAACCAATTTTCAAAAAAAATAATATTCAATCCAAGAGGATCAACTCTCAATACCTCACCCTTCGGTCGTTCCCCTCTGACAATCCATAAAAATCACAATTCCATAACAACATAACAAAAAAAAAAAAACATTTTTTTTTTATTTTCTAATCAATACGTCATAACTACACCTTGACATACACTGGGCGATATCTTTCCTGATCCCCATGACCAATCAGGAAACCACATCAAATCCCCCAAATTATTATATGCACAGATGTAAATCCAACATCCTGTACATATAAAAATTTTAACTTTTAAACAAATTCATTACCTCCAAACCTAATGTTTATCACATATTGGCCATTTGGTTAACATATTTCCTACATCAAATATCTACCTATGAACTATTAAACTACTAACTCATATAAATACAAATCCTGTATATTAAAAATACCACGAATTTTTTTACTATCTCTATACTTCAGAATATAGCTATTCTCCCCCTTTTCGTTATCTACAAATGTTTACTTTTAATTTTGCTCCTCGTTCCCTAAAAAATATTCTTCCCCCCTTTGATCTTGATCATTCTGTCCTCTATTTCTTTCCTCTACACCTGTCACTTGTATACTATTCACTCTTACATTCTTTTCTCTAGGATTATTTCTCCATTGACTTCCAGAGGTCCTATCCCTATGTCCTCTTTCTTGATAATTCGTTGACCTACCCATTTCATTTCTATAATCCCCCCTATTTCTGTAATTTCGATTATAATAGCCCTGACCAGGTGTAAACCTATTCTGATTCTCTACTAACTCATAAATTATTTCCTAAACCCTGTTCTATTCGCGACAAATATTTATTCAACATATGCATGTCCTTAATATTCTGTAAAATAATTGTTTCTGTGATCTCAAATTTAAAATGTCTCGCAATATATCGGATAATTTCTTCCTCTCTCATGGGAGGATCTAAATACTGTGCAATGTTAAATAATTGCAAAGCATACTGACTATACTTCATATTTTTTTTATCATCAAACTTTCCAAAATATAAATTCTCCCTAACATTTGATTGAACCACTTCCCCCCAATAACACTCTAAGAAACTCTTTTCAAAATCCTCATATGTTCTAAATTCTCTCTCCCTACTAGAAAACCATACTACTACATCTTTATCTATTGCTTCCCTGATGTATTCCTTTATGTCATCGATACTCTTCAGATTTCGTATTTTATTTTTAACTATCTTGACAAAAACCTTAGGATGAATTTTAAATATATTTCCGTCAAACCTATTTTCCATTTTTCCCACTTGAACACAACCTATACTCCTATCACCTATATCTTTTATTACTTGTACCCTGTCTTCTATTCCCTTAACTATTTCCTCCACTCTCTTATTATTCAGATCTACCATTTCCTGTACCTCTACTAACTTCCCATTAACCTCTATTCCCACAAATTTTTTTATCTTATCATCCTGCACAGTTTCTATCTCATCTATCCTACTTATTACTTCTTCTCTAATATCTTTCTTATTATGTTCCAACTTCCTATCTGTTTCTACTTTTATCGATTCTATCTCTTGTCTTAGTTCAGTCTTAGTATCATCTAATCTTTTACCAATGCCCTCAACCTTATTACTAACCTTACTAACCTCTACTACTAACATATCCATCTTTATCCCTAACTCTTCCCTATCTTTTTTATACTTTTCCTCCTTTTCCTCAAACTTATGCATGATCTTCCCTATCTTCCCTAGCCTTTTCCTCCTTTTCCTCAAACCTACTCATCATCATAGCAAACATACTCATAACTGTATCCTCTTTCTCAATTGACTCCTCTCTCTGCGCTTTTCCCACTATTACCTCTTCAACAATTTCAATATCCTCTCCAGCACCTACTTTTTTCCCATCTCTAAGATCCATGATATTCTATATACCCCCTGGAACTATTAAGATGACATATAGTCACAAAGTCACAATTTCTAAATTATACCCCTTTGATCCTGATGCTAACTACCAACTGTCTAAATACCCAAATGGCAAATATGTTTCAACAAAAAGGTCAAAAAAAAAATCTTACCAAATAATATAACACTCTATGCTCTATGTACAGAATGTTGCCTATACACCTCTGCACTCGGATGTGCCCTCCACGTTGGGCGCAACTGATAAGGATTTAATCCCCGACTAGCCAGAGCACCTGGAAAAATTTCTCCAGAAGGTGTTTCTTTTATCTAAAAAAAAATTGTCCAATTAATAAATTTTATACACAGTTAATTTTTCCGAACAGCTATTGACGAACTGCAACTCTTCACAACCCCCTTCTTTCTGAAATAGTAATATTCGTCAGCTTCTCTGCTTTCTCCCCTTTACCTCTGGTTTGTGTCACGCTACTGTCTGTTAATTTCAATAAACTTATAGTGTCAAAATATTGTCTTAATGTCACTTAGACTTTCCAAAATACCTCTATTTAATCAATGAATAAATTACTTATCTTTTCTTTTCTTCCTCTTTGGATATCACCAACCGCTGTGCTCGTATCTTGGAACTACCTCTGTATCCCAACGAAATGATACTCCATTTACAAATATGTGTGTTTATTTCCAGAATGAATACATCAGATTCTGGACTTTGTGATTTTTTTCTTTTTAAATTCAGTGGTTCCTCTTTATATAAAGAGAAAAACCAATTTTCAAAAAAAATAATATTCAATCCAAGAGGATCAATTCTCAATACCTCACCCTTCGGTCGTTCCCCTCTGACAATCCATAAAAATCACAATTCCATAACAACATAACAAAAAAAAAACATTTTTTTTTTATTTTATAATCAATACGTCATAACTACACCTTGACATACACTGGGCGATATCTTTCCTGATCCCCATGACCAATCAGGAAACCACATCAATATATATATATATATATATATATATATATATATATATATATATATATATATATATATATATATATATCTAAATGCAGAAGTTAGATCTCCAGGAATTCCAGGAAACAGATCTCGTGTTCTTCCACGATTAAGTATTTCTCCAGTTTCATTAAATTCAATGTATATATCATTGTTGTATAACAGGTACATCCGCCCACTGTTTGTTTGAAATAGAGCATTAATAACTTTAATATTTTGAATCGGTAGATTAAAACTATGTTGAATGTTTAAATTAGGAAACGCCACTACGTACACGATTTGTTTACTGATTGTAACCAAGTCTCCAACAGAGTTTTGAAAGATATGTGAAATGTTGTGAGATTTGAGCTCTCTAGGAAGATAATCAGCAATAAGTTCTGATGTGAGTGGAATATGCATATCATTTAACTCTAATTTCCACAAAAAACTTTCGTGGCCTACATACATTCGATAACTAGGAAAGCTTTCTGCCGTTGCTAAAAACATGAAGTTAGGTATTTTAATGTTACATAAATTTGTAGACGATTTTTGCGATGGAATGTTGGACAATATATTTGACTCCGTTGTAGCTGTAGTTGTGTGTGATTAATTCTTCTTTTGTCGTCATGTCTTCAAAAACTAGACGCACGAAAACGTACAATTCAACAATGTCGGTTACATCGGTGGATTCATCAAACTGTAGTGACAAGAAACAACATTTCTGCAAGTCTTCATTAAGTAATTGTTCCAAATTTTCACTTAAGGCTTCACTGCGTCGCATTACTGTGTTTCGTGACAGTGAAATGTCATTTAATGCTGAAATAATTTCTTTTTTGTTTTTAAAGTCATTAAAAAGTGCTTCTCCAGCTCTCTGCATGGCTTCCTTGATCATTTCTCCATCTTCCAAAGGTTTCTTTCGTTTTATCAATATTTCTGTAACAGCAAGTGACGCCAGTGTTGCAGCTTTTGATTTCGAGTCTGGTTTCGTAAAAAAAGATTGTTGTGCACTTAAGCTGCTTTTTAATTCACGTACTTTTATCTTTCGGTTTTCACTGCCAAATGGAAAATCGGTGGCGTATTTGGAATGTGTAGTTTTAAAATGCCTTTCAACATTTGCTCTTTTCGGTAATGCTACACTTGAGTTGCAAATTAGACACACACATTTCTCCTTGACCATAACGAAAAAAAATTCCTCTTCCCACTCACTGTGATAATGGTAAGTCTTACTTTTTTTTGCACTCGGAAGTAGGTGGCCCACTCATTCTGATTTAATAATACTAATTAAAAAACACTAAGTCACAAGGTCCCTACGTTAATTTTTTATTATCGCGACGCAACAAATTAATTGTAATCCGTTCTCACTCAAGTCGAAACTAGCACTGGCTAGCTACCAAACCAAGCCGTGAGAAAACAATGCGAAATGAAAAGAAAAGAGACAGCGGTGAGTCGCGTTTACATGACTGACTCACACATACGCACTCAACGATATCACGTTACGACCGAAGCGTGTGAGTAGTACCTATAGTCAGTCCTTGGCGCGAATACATTTTAAAATAAGTAATGTTATTTTTTCATATTTCGTCTATTCAGTTTATTTAACTCTCACGGGCTACCTAAATCGCCCCTCTTGGCCATCCCTGATCTATACAATGTAGTGTGTTTAAAACTTGGCAGGACCAGAGCGTCACTGATATCTTTAAGTACCTTATCAATAGTAGGGAGTTCGTTTTTAAAAAAATATTGATGTACTATTCTTCTGATTGCATTTCTATCAAATCTACAATTTTTTTACGATTTTGGTTGGTTTTTGGCGCCGAAAATGTATGGTTAGTGGTATATTCTTTGATAATTTTGTAGATACTGCGACCACACACTCTTGTTTTACTTGCCACTTTGTTTGCAATTTCATCTTTAAGTAATATTGGATTTTCTTGAGTCTTATGCTTATAAACGTTTAAAATCATTTCCTTTCTTTTTATGTCGAAATAAGACTTTTTCGACCTTGGCCTAGGAGGAGACAAGTTAAAAATAATTTAATTTATCCATGGTTTTTTTTTTTAAATGGGACACCTTGTACTTTATATTTGAATAACAATATCAAATTACTAAATAATATGGGACCAGTTATATTGAAAATAATTTAAATCTTTTTTTTTACTCAAAGAAACTTTCTAAAAAACTTTAAAATAAACAAAAAATCATTAGTGGGAAAAATATTTAAAATCGAAAAATTTAATTTAAAAAAAATATTCTTCTGTCAATTGGTTATCTGACCCATTTTTTAAATTGCAATATTTTTTTAGGAACTACTAACAGAAACATCAATAAATACAACTCTTGCGTCGGCAATAGATACATTTTGTAGAGAAGGCCAAGCCCTGACAGCGTACTTATTACTAAGGACAGTCGCGAATTCTCTGGTTTTGCATCCATCTCAAGACATTAACGTATTAAAACCTTTAAAGTTGGTGCTCGACAAAAAATGTTTGGTACAATTGATTAATGCAGTTGTATCGGCTGAACACATCGATTTGGAGCTATTGTACAATTTATTTTTAGCTATGCCGCAGGACTACAAAAAATGTCTTACCTATTTTTTGCAAACACATAGACGAAATTTTAGGAAACTAAAAGATTTGTCGGGGGTTGGTAAGTATTTTGTAGAATTTAGAATATTGAGATGAAATTTAGAGATAATTTTATAAAACAAAACAATGTAGATAAACTTTATAAAAAAAAAATGTTTTTAATAAATATATTTTGAAAAGTTTTACCAAACTAACTCAAATGTAATATAAAATTAAAAAAAAAAAAACAATAAAACACGGTTTTTAAAATAACTTTCAATAAATTAGTGTAATTTTTAAAAATAAACTCACCTGTAGAAATTTAATATTTTAAAAATAATCAAATTGTCCAAAATCTGCTTGGTCGTATCCAATTTTCAACTAACTAAATTTTAAAGAGAACTGTAAGTTTGTCGAAAAAACTAAAAGGGATACTCTAGAAAGACTTATTCTTCTTGTTCCTCTTAAATTTTAATCCATTTAAGCTATTCAGAATTACAGACCTATTAGTATGCTATCCATTATTCCTAAACTTTTTGAAAAATTAATGGTTTGTGATCTTTCTTGGTATTGTAATAATTTGCTAATCCATGAACAACATGGTTTTTCCAGAGGTAAATCAACAGTTACAAATTTGATGGTTTATCAGCAGGATATTCTTTCTCAATTTGGTGTCAATCTGCAGATGGGTTCAATTTATTCTGACTTCTGTAAAGCCTTCGATCGTAGAGCTTGATTTTTTTGTGAAGAGCACACTTCGTCATATTGTGCAGAAATCAATTTGAGTTTTAGGCGTGGTCAGATAGATTTAAACGTGATTGAAGCCACCTGCCGCTCATCAAGTTGAATTCAGTAGCGTAGTGTTACTTATTTGTATTTGTTGCATTTATTTAGCTATTTTGAGTGTGGCATAGCTACGACGAAATGTGCTCTTCACAAAAAATCGAGCTCTATATAAACCATTCATTATTATTACACAAACTTTGATTTCATGGCTTAAAAGCTATTTATGCACGACCGGGCGATAAAGTCCAGATTATAAAGTCTAGCTAAAAATAAATTGTACAATAGCTCCAAATATAGAAAATAATAACGCTGGTAATTCCGTAATTCTAACAGACTCATTGTCGGTATTACAGTCTATCAAAAAACATCCTACAAACACAAATTCCAACCACTTAGTAAAACTAATAAGAGAAAAACTCATCAACCTTAAAAATAGTGATACAAATATAGTTTTTTGTTGGGTTAAAGCTCATGTGGGAATAGTTGGTAATGAAATGGCAGATCTCGCTGCAAAAGATTCCACAAACTTAGAGTATTGCGAGGAACTTTACACGGTTCCCGATATTATCAATTGCTTTAAAAAAGAAATAAGAATCAATTGGGAAAAGATCTGGATTGATTTCAAACATAACAATAATTCAAACAATCATTACACACAAATTCAGCCTAATACATCTAATACTGTTTCCCACATTTCTGAATTTCAAGTATCCAGACAGTATTCTATTTACATTACTAGGATGAGGTTGAACCATGGTGGGTTTCCTTCCCACCTATTTAAGATCGGTGTCCTAAGGACACCCTTCTGTTCTTGTGATAATAATTCAGTAGGAGATCTTAATCATTTGATATTTGCATGTAACAACCACAATAAATATAGAAAAAAATTTTTAACGAAGTTATTAGATATAGGGATTTCTTTTCCAACCAATATTACGTTGCTATTGATCTCAAACAATAAAAAAGTATTTAATACATTGATAACATTTATTAAAGAATCTAAAATTAACATATAAACCAATAACAATTAACAATCAGTGGTAACAATTGTAATAAAAATAATAATGTCTGTGGCAAATGGGTTAATCCCGATGCCAGTCAACCACTGCACACAATAGCTCCAAATCGATGTGTTCAGCCGATACAACTGCATTAATCAATTGTACCAAACATTTTTTGTCGAGCACCAATTTTAAAGGTTTTAATACGTTAATGTCTTGAGATGGATGCAAAACCAGATAATTCGCGACTGTCCTTAGTAATAAGTACGCTGTCAGGGCTTGGCCTTCTCTACAAAACGTATCTATTGCCGACGCAAGAGTTGTATTTATTGATGTTTCTGTTAGTAGTTCCTAAAAAAATATTGCAATTTAAAAAATGGGTCAGATAACCAATTGACAGAAGAATATTTTTTTTAAATTAAATTTTTCGATTTTAAATATTTTTCCCACTAATGATTTTTTGTTTATTTTAAAGTTTTTTAGAAAGTTTCTTTGAGTAAAAAAAAAAGATTTAAATGATTTTCAATATAACTGGTCCCATATTATTTAGTAATTTGATATTGTTATTCAAATATAAAGTACAAGGTGTCCCATTTAAAAAAAAAACCATGGATAAATTAAATTATTTTTAACTTGTTGCCATATACATCTCGCTGTGAACAAATTACAAAAAAATGAACTAAAGTCTATTCCAATCCGAGATTCAGCGCATGTAAACAATGATCAGCGCGTGATCGCCTCGTGGCTTGCTGGAATCTGCAATGCTATTGGTCTAACGGCCATAAACTGCTAGAGCTGCTCTTTACTGTTTTGATGCAAATGCATACTCAGATTCAGCGCGAAGTGCATCGTCGTTAAATACTGATGAAACCTTGTAGTTTGAATATTGTGTTTTATTTAAATACTTTCGAAGTATATTAAATAACAGTGTGTTTGTTCCTCGGGCATATCCCGAAACTTTTTGTGTATTGTTTAAATACTTGCTTGGTATATTAAATAAAATATCCAGGACACTTGAACATGTCTAGCATGGATACAGCTGATGAGTCTACAGAAATATATTTGTCTCCTCCTAGGCAAAGGTCGAAAAAGTCTTATTTCGACATAAAAAGAAAGGAAATGATTTTAAACGTTTATAAGCATAAGACTCAAGAAAATCCAATATTACTTAAAGATGAAATTGCAAACAAAGTGGCAAGTAAAACAAGAGTGTGTGGTCGCAGTATCTACAAAATTATCAAAGAATATACCACTAACCATACATTTTCGGCGCCAAAAACCAACCAAAATCGTAAAAAAATTGTAGATTTGATAGAAATGCAATCAGAAGAATAATACATCAATATTTTTTTAAAAACGAACTCCCTACTATTGATAAGGTACTTAAAGATATCAGTGACGCTCTGGTCCTGCCAAGTTTTAAACACACTACATTGTATAGATCAGGGATGGCCAAGTGGGGCGATTTAGGTAGCCCGTGAGAGTTAAATAAACTGAATAGATAAAATATGAAAAAATAACATTACTTATTTTAAAATGTATTCGCGCCAAGGACTGACTATAGGTACTACTCACACGCTTCGGTCGTAACGTGATATCGTTGCGTGCGTATGTGTGAGTCAGTCATGTAAACGCGACTCACCGCTGTCTCTTTTCTTTTCATTTCGCATTGTTTTCTCACGGCTTGGTTTGGTAGCTAGCCAGTGCTAGTTTCGACTTGAGTGCGAACGGATTACAATTAATTTGTTGCGTCGCGATAATAAAAAATTATCGTAGGGACCTTGTGACTTAGTGTTTTTTAATTAGTATTATTAAATCAGAATGAGTGGGCCACCTACTTCGAGTGCAAAAAAAAGTAAGACTTACCATTATCACAGTGAGTGGGAAGAGGAATTTTTTTTCGTTATGGTCAAGGAGAAATGTGTGTGTCTAATTTGCAACTCAAGTGTAGCATTACCGAAAAGAGCAAATGTTGAAAGGCATTTTAAAACTACACATTCCAAATACGCCACCGATTTTCCATTTGGCAGTGAAAACCGTAAGATAAAAGTACGTGAATTAAAAAGCAGCTTAAGTGCACAACAATCTTTTTTTACGAAACCAGACTCGAAATCAAAAGCTGCAACACTGGCGTCATTTGCTGTTACAGAAATATTGATAAAACGAAAGAAACCTTTGGAAGATGGAGAAATGATCAAGGAAGCCATGCAGAGAGCTGGAGAAGCACTTTTTAATGACTTTAAAAACAAAAAAGAAATTATTTCAGCATTAAATGACATTTCACTGTCACGAAACACAGTAATGCGACGCAGTGAAGCCTTAAGTGAAAATTTGGAACAATTACTTAATGAAGACTTGCAGAAATGTTGTTTCTTGTCACTACAGTTTGATGAATCCACCGATGTAACCGACATTGTTGAATTGTGCGTTTTCGTGCGTCTAGTTTTTGACGACATGACATGACGACAAAAGAAGAGTTAATCACACACAACTACAGCTACAACGGAGTCAAATATATTGTCCAACATTCCATCGCAAAAATCGTCTACAAATTTATGTAACATTAAAATACCTAACTTCATGTTTTTAGCAACGGCAGAAAGCTTTCCTAGTTATCGAATGTATGTAGGCCACGAAAGTTTTTTGTGGAAATTAGAGTTAAATGATATGCATATTCCACTCACATCAGAACTTATTGCTGATTATCTTCCTAGAGAGCTCAAATCTCACAACATTTCACATATCTTTCAAAACTCTGTTGGAGACTTGGTTACAATCAGTAAACAAATCGTGTACGTAGTGGCGTTTCCTAATTTAAACATTCAACATAGTTTTAATCTACCGATTCAAAATATTAAAGTTATTAATGCTCTATTTCAAACAAACAGTGGGCGGATGTACCTGTTATACAACAATGATATATACATTGAATTTAATGAAACTGGAGAAATACTTAATCGTGGAAGAACACGAGATCTGTTTCCTGGAATTCCTGGAGATCTAACTTCTGCATTTAGATATATATTGCACTGTTATACAGTGTGATAAAACATATCTGGCATGGGTTCAAACAATTAAAAAAAAAAACAATTAGTTTACCTGGTTTTCCTTTCAAATAGCTAGTGCATCTGTACTTGCAAAAATTGAATAATAAAATATCTAGCATGAGATCTCTCTTTCCCAGGGCGTGAAGGTTTAAGTTCTCACAGATTCTTCAAAAGTCAATAAAGCACAAGAATGATTATCGAATGAAAATGTAATTATCATTAAAATAAAAGAACAAAGATCATTGGTTATAAAATAAATCAACCTACAACTATTCAGACCTAACATCTAAAACCTGACGGTAAATATCGATACGTCCCGGTATCACTGCAACCGGTGTTGCCTATTCAACACTTCCCAGTATCACCATCCAAAATTCAACATCTTGGAGTTGGTACTCTTTGCAAATTGTAAATGTCTAGGTTA
This sequence comes from Psylliodes chrysocephalus, assembly GCA_927349885.1. Taxonomy (NCBI): domain Eukaryota; kingdom Metazoa; phylum Arthropoda; class Insecta; order Coleoptera; family Chrysomelidae; genus Psylliodes; species Psylliodes chrysocephalus. Next base: position 87,539,424 of record OV651814.1, read on the forward strand.
TAACATAAATAACAATGTCTGTGGCAGTTAAATTTACTTTCATGGATATAAACCACTTTGAAAAACTTTTATTTATCAAGCAGGTGAGTGATATATTGATAGCGCTTATAACTGACCTTATCCCAAGTAGAGTAGAATTGCAAACGGCAAATATTCTTGTTTTAGGTACAAAGCAAATACCTAAATTATTCCTTCATGGGAGGTTTCTTGGCATCATCAATTGATTGTCGAGAGGAAACAAGACTTCCTTACCTATTCCATATGGGTAAGTAAACTGTAATTCATTTAACTTATTTGAATTAAGTAAAATCAAAATTTTTAGGTTTACTTCACAAATCTTTGACAAATGTCAACAAACAAAATAAAAAAATCTCGTCAACTGGAAACTGGAAACAAAAGCCGATCAGAGCTCAAATCAGCGATACTCCTCTTAGCAGAGCCAAAATGATACTAAATTGACTTTTAATTGACATTCCAACCTCACTTTATTAGTCTAATTTGAATTCAATTCTATAAATTTGGATTAAAATCAGTTAGACATGCTTAAAAATAGAGAACAACCTATGCTATTTGCTTAAAATTACCCCTAATAGCGTTCCTTTGTGCTATTTTGCTCTAATCCATGATTTTATGTTTCGCTTGTGTGTCCTAATTAATTTTCTCATAACTCCTTCAAAACACCTTCTGGCAATGTCTTTCTATGAGTAAAATGCTCACCGAACCCACTTTATATTCCAACATTCGCTTATGTGATAAGAAAACATCTAACACTAATTTTATTAACATTTAGGTTCATACATATGGTCAATAAGAAATATTGGCAAAATGGCCGAAACTGACCTAATGTGTCTCATATTGATACAGTATTTAAAATAACGTTAATATTTTCCATTTGCTACCAAAAATTAATTATATTTATTTCATTCGATAAATTTATTCACATATTGGTCAAATGTCATAGCATGGTAAAAACATATTTTTCTAATTTACTTGTAAAAAGTATCCAACACTAGTATGAGTGTCCTTTATGTACTATGCCGGTAGAAATATGTTTAAACCAACATTTTATTATAGTTAAAACTCATTAATTACTTCTAGTGAGATAGTCTGTCATAATACTTTTGAATGGAAGTATTTTACGATTCCATTTTGTACCCAAATTTTAGTAAGTTCTTTAATCAAGCTTTAATTTAACTTTTCATATCTTAAATAAATTAGGAATGCACATAGTAATTTGTTAACAATATAATTTATTATCTGTGTAAGATTTAATCCCACATACAGGGTGTAGTCATAAAATAACAACATACTTGCATCATCAAACTTTCTGTTGCTTATTATTTTGAATTATTGTTCTATGTGAATACTCTAAAACCTTGTAAAGTTTAGATCAATATTATATATATATATATATATATATATATATATATATATATATATATATATATATATATATATATATATATATATATATATACTTTTTCTATCGAAATACCTACTATAAATACAGTGAATATACAAGAAAAGTTGTAGAAGCAGGAACCTTTAGCTGGAATCTGTTTGGAGTACCATGTCCTGATGATAGCATATTGAATCAATTAAAAACTATGTTAACAAAAATAATTTCTTTTTATGAATAAAATAATACTAAAGATTTCTGCTTTTTTATTACCCACTCAAAATAAAAGTCAAAAATAGAGAAACATTTTTTTGTTTAAAAATATAGATACAAAAATAAAGTATTTGAGATATTTACGCTGTAACATGTATCTCAAAACTACAAAAATCAAAAATTATTTTGTAGATATTACATAAATACAAAAATCTATAGAAAAAATATATATAGCCGAAATACACGCTTAAGTCATTTTAACATTGCCACTGCGCATGTGCACTTGCGTGCGTGCGTTGCGTTAACAAAGATATACGTTCGATGCCCTTTTGGCCTGGCACTGCGCAGGTGGTCCGTCACTGCGTATGATTTTTTTGTACGATGTTTTTCGACGATTTTTCCCATTTAAATCGGACTACTACGCTAAGGCCCTTCTGGCTTTACATATGATTTATCTGCTCGACGTAGTAATGATATGGTAATTTCAGCTAGATAACAGTTAAAAACCAATAACGATACGTTAATGCCCTTTTGTCTTTTGATGGTAATTCTTTTGTTGGAAATTACAGATGATAGTTCAAGCTGAATACCGTTTGCCACGTTTAAATCGGACCACGTGATACACGCTAAGGTCCTTCTGGCTTTTCGTACTACGCAAAAATTCTATTTGACGTCAATCAATACTGAGTTATCTTCATAATGCCATTTTTCTCGTTTAAATCGGCCCAACGATAGCTGAGATATACGCTAAGGCCCTTATGACATTGCGTATGATTTTTATATTCGACGTCAATCAATACTGAGTTATTTTCATAATGCCGTTTTCCTCGTTTAAATCGGACCAACGATAGCTGAGATATACGCTAAGGCCCTTCTGCCTTTACGTTCTACGCAAAAATTCTATTCGAGGTTAATCTATACCACGATCTCTACATAATGCCGTTTTTTCCGTTTAAATCGGACCAACGATAGCTGAGATATACGCTAAGGCCCTTCTGGCTTTTCGTTCTACGCAAAAATTTTATTCGACGTCAATCAATACTGAGTTATTTTCATAACCACGTTTTCCCCGTTTAAATCAGCCCAACGATAGCTGAGATATACGCTAAGGCCCTTCTGGCTTTTTGTTCTGCGCAAAAATTCTATTCAACGTCAATCTATACCACGATCTCTACATAATGCCTTTTTCCCCGTTTAAATCGGACCAACGATAGCTGAGATATACGCTAAGGCCCTTCTGGCTTTTCGTTCTACGCAAAAATTCTATTCGACGTTAATCTATACTACGATTTTTACATAACCCTGTTTCCCCCGTTTAAATCGACCCAACGATAGCTGAGATATACGCTAAGGCCCTTCTGGCATGATTTTTCTATTCGACGTTAAAGGAGATTTAACTCCCCCACTACCCCGTTTTCCCCACTCCCCCGTTGGTGGCTCGACGAGTTAGTTGAGATGGTGTGACCTTGATTTAGACAAAAATTGCCAGAATGAACCTTAGCGATTTCTTATGGGATTTAACATGGGGAATGAGGCCGTTCTCTTGCTGCTCCTTTAGTAATGTAACTTATAGAGTAGCTAAGCCAACGCCTTGATTAACTGAAAGGTATAATAACAATCTTTCAATACCCCTGGATAATAAATGGACCAATTTTTAGCTTTTCCAACAATCTAGGACAGCCATTTACATCCCTAAAAAAATATAAAGCCTACTCAATGACGCACCTTAACACCTCCGATTTAACTGCAGTTAGGATGGAATACGCCTTTAAAAGGGAAAAGAAAATGTTTATACTGGCATCTGTATACCTCCCATCCGACGCAACCACACCGCCACCTAGCAAAAAGATGGAGAATCTGACTGAATACTGCCTGAACCAGAAATTTGAATTGGTAACCTAATTTGAAGAACATTTCCTTGTGAAATTCAAGGAAAGATGGAATGAAACAAGAAAGCTGCAGAGTTGCCAAGAAGCTTTTTTAAGTTATCCTGACAACAGTACAGCAAACAAATACTTAATTATGACTTGACAGAATCTGCGCCTGATAACAGGCATTTAACTGGTGATTGCAGAGTACGGAAGCATCTCCATAGCGTGGGTAGGGTTGCCACTTGTTCTTTTTTGAAGCAAAATGTCCTTTTTTACGGCAAATGTCTATTTTTTCGGCAAATGTCTTTTTTTACAGCACATATTTTTTGAAGGAACATGGTTTGTACAAAAATATATAAGCTGAAGACTTTTTTTTTATAAACTTTTTCTTCTTCGTTTTTTTTTTAAATTTCAGTAAATGGATGAGGGCTTTATGTATACTGGAGTCCCTGTCAGCATCTTAGTCCTTTATTTACTTTTCAAAAAGGTGGCAACCCTAAGCGTGAGGCTGTCAAAATCCACACTTTACAGAGGATGTGAACAAGAAGACGAGACTATCGAGCATATCCCCTACGACTGCCCGAAGTACCCGATGCTCTCATGTATTAGAAGATTTGTGTTTGGCTAGAATTTTCTAACACCGGCCGATATAGGAGAAGCACCTCTTGGCGACGTTGTCAATTACATCAAATCTGTAGGACGGCTCACAAGTTAGGAGGTACCTATCAACTTAGAAGGATGCACAGTGGGTTTAGTAAGACCCAAGTGCTGTGGGGGTAACCCACTCTTCACACGTTACAGTGTTAAAATTATTTCACTACATACTTGTGAATACAATTGTAATCTATCTCTATTTAGCCAATGCAATGCATTCAGATCAGACAATTTAATTTAATTATTTTCAAGAATAATATTTAACGTTTCATTTAAAATCTGTGAGAGCGATTGGGGTGAAACATTAAACATAGGACATATATCTGCTAATCTGTTTGAATTTGTTAATCGCCTGAGTAGCATACACAAGGTAACACCTGAAATAAACATTTTAGTACAAAATTTAATAAAGTGTATGATGACTGACCACTAACTCTGTTTCGAGTAGCTGTCCTTATTTGAACCGTTAATCCTAAAACGTGAGCTAATCTAATATCGGCTCGTTCAAAACGAAAATTTCGTTTTATTTTCTTCACTTATTTAGTCCAAATTGAATTATTGTGGTTGTGGATTTACGTCATCTCTGTCCACTAACAAGTTTTCTAATATTAAATATCATCAACAATAAAATCTCCTAAAATTGCCATCTCTAATGCCTCTTCCATAATTATATACTACAGACAACAATATATATATAAATTTTTTAAAATTAGGTAAAAATGTATATTTGCAATAAGTCTGATTTTAAAATGGAATTTATTTGACTCTAATTACGTTGTCACTATTAGTGGCTGACGTTATAGAAATTTGCAATAACTAAAGTTTGATAAGATTTTTACAGAAGAACCTAACTCATCTATTAAACATTTTAAGGTTAATTTAAAATTAAAAGAAGGATTTACACCTATTTTTCACAAAGCTTATGAAATGGCTTATGCGTTGAAGCCAAAAGTAGAAGCAGAGTTGATTAGTATGGTGGAGATAGGTGTTTTATCAAAGGTAAATTATAGTAACTAGGCAAGTCCCATAGTTGTTGTGTAGATTTCAAGAAAACCTTGAACACAGTCATGGATGGTGATCATTGTGTCCTACCATTATCTAGTGATATACATATATGCAATATATTACTGATTGGCCTTATAGGAGAGAGAGAGAGAGAGAGAGAGAGAGAGAGATATGCTTTATTGTCGTAAAAAAATTTACAAAAATTTTATAGACAAAGCGTGTAATTTAAATACTAAACATATTATAAAAATAACTAAACAGCAGAAAAAACAAACAGAAACAAACAGACAAAATAGGAATAACAATTGCAATGGATATGCAATATCCGTCATTATAATTATTCTAATTTAATTTTTAAATTTAAATTTAAACTTTAATATTTAATTTTTTAATTAATGCCATTGTATGTGGAACTCAGATGTCTAAGGTACGTTATAAAATTCTGCTACTGTGTAATATGGTCTTTCTAGAAGAAAAGCTTTAGCCAGTCGTATGAATTTATAGATTTTAATTGCATCGGAAGGTTATTATACAATTTTTTTGGCATTGTAGGTAATGGAATGTTTTAATAGGTCAGAAGTGGGCATTGTTAAATAAACATCAGTCTCTAAATTTCTTGTAGGATATCCACGAGTCGGTATTTCGGATAAATTTTGAATGTGCTTGCGAACTAAGCAGACGGATTCGAAAATAAATAGAGCAGGAAGGGTTAGAATTTTGAAATTTTTGAAGTAATTTTCGCAATGTGTCCTACTACTTAAACCAAATACATAGCGGATTGCTCTTTTTTGCAGTTTAAAAATAGATTCGAAAAGGTATAAGCTACAAGAACCCCAGAAAGGTAAACCATAGCGAAGGTGAGATTCGAATAAGGAAAAGTAGGTTATTAATGCAGTAGAAGGAGTCAGCTCTTTAGAAACCGATTTAATGGCAAAACATGCGGAGGATAATTTTTTTGCTAAGGTATCTATATGAGCAGACCATTTTAGAGAATCGTCTATATAAAGACCTAAAAACTTGATTGAAGTCACCGTTTGGATCAGATTATTGTTTAAAGTTATAGGTTGTAAAGTACCTCTGTAAGACAATGCTACAGTTTTACTGGTGTTGAAACAAAGTCCATTCGAATCAGACCAGGACTTAATAGTCACTAGATCTTCACTTATGATAGATTGTAATGTCTGCATGTTAGAATTATTCCAGGTTACACTGGTGTCATCAGCAAATAAAGTAATTCTACCACTTATTCTTAAGTCTGTGATGTCGTTGATGAATAATAAAAACAAAATTGGACCTAATACTGATCCTTGAGGTACTCCACTGCTTATTGCTAGATTAGTAGAATCCTTACCATTCGCCCGCACCTGTTGATTTCTATTTTCTAGGTAAGTTTTAAACCATTGTAAAGGAGAACCCCGTATGCCATAAATTTGTAACTTATTAATTAAAATATCATGATTTACACAATCGAAGGCCTTTGCGAAGTCACAAAATACTGAAGCGGTGAAAAGTTTATCATTAAGTGATGTGTATATTTCATTAAGAACGGAAAACATTGCGTCGCTAGTGCATTTTTTAGGTAGAAAGCCATACTGATGAGCTGTGAGGATGTTATGCTTGAAAAGAAAGGGCAAAAGACGGTTTTTCATTAGCCGTTCTACTATCTTCGATAAGGTAGGCAATAACGCGATAGGTCTATAGTTACAGGTTTTGGTTTTGTCGCCACCTTTATGAAGTGGGATTATTATAGCTGTTTTTAGACAGTTAGGAAAGAGACCAATTTCAAAGGATTCACTAATCAGTGAAGTTAAAATGTTGATTACTACATCCGGTATATTTAGAAATATTTTGGTGGACAGGCCATCAATTCCACAGGAAAATTTATTTTGGATGTTGTTTATGGTTTGCACTAGTTCATGCTTGTCTACTGGTCTTAGGAAGAAACTTTCAGTGATCCTTTTAGAAGGTAGGAGGAAGGAGAGAGCATCCTGACTCGGAGCTATGTTAGATTTGATATTTTTACTTACATTTACGAAATAATTGTTTAGTTTGCTTATCAACAGTTAGAGATAGGTGAAGAGTCTAAAGAACTTTTTACTATTAATACCCATATAGGACTCTTCAGATTTAATAGGTTAACATATAGGGTTAGCTCAGCTCCAGGTATTTTTCAAACATTTATGGACACCATATTATCAGGGTTACCTAATACCAAATGCTATTTAGACGATATTTTAATTCACCGTCCCACATTAGATCAATGTCATAATAACGTCATTAAAGTCTTGTCTAGGCTTACACTGTGTCAAAATAAATGAAAAGAAATATAAATTTTATGAAAAAATTGTAGAATTTTTAGGGCATATAGTTGATGATAATGGTATTCATTAGAGGTTTGGCGTGATTTCACTATCGGTGATTTTATCACAGCTCCGGATGCGGAGCTAGAACTACCAGTTCCTTTTACTAAACAGTCAAAGTGATTTTTCGGAACTGTTTCGAAATGTTCGGAGCATTAGGATAAAAGAAAGAATTACTTGGTGCTTGGAAAGTTGGAATTTCATATCAGAGTAGGAACGGTCGGAGTCGGAATGGTGCAACGGAACAACAATATATTGTCGCGTTTGAGAATCCACATCGGATGCATCTGAGAGTAGTAAATCTTTGATCACGTGATTCAGTATACGTAAATTTAATGAGACAGATGTGTCCGATGTGGATAAAAAAACGCTCGAGATGTAAAAAATTCATCCGATGTGGATTCTCAAACGCGACATATAATCGTGTTTAGATAATCTTGTGTACGTTTTTTAAGAATATGACCAATAAAAATATGAATCTAATTAGTAAAGCGAATGTTTAAAAAATCACATATATTGGGAATACGCCTGAGATGCTAATGAAGTGGGATTTTATGGTCTGAGTTAAATTTCAAATAACTGTAGATATAAAATACATTTTTCTAATTTTGATATTTAAACTGACAGTTTTTGTAATCACTGCAACCATTTGCATAATGTTGAACATTATGAAACTGGTTTCGAAAAATTTATTATAGGTATCATTAAATGCGAAAAGAAAAGAAATAAAAATAAACCTTTTTGATTTTAAAATTAATAATATATTTTGAAATTTTATATTAAAGAAGGGCAGATTGTCTTATAAAAATAGAATTTGATTAAACTTACATGCCAGTAATAATGTTGTTTTGGTCCTTATTTTCCATTCTAAATCAGTACAAAATAGTTCAAACACAAGACACGACAAAACAACCCACTTTTTGAAAACGAAATAACTTTAATAAGCCATATAAACATTACAAGTCGTTGAGAATAAATTATACCATTTTTCAATATTAATATTACAAACATTTTTTAGTGTTTATTTGTATTAATAAACATAATTTTTTGTACTTTACTGGCACTTAATCTTGATCTACGAGTACTAATCAATTGTCCTGTTTTTGAGAAGATTCTCTCACAAGGCACTAACGTTGCCACAGTTCCTAATTTTTCAATTACTATTTGGGACAAATATGGGTAATTGTACTTATGTTGTCGCCACCAAGTAAGTGGATTTTCATCTCTGTTAAGTAAACCGTCCTCCAAATACCTTTGAACCTCTACAATAGCCCTTGATGTATTTGTACCACTAGGTTGAAATTTTTTTGCTTTCATGTCAAAATGTGACTATAGTGAAACAGTCGGTTTAGCTTTTTTTTTGTGGCGGACTCGTTACTGATGCTTCTTCAAAAGTTGGTTTGTGGTTTGTTGAATTGGCCACTTGATTCTCTTTTTCGGCATTAAGTTGCAAACTAAGTTTGTCACCAATTTTTTGGCACGATCTGCAACCATGTCGTCTGAAAATTCTGTGTTTAAAGCGGGGATCCAAGAACGTCGATATAATTAACTTTAAGGTGAAGGGTGAGAAAAAGTCCTTTATATCTCACAAGGAAAGTCAATGTTTAATTGTTTAACAAAACATTGAGTGCGACCGGTTTCGAAGTGTCATCACTTCATCTTCAGGCTCGCCTAGTGGAAAGGAGAATATGTGGTGTAAGGTGTGTTAACTTGGAAACAAAACGATATATAAAATAATAAAAAAGAGAAAACTCACCATACTCTCCATCCACTAGGGAATACTACAAAAACAAGTTTCATCAATTTTGGGTTGAAATAAATTGTAAAATGAACCGATTTACACGTAATAAAAAGTTAAAAATATTTGAAAAAACAAATATTAGTCAATTATAGTAAAAATTTAAAATATTCAAGACTATACAAAAACAAATCACATACATTAAACAGATTAAAAGATAAGGCATATTTTAAACATTGTTGTTTTTTAAACAACTAACATTTTTTGAAAGGAGACCTGTCAAGTTAAGGCCTCTACAGGTGGTGGTAAGTATTATAACGAAAAAATTCTTGGGTAAACTTATGACAGGGTATAGTTAATAAGATGTAAACTATGAGTGAAGAATTATTTATTATCTATTATATAAGATTTGGGCCATGAACCAATCACCAAGTGTATGTGATGTTGTAGGAAGAAGAAATGACTGGGTTAACTGTTGTGAAGCAACTGAAGAATAAAAGAAGAAAATGACGCATGTGGATATCAGACAATCTAACCTAATCTTTACACGTGCTCGTTGGTTTCTTATGGGAAAAAATATAAAAATTACTTACTGAAATGTACCCCTTGCAAGAAGATATGTGAATAGAAATAAAGGGGGGAGGTTAAAAAGGAAGTTAGAACGATAAATTTAGATTAGTGTTGAGAAAACAGGAGGAGTTTCTGACAATATCTGGGCATTTAAGCAACCAACAGGATTTAATTTTAAATGTCTCAATATCTCGAGGTTTTCGAAGCTATTAAGAGTAAATCTATTGTAGGAACTATGAAGGATTTCTAAACCTTCAGTTGAATCGAAGTCGTGATTTGAGTCCAGTAGGTGGTTGGCAAAATGTGAAAAACCTGTTGTATTTTGGTTAAGACAACGTAAATGTTCTTTTAAACGGATCTTGAAATTTCGAAATGTGCGTCCCACATAGAAAGAATGGCAAGATTTACAAGTTAATTTATAAATTCCAGATAAGTCAAAGGGATCTAATTTATCTTTATTATGAACAAATAACTTATGTAATGAAGAGGGGGTTTTGAAAGATACTTTAAAGTGGTCTTTGAGTAAGCTAGCCACTTTATAGGATGCTTTTCCAATAAAGGTAAGAGAAATGTATTTGTTACTGGTGGTTAGTTCATGTACCATCTTACCACCTTAAAATTACCTCAACTCACACATGGCTACCCCCCTTGTCAATGATATAATTAACGTTTTACTGCTTTCAAGGTCAGAAAAACGCTCTTGGATTCCACTTTTAATTTTCTGTGCCATTGCCGAAGTTAAAGCAAATTTTAAATTGACTTCGGCTTCGTCATCACGAGAGGTTAAATTTTTATAGTTTTTCTCTAATCCTTTGGTAAGGATAATTATTGAGGAGAGAGTGACATACTTTTGTCCACTTATAATTTTCGTCAATTTTTCCATTGGATCCAACACGATTTTGATTTCGTTTAATACTTGCCACTCTTCCACGAATATAATAGGAATTTAAAAGTGCCATCGTTGTTCTAACGACATCTTCCAATTCCAACAAACGTTCTATCATGTAAAATGATGAATTTCAACGGGTTGATACGTCTTGCAACAGTTTCTTCTGAACAGCTTTACCCTGTTGCTTTTGTACCTCGAAAAATTTTGCAGTAGCAGTAGTGCTACGTTTAAAATAAGCAACAATTTTTCTAATTTTTTTCAACACTTCTTCTACTACAATCATTGCATCTTTCACAATTAGATTTAGGGTATGGGCATAACAGCCAAAGAATCACCATTTTTAAACATCTTTTATTGTCTTTTTAATATTGGCAGCATTATCAGAGACTGCCAATAAAATTTTGTTTTCTAACCCCCACATAATTATTTTTTTTTAGCTCTTCTGCCAAATGTTCAGCAGTGTGTGATTGTGGAAAAACAGCACAATGTAGTAAAATTGATTTAATATCAAAATTCTGATTTATAAAATGTACGGTAACTGCCATATAGCTTTCCGTATTTATTGATGTCCAGCAATCTGTGGTAACTGTGACAGATTTAACATATTTTATCTCCTCTTGGACATCTGTAAATGTTTTCTCATACAATGCAGGCAACAATGTATGTGTAATTGTCTTTTTATTGGGGAGTTCGTAGGTTGGATATAGACACTTTGTAAAATTTCTAAATCCCTCGTCCTCAACTACACTAAACGGTTGGAAGTCTTTAGTAAACAAGTCCATTAAAGAATTGTCTATTTTATTTTTTTCTCGTAAAGGAAGAGTTTTGCGCAAATAGGGTAACTTTGTTTGTAGTGTATTTCCTGGTTTAATTTTAGCAGATTGAGGCTGTGTAATTGTACATATTATACTATTAGTGGATGGAAACGGTTCAGTTTCATCCGACGGAGAAAGTTCAATTTCAGGCAACGGAGGCGGTGCAGCTTCAGCCAACTGGGACGGTAGAATAATTGCACGATTTGTTGACACTTCAGATGAAATTTGCACTAAAGGATGTTTTCTTTGCATATGGCGTTTTAAATTACTAATAGACGTATTACAACTAATACTCTGATTGCATAGTGTGCACCTAGCTTTATCGTCCGACGTGGGATTAAAGAAATTCCACAAAACTGATTTTTTGTTTCTCATGGACATATTTAGTACTTAATAAACTGAAATTACACTATAAACTGTTCTAATAAACTAAAACTACACTAAACTGTTCTATATAATTAAGTATAAGGGGTTAAAGAATAAAACATTCTTATTAATCGCAATTTAGTATTCATAACATAGAATGATAAAAAAATGTTTCTCAAAAATATGATTGTTCCTAAATATCACAAATTTTGACGTCCCTACTTAAAAAAATGTGTTTGTTTTTTAAAATGGTACTATCAAAAAAGGGTGTTGCTATTAAAAACAGTGATTGTCATAAAAATATATATGTATATAAAAAAATGCACATTTAAAAAACACGTTATCACTATTAGAAATAACACGCTTACATCAGTTTTTTTAATGGCAACACCCATTTTGATAATACCAATTAAAAGAACACAATTTTTGCGTAAGAAGACGGCTTTAGTGATATACTTACAACATATTTTCGAGATATTTTTATAATCATTATTACGAATGCTAAGTAACGTTCTGTAAGAATTTTTTTTTTCTCGAAAATATTTATATGTAACGAACACCAAATTCGGTGTCCATATGTGAAAACATGTTCTCTTGTAATTGGTACTATCAAATAATGATGAGGCCATTTAAAAAAAAACTGATGATTATGTCTTATCTCCAATAGTGAATCGTGTATCAAAGATGCGCATCTTAAAAACAAAATCTTACCATTTTTTATAGTTATTTGTCCAATAAAGCCAGAAGTATGGTATTACGCTAATTATAGACAACCCTGTATATGCTTGCAACCCAACTCTGTACATAACTATTTTTATTAAATTAATAAAATGAACTTAAATTATGAGGCTAGAAATAACAAGACCACATTTTCATCGAAAAAAAAAATTTACCTAACAATAGAACTTTACACAAATTGTCCACAAATCCTTAATTAGCTGGTCACCTAAATAAACCTGGTGTCCTCAGGATAATCCGAGAACAGGTAGTGAGTTCCTAAAATCTCGGTGTAAATATGAGATTTATTGCACCCTTAAATCATAAAATCGAACTGCTTAGTTTATTCTGTTAGCTATATTCTTTAATTTACATTTTTTATTTTAATATATTGTTTTACAATGATATACCGTAAAGTCGGGTGACTTTGACCCGCATGGGATGACTTTAGCCCAAATCAGTAAATAGTTATTTTTGTTCACAAAAAATTATACGTCCTATTTTTAAAATAAAACTCACGCTGGTAAGGTATTAAAACTTCCCAAAACACTTTATTTAAAGACAATTGGACACTTACGCTTTTTGTAGTATAAAAAATTTACCTTATTGCAAAATAATCGAAATTGAAAGGTGATAAATTTGTATGAAACCAACAATACTGTTGTTTGTAATATTTTTTGTTATTATCTTTACCGTAAGCAATAAATATTTTTTAATGATAAAATGTGTTTACTATTAACTGTGATGGGTGGCTTTAAACCAGCAAGTAGTTTTATAAAGAAAACAATGTAAAATGTCAAAGTCCTGCGGGTGGCTTTGCACACACCTTTTTTATTTTTTATTTGAAAAATTAGACCATTTGAGATATTTTTGCTTAATAATTCTTAAAATATAACTGAATACTAAATTATGGCGAAAATGCGAATTTGGATTTGCTTTTATTTAACAATTGAAACTAGGTATAACTTTTGACAGTGAGTCAAAGTCACCCGACTTTACGGTATCCAAATTAAAAAAAAATTGCTTACGGAGAAGTGTAAATGTTTAACATATTCGCATTAACAAAAATGTAATAAACGCCTTATATACTGGACGGTTTAGATCCTAGAGATATTTTTGTCATAAATACGAGAACATAGTAAATCTGACGCTCTAGAGATAGGTACCCACGTTTAACAGTCAGATTTTTTTCACATTGTCAAATAATTTTAATAGACTTGAAGTACACAAAAATGTTGTGCGTTTTTAGTTATTTGCTATGGTATGTAGTTTAGACTATTTGAAACATGACTAGGATACATGAAATAATTTAAAATAACAAATTTTAAAATAATTTTATTATTTCTAACAAAAAAATGGTCTTATACAAATCAAATTGGCACTTTATGTTAAAACTCCTTATTTTCAAAACCCAATTGAAAAAAATTGATGTGTTTAGTTATTACAGGCTTTTTCCGGTAAATGTTTTCCGAAAACACATTACTTTCTTCGCATAGGACAGACAATACCTAGGATTTTTTATTATAAAAGGAAAACTTTAAATCCAGTGTTAGTTAAAGTTGAATTGCCGAAATACACAACCTAGAAAATTTTAATTCTTTGAAAAAAATTAATATTCTCATTCTCCGAACCTCCCTGAATTCTTTGGAAAGCGGAGAATTGTCCACCCATTGGCAACATTGAGCACTTTGCATCGCACTTACAATGCCAGATGTATCCCAGATGGAAATTCAATTGCCTTGGTTCTGTGACGCGATAACCGAAAACAGCTACAGCCCTCCGGACCGGGATAAATAAGCGTAGGTACATGTAAAAAAAGAAATCGTTGTTCTCGGAGCAGTTCCGAGAAATCACGTTAATTCATCACAGCTCCTTCTCCGGAACTGTCACGGTCTGTCACAGCTCCTTGCAAATCACATGTTTTACAAACCTCTAGTATTCATCCTACTAAAGAAAAAATCATGTGTATTGAACAGGCCCCCACCCCTCAAAATGTAACACAATTAAAATCATACCTGAGTCTTGTCAACTATTATGGAAAGTTTATTCATATGCTATCGTCTGGTCTTAAACCTCTTTATGATTAATGTAAAACGGATACCAAATTTGAATGGTCACAATAATGAGAAGAAACATTTAAACTAAGTAAGACATTTTTAATTTCAAAAGATGTATTAACACATTATGATCCGCGACTCCCAATTTTTATAACTTGTGATGCGAGTGGGTATGGTATCGGTGCTGTCCTTATTCATAAAATAGATGATAATTTCAGACCTGTTCTTTTTGCATCCAGTACTTTTTACCAGCTCAACAAAAGTACTCAAATTTAGAAAGGGAAAGTCTTGCTATAATATTTACTCTAAAGCGGTTTATTAAATATATTTATGGTAGAAAATTCGTGCTAGTTACTGATCATCAACCTTTACAGTTTATATTTGGAAAAAACAAGGGGATTCCTGTGACTGCTGCAGCTAGGTAAACACGCTGGGCTATAACTTTGTCAGCATATTACTATGAGATTTAATAGTAGAAAAAAGAAAGTTAATAGCAAATGCTGATGGCTTGTCTAGTGTACCTATGCAAACTAAAACTGAAGTTGGTGGTTCTCTTAATTCTTTTAATGTCTTAAATGATTGTCCATTTACTTTTGAAGTTTTTTCTTTATTCGGTCTACCTACTCAAATAATATCATACAATGGACCTTCTTTTAATTCAGTGGAATTTGTTCAAGTCTGTCAAGTTAATGGAATTAAGCCACTCAAGTGGAAAGAGCATTATTTTATTATAATGAAAAAACGATATCAAAATATCTTATTACAAGTCGATTATTAAATTTCTTATTTACTTATAGAAATACTCCATCCAACCTTTGAAGCAAAAGTTACTGGGTATAATACCAAAGATTTACGGCTATCTGCTCTCAATAATTTTGTTTATGTAAAAAATAAGTTTACCAAAAAATGGTTAGTGGGTAAAATTGTAAAAGTATTTAGTACCACAACTTATCTGGTACAAATCAGGAAAATAATAATATTTGTACATGCTACTGATATTCGAGTTCGTAACATAGGAATGTCAAATAACCCTTGTCCTGAAACAAATGAAATGAGTGTGAATCGTGATAAATATGACGGTAAAGTGAGAAGTTATCTTGACGAAACCTTTGTAACAACAAATGAACGTCGTAGAAGTTCCAACTATCTCTTATGAGAATGAACAAAATCAAAAACCAACTGTAAACGTTGGAAATTCTACAAATACGTTTACTAATGATCAAAACCAATCACTAGTTACAAATGTTGGCACTTCTACAACTAAACGTTCGGGTAGAATTATTTAACTTCCTTTAAAATTAGATTTATAATGTATTTTATTTTAAGTAGGGGGAAAATGTTGCGAACGTACCCTATTATTAAGTTGTACACATGTTTGTCAGGGTCGCCGTCTGCCAGATGTCAACTCTAAAAAAGATGTCTTGTCTCGTATCTTGAACGGGGTCCCGAATAAAGGCAACTACCTTATATAAAGTGTTTTATTTAACTAAATATATAATAAGTCAAAAATACAAATACATAACAAACAGCAGGTCAATAAATCCACCATCTTATAAAAAAGCGCTATGTGCTAATCATATTGAAATTACGAAAACTTTTATATCAAAAGCAATTAATTATTTATCAACTTTAAAGTTTTTGGATGGTCAATTAGTTGTCGAGTCTAAAAGGAAAACCGGTTTTATTAGATTTCTTTTTTATTAGTTTTTTTGTTGTATGATAAATTAATTTTACAAGAAGAATCATTAATTTACTTACTTTTGTATAAAGTTAATAAAGATCATTTAGAATTATTTTTTTGTCTATTCGATCAATAATGTAATAATAACCCAACTTGTCGCCAATTTACTGCTGCTTACCGATAGTTTAATCAATAGCGACTAGGATAGTGAATATGAAGAAGAGCCAGAATTTCAGGAATCCGAAAGTGAAACTGAAGAAGTAATTGAAGAGCCTAATTATAATAATTTTCCTGTTGTTACCATCAGACAATTGGCGAAGAAGCTTAAAAAATCTGAACAGTTGTTAGTAAAATTCCGAACTTGTGATTTTGGATTTTTTTGCTATGACTTTCGATTATAGCCTGCGGCGTTTTGACCCTGCCTATAAGTCTTGCCCCCCTGGAAATTTTTTGAACGGCGCCCATGCTACGATTCATAAAATGTTTGTGTTTGGCGCCGACTTCAAAAAGTGATCATGTAAATAAATATTTTGCTACCTATGCGTTTGTTAGTCATATGTGATGTGTTAGACGTAAAATTTGAGTAGATGGTAGATGCATAGTTTATAGGGATAATAGGATGCAAAAAATATTTTGTATTTAAATTAGTTAATGGAAAGAAGAAGAAGGGTATTTATTAACTTGCTTTATAACTAAATTATGCAATTATTTTATACTTTGTAGTGCCAGTTTATGTGATTTTTCTGTCCTGTTCTATTAAATTTAACATTTTTTTGAAGTCTGTTTTTTAAAATTACTTTTATTTTTCCCTTTTTAGTGATGTCAAATATAGAAATTTGAGCATGCGTCTCGTATGAGAAACCGTCTGGCGAATGAGTCAGAAAATGACAAAAATGAACGATTAGCGCAAAAAAGAAACAGAACCCAACCTCGCAAGACCGTGAAGAAAGGCTCTCTAAAATGCGAAATTATGTAAAAAGTAAACTTAGTAATGAAACTGTGAAACAACGCGAATATCGCAAGTCACTTATTCAAGAGCGGTTATCTAACGAGACGGCAGAACAGCGCGAACATCGCATGTCTCTTATTCAAAAGCGCTTGTCTAACGAGACGGCAGAGCAGCGTGAACATCGATTGTCTTTAGCCAGACGTCAATCTGCACAATTAATACGCAATGAAAATGCAGAAGAGAGATTGATTCGACTGTGATATGCATGCCCGTAGAAGATTGGAGAGTGTTGAACAATTTAAATCAGCGATTAATGTGTTTGCTGACGTGGCATGCAACATTTGTAATAAAATGATTTATCCACAACCACGTGCTATGTTACAAACAACAAATTTCGATAATTTACTGCCTGCAGATTTAATCGCTTTAGGTAACATTGTGACGTGTATTCAGTGTTCAAACAATAATACTCAGGCATACTGGAACAAAATGACCGTTTCTGACATTCCTGCAGAAATAGCCAATTTGACGGAAATTGGGAAAAGATTTTTGTTAAGAATAGTACCATTTTTACAAATTATTCGTGTAAAAAACCGGTTTAGTCAAGATTGGTGTAAGGGACAAGTTGTTCTCTTTGCCAAATATATTATCGAATTGGCTGAGCAACTTCCGCTTCAACCTCATCAAGCGGGGTTAATTATAATTACAGAAAACCTTGAAAATCTGCACAGATCGAGAGAATTTCAGGTTGATATGATGAAATTAAATCAAGTATTACAATGGTTGCTAGTTAATAACGCACTCTACAAAGACGTTCGCCCATCGTTTTCCAATATCATAGATCTTTCTGTTGTAATACAAATTAGCGAAGCACCTGCTAATATTTACTTAGTCTCAGCAAAACAAAGACAAGCAAATACATATACGAGCATTGACGGAAACATGACAATTTTACAAGGTTCTTTTCATCAAGGCAGTGAAAGATTTAGCACTGAATCACGTGGTAAACAATGTACAGCCATTGCAACAATTGCCTGCACTGCTTTTAGCCTTCTTGATCCTAATGCATTGTATAAAAGTGACGTCGATTATATTGTAATATTGGGAGACAAGTACTATCGTGAGTGTATTGTTGCTCGAGTTAACCCAGACAATCGGGAATTAAATCGCGAGTACTTAGCTGTGACAGAGCTATTACCACGAATCATTTTTAACAGGCAAGCAGTTGATTTGAGTATCCATTACGAAGCAGCCTATAATGGACATATTGACAACGATAATAGTGCCGAAGGTTTCCCTAACTTGAAAAGCGCTTTAATGAGATTTTTTGAGAGCAATAAATATGGCATATTAACGTCAAATGCAATTACAGTCGCTGTGCATTGCAGAAATGAATCTGAGACGCTTTCATATTGGTTATTTGATTCCCATTCCCCTCATTAGGGGGTACGGCCTGTTGCATGCGATTCTACAATATAAATCAGTTGCATGACATTTTACGTCGCAATTATATATCCCTCCTAAAGACATAACTATTTTTACTGAGTCTATAATGTTAAATGTTTATTCATTGACACCGATATTGATATTACCGGAAATGGAACAGCCCGAAAATCAGATGGAAAAACAGCCGATGATTGACTTTCAAAAAACGTAAGACCGTTTGCTACTGCCATATCATCAAACTGATAATCAAATGTTGCCCCAAGTTCCTAGTGACACTGATGAAAACGAGCCCCGGTATGTATATACAACAAGTATGCTTCACACTATTGATGGTGTACCTGATTTAGATAACGTTATATCAGTCAATAACAATGGTCTAGAAAATGAAGTAAGACTTGCAGAAATCACTCGTAAAACCGCACCACCATTAAATTTAGAGCGGGAACGAAGAATGGAGGAATTGTGTTGGTATTTTTTATTTCCCGATGGAACAAATGGATTTAGGAAAGAAAGAAATATTCCCATTACGCCCTTGGACTATTTCCAAGCCAGAGTGATGGGTTCAGAAGCACTATTCCAACGAAATGATTACCTTTTTTTTGCTTTGTCTTTTGTGGAATACTTTCGCGCTAAATCCAGTGTTTCAGTATCCTGTAGGATGCGGCAAGATTACAGGGAAGAAACACCTCAAGGACTAATAGATAACATGCATCTAACAATGAGGAACGTACGAGGATCTGCTTCCTACTGGAGACAGTGTTGTTCGGAATTGATTGCCATGGTTAAAAGTCTCAGAGCGCCGACGTGGTTTATGACATTCTCCTGTAAAGATTTAAATTGGCCAGACATGACCAAAACATTACTTATTGCAAACGGTTTGCGGAATATTGCTCGAAATTGTTTTATTGAAAAACATTTTTTCGAAAAACATTTGCTCGAAAATAAATTGACTCGAAAAATTTTTTGTTCGAAAATAAATTTGTTCTAAAAATGTTTTTCTCGAAAATACATTCGCACGAAAGAACATATGCACTAAATATGATTTCATCGAAAATATATTTGCACGAATGAGCGAATGATTGAAAGGTGTGCATTACCGAACTTATGCAAGGCCGTTATGCTCAAATTTTAGGAGGTTAAAGCTCGTACTTTGTGCTCCACTTCTTTTCAAGTAAAAAAAAAACGCCAAAATGCAAAAACGCAAAAATTGCATATCGATTTTAATTTATTCGAAATGTATACGCTTATATAACATTTGGACTCAATTAAAAGATACTAGTGTTTGAACCGAAAATTATGGCCACTGTGTTTTATATCTTTACGACTTGTTTTTGTTTGTTATCGTCAAAAAATGCAGTTTTTATTTACCTAACGAATTTATTTTATCATCTTAAAATAATATTCATAGACGTGTTACTTGGAAACAAACAAAAATGGATATACAAGTTTTGTTTTTTTGGTTAACTTAAAAGAAGTGTTTTTTACACTCCAAAAATTTGAAGTGACACCTTGTATGAGTAGAGGTAGCGTACATATCCCCATTGATACATAAATGAATTGCAAAAACATTGCTATATTATAATTTTTTTTTTATTGTCTTGCTCTGACTTCTACATCTATCAAACTTTGACAATATGTTAAACGACATTTTCGTGAAAAGCTTTGCTTTTAAAATGTCTTTATTTGTTGAAAGTCAGCGCGGTAAGAAAATATTGTATCTTGAAGGATTCTTTTATATAAAAGACAGAGTAAAAGATGACACGACATACTGGAAATGTGAAAGAAGCAAAATAGGCTGCAAAGGTCGACTTGTTCGGAGAAACGAAACAACGATGAAGGAAGACCAGAAAAAGTAGAGGTGAGGAAGGTGTTACAAGCAGTGAGAGAAGGCGCTCAAAAAACAGTAAATATTCCGCAGGTTATTCTTTCAGAAGCCACAGGAAGCTGTTCAGAGATAACTTCTGCAAATTTGCCGTCCATACCAAGTATGAAGAGAACTATTCGAAATATAAGGAATAAAGATAATAATTTTCCGTCAATACCCAATGAAGCAAGTTCGTTGATATTACCAGAAGATTTTAAAATAACCGACAAAGGAAAACATTTTCTATTATTTGATTCTGGGGTTGATGATACTGACCGGATACTAATATTTGGAACCAACGAAAACATTCAACATTTATATTTTTCGCCCTATTGGTACATGGATGGTACCTTTAAAACCGTTCCTAAGCTATTTCAACAATTGTTTACTATTCATGGAAAAGTAGGCAATATAGTAGTACCCTTAGTATATATTCTATTACTAAACAAACTTGAAGCAACTTATGTAAGGGCCATTAAACAAGTCAAACTGCTCACATGCACATTTGGTCAGTGTCTAATGCTCACTCATGTCGTTATTGATTTTGAAAATGGTCTCATTAGTGCAATCCAAAAACTATTTCCAAATATTCAAATACAGGGATGCTTCTTCCATTTCAAACAATGCATTTATAGAAAATTGCAAAAATTTGGACTAAAACAAGAATATGATACAGATTGCGATTTTGCGAACAAAGTAAAACTTTTAGAAGCTTTAGCTTTTCTTCCTGTGAACCACGTACATAGAGGTTTTGACATTATTTTAGAGCAAACTAATTTTCCACCGAAGATGCAAAAACTAATCGATTATTTTGAAGAAACATGGGTAGGAAGAATGGAACGCAGGGCAAGGAAAAAGCCTAGATTTCAGATTGAGATATGGAATTGCTATCATAGCATTATTGAAAATATGCACATTACAAATAATATAGTTGAAGGATGGCATCATGGATTTCTTTTGATGATGAATTCGGAAAAACCTTCTATTTGGAATTTTTTGTCAACTTTAAAAAAAGAACAGAGTTTAACTGATCTCAAAATTATAAATGAGTCTACTGGAGTAAGGCCAAAGAAAAAAACTTATAAAAGCATAAATATTCGTATAAAGAAAATATGTGAAGATTTCAATGATAATAGAGATAGAAAATTATCTTAAGAGCGTTAGTTTAATATTGTAAAAATTAAATAAGTGGATAAATGTCAACAATTGGTCACCTCAATAATTTATTGTATTCTTTAAAAATTTTGTTAAAATAAAAATATGATTTTAAATTGTATTTTGTATTGTCTGGCGCTAACAAACTTTTACTCTGTGGTCTATATCTGTCACAGTTAGTTTAGAAAAATTTAAATGACTCCATGCCGCACAGGTTAGGTAAAATTGTTATTTTTTTTTTAATTTAGCTAATTTTATGTATATTTTTTTTTTGTTATACAACTAGCGATGATTCCAGGTTAAACAAGTTGGGTAAATTTGTTTTTTTTATTTGTACCTAACATACTTATTTTTATGTGTATGTCAATATGTGATAATACTATTAGGTACTTTACCATCTCAGTTAATATCCCTCCATACAGTATATTAGAGTGCAATCAAACGTATTTCATATTCGATCAATTGTTCATTCGACAAAATGATCTTGAGAGCAAATGATCTTTCGTACGAATGTACTTTCGTCAATATGTTTTATCGAGCCAATTTATTTTCGAGCAAATATATTTTCGAGGAAATGTTTATTCGAGCAAATGTTTTCGAGCAATTGTTTTTCGAGGAAACGTATTTCGAGCAATATTCCGCAAACCATTTGGCGGTGACTTGCGTAAAGCAGAAGCACTGTCATTTCCCGAACGTTTAGAACTGGTTCAGAAATATCCAGTAGTAGTTGCACGTCAGTTTACTGTACGTGTAAATGCCCTAATACGGTATTTAAAAAATAGTAACACCTGCTTGGGAGGTTCTGTTCAGGATTACTGGTATCGGATAGAATTTCAAAATAGAGAAAGTACGCATCTACATATGTTGTTGTGGTGCGATGGGATTCCAGATTTTTCCACCACGGAAGGCATAGAAACAATTGAAAAGGTTGTCTCGTGCTCTTTAAACTGTGATGATCCGTCTCTGCGCAATTTGGTTGAAAATGTACAAATACATAAACACACAGCCACCTGTCACAAAGATTGCAATGATAGTTGCTGTCGATTTGGATATCCAAAAGTACCAGCAGTAACCACAACGTGTTTAGGTCCTGATGAAGCGCTGTCTAACAATGGAAGATTTTGTGTACTAAAAAGAGCAGCCAATGAGACCATGGTTAATAATTACAGTCCAGAATTTCTTTCTCTGTGGGAGACTAATATGGATATACAACTCTGTGGCAACGTTACGGCTGTCGCGTATTATGTGGCGAAATACGCTAGTAAATGTGAGCCTCATGATACAGGAGTAGTTCGGGAAGCAATTAAAACAGCAAAAATAAGTGGTGGCGCCACATGGAATAAATTGTTTGCCGTCTCAATGGCTATTTTGTCGCAGCGATTGGTTAGTGCTCCAGAATGTGCATATCGTCTTGGTCATCTTTCACTAAAAATGAGCAGCCGCAAAGCAGTATTTATCAACAGCTGTAAAATGGAACAAAGATTTCGACTGATGCGTTTCGACGGGGATGAAACTGCTATATATAATAATAGTTTCGACCGTTACGTGCTGAGGCCAGAACACTTGGAAAGCACAAGTCTCGCTGAATTTGTCGTCCGTTATAAGACTATATCTTCTACAACGTGAACTGAAGATGAAGGCGATATAGAAATGAGAGATCTTGACAATGGGCCATTAAGATACATTACATTAAGAGACAACACACGAATGCGGATACGTAATAAATCAGCAGTATTACGCACGCGATATTACACCATAAATAGCGACAAAGAGGCATATTATTAGAGCTTGCTTGTGTGCCATATTCCGTTCAGAGATGAAAATGAACTTTTATTAGAAGGAGAATCGGCTGAAGAATGTTTCTTGACGACAAGGAGAATTGAGACCCTCTTCTTAATTATGTTACCTCGGAAGAATTTGCCCATGCTGAGCAAGTAATACAGCAAGCACTCGCTCAAGCAGCTGCCTTGAATGCCGTTCGTAATACGCGCACTGACAGTACTCGAGACGACCCAGTCGTGTGTGTTGATGTAGGTACAATATATGACCAAGACGACTATTGTGAACATTTCGAACACGCAGCAATGTCAGATGAAATATTTTTTGGAAATGTACGCAGGTTGAATGTGCAGCAAAAAAACTCTTCCAAAAAATAACACAGGCTATTCAAACTAATTTCAAAGGCGACAACGAAAAATTGTTACTGTTCATTACCGCTGGAGCAGGTAGCGGCAAGTCATTCGCACTTAAATTACTTGTAGAACACATAAAGCCATGTTATGCTCATACCGTAGACGTAATTCTAAATCCCACATTCGTCGAAGTAACATATTTAACTGGAGTTGCCGCTCGCCAAATATTTGGCAAAACCCTACATGCCGTTTTCCATTGGCCGATTGAAAAAGGAAATGCTAGGGCATACACGCACATGACTGGTAACAAATTGCAACAAGAAAGACGAAAGTGGCGTTACATTGACTGGTTGATTATCGATAAAATCTCAATGGTGTCATACGAAAACTTTCGAATGATAAATATGAGATTACAAGAGTTTAAAAATAATGATCTCTTATTCGGAGGAATAAATGTACAGCTTTTTGGCGGCATAATGCAGTTGCCTCCGGTGAAAGGGAATTGGTGTTTCGTGCAACCAGCATGGTGCTCGGCAGAAGTCAACTTATGGCATCAATTTTCCTTCTTTGAATTGACAATAAATATGCGGCAACAAAATGATCACGATTTTATTGATCTCTTAAATCATTTAACACGTTGAACACCGACGCAAATTTTCTGGTACTGCCCTGCACCCTAACGAAGGAAATCAAATTTAATGATGATCTGATTTTGGTATTTGATGTAATTTGTTTATAAAAATGTTCTTTTGTAAATTCAACGCCATTTTGAAAGAGACTAGTTAACTGGTCGTCGGGGTATGCAAAGGAATTCCAATGAAATACCCCGATGACTAGTAAACTAGTCTCTGTTATATTTAATGAAACATGATGAATTTGAAAATCCCTTTTATTTAATAAAAAACAGTCGATAAAGAACACAGAATTTAATGCATTTGTAACAGAGAAAGCGTAAACAATAATAAAAAAATTCACATAAGAAAATTATAAATAAAAGAAAAAATATTTATGTCAATTCTACCAAAATAAATTTTATTTTTTGTGCCATTCCATGAAGCAGGGGTAAGCGCAAAGACTTGGTGATTCTGGACACAAAGGACACATATACCTCGACTGTTTCCTTATGGATTTTTTTGTGCAATTTTTGCACCTCCTCATTACATTTTTATTTTTTTTTCGTTTCTGGTATGGGTTCCATGTAATGCTGAACTAAGTCATTGTCATTTTGGACTTGTTCTTTCTGGTCTGTGGCAGCATCATCACCAATTAGGGCAGTAACTATATTTTCCCGGAAAGATAACAATCTACATTTATCGTCTTTTGTTTTACGGTATAGGTAATGGGCATTCCATATCGATATGTCTATGAGATGGAAGAAAATTTTTCTATACCATCTTATAGTTTTTCGGGGTGATGAATAATAGGCCATCATTTGGTCGGAGCGATCTATCCCAGACATATATTTGTTATAATCAATAACACACTGTGGCTTCACTTTATTTCCCCTTCTATTTTGCACCTCAACCATTGAATGCTTGTGCACTGTACTTATCATTCGAACACATCTTTTATCTTTCCAGAAAGTCACCAAAACAGGGCCTTTTCTTTTGAAGACTGCTTCGCCTTTTCTAAGCTTGGTCTTGAATAGTGCTTTAGGATTTCCTTTTCTGTTCTCCCTTAGTGTTCCAGTTACATATGTTTTACGCTTGATCAAGTCTTCGGCCAATTTCACGCTATTATAAAAATTATCCATAAAAAGCCAGTAACCTTTTCCTACATAATCTTTCATTAGCTCTTTCACTACTTGTTCGGTGTGTGTTGATTCATTAGTAACTAATGTTCCCTATCCTGTATATATAATAAAATTTAACACAAATCCATCATTTGTGGTAAGCACATACACTTTAATGCCATACTTATGGCTTTTATTCTGTATATATTGCCTGAACGCCAGTCTACCTCGCCAGGGAATCATAGATTCATCTAACGAAAGGTTTCTTTCGGGAATAATAGTTTTTTTTATATTTTCCCTAAGATGTTCTATTATCGGTCTGACTTTGTGCAAGCGGTCGTCTGCATCTATAGTTGCATGGTCGACAAATCTCAAATTCTGTAAAATTGCTTCAAATCTGTTCCTAGACATTGTCCGTCCAAAAACAGGATGATAATAGATTGATTTACGACTCCAACAAGTTGACAGTGTAGGAAACTGAACGTTTCCTCGTAAGATACATATCCCAAGAAATTTTTTCATTTCACAATTTGTCAAATCCTTCCAGTTATTCAATTTCTTAGCCTTGATTCTTGTTCGTGTTTTTTCTAATTTTTCTTGGGCTCTCCGATTAGTTTCTCGTACAACGATGTCAATAATCTCATTCGAAAATAAAAGATGAAAGAAATCTATAGGTTTAGAGTTCTTCTCTAAATTTATATCTATACCAGCAGTAGCTGAGAATGGTATGTCTACAGGATCTTCATCGTCAGATTGCCACTCCTGTTCCTCAGGTAATTCATCATTATCATTCTCATCATTTGACAAATAATGATCCTCACTTTCTACAGAATTAACTTCAGTTTGAAATTCATCTTCATATAAATCGCTGCTTTCACTATCTTTATCACTTGGTTCGAAGTCCTTATCCTTTAGAGAGTCGTCGCTTGAAAAAGGATCTTCATCTTCAACATCGCTTTTTTCTTCATTTAGATGATCAGCAAAATACTGCAATTCTTTTTCAGTGAGTTGCCTTTTACGATTTGACCTTGCAATTATTTTGGAAGTTTTACTACATCTGCAAAAAATAATACTTTATTACACGTTTTTATTTATAACGTAAATCTGCGACTTTGTATCATCCATCTTATGTAAATATTATTAAAACTGCCACACAATACCCACGAACAGCTTCCTAGAACAAGACTGTCACAGACTAAATAACATGACCGTAAATTAGTTCATTTACGTTCTTATACTGTATTTCGGCACTGATCCGGGCGACATCTTTTAATGAATAGCATAACTGCACAGAAGACTTGTAGACTAGTCCTGATATCATAGGGATCCAACAGTGGGTACTAAGCATAAAATTCAAGCCCCAAAACGTGCTCCAACTTTACAAAACTTCCTTAGTGATGTATACAAATAACGACTAGTAAACTAGTCTTGGGTCATAGGGAAAAACCTCTATGACTTGTTAACTAGTCGTCGGTGTTCAACGTGTTAAGATTTGGCGAGCTGACAACTGCAGAATTGGAGTTATTGTGTGAACGACGAAGGGTGTCGTTAACAGGATAATTTGAAGATGGTGCTGTGGTTCGCATATATCCTACAGTTAAACAAGTTGATGCATACAATACTAAAATGACCGCTGCTAATGCTGAAGAAAACCGTATGCACAAGATCCACGCAATTGATGAATCACGTAAAGCAGCAACCTACGGATAACGTTATTCCCAATGATGTTAATATCTGCTTCGGTCTCTTACTGACAATAGTATTAGCCTTCGAGTCTCGTCTTATGTTGAGACGTAACATCGCTGTTTCGGATGGACTCGTGAATGGGGCAATGGACATTGTGAAACGGTTCAAATGGCCGGAATTACGCAGAGATCAAATGGAAGAAGGAGAAATGTCAGATGCTGTTCTCATTAAATTTGTTGATGAATCAATAGGTACCAGATTAAAAGATGCTGACGGCTACGTTTCTATTCCACCAAGGTGTGCTACATTCCAAGCAACTAAAGGTCATGGTGATGTAGAGCGTCGAATGTTACCGCTTTTATGTTGGGCTGTAACCGTGCATAAACTCTAGGGTACAACACACGACAGAGCTGTTATAGATTTGGGCAAAAAAAAATTTGCAAAGGAACAAATATATGTAGCTCTCAGCAGAGTTAAAACTTTGGAAGGAATAGCTTTATCTGATTTAGAACCATCAAACCCCACGATGAACAAGCTTTAGCAGAAATGCGACGATTAAGAAATTTGATTTCTGACAAAACGTAACCTACGGTAAATCATATTGGTTTTTTACAGTGTTTTTTCTATTGTTATTTTCTATTGCTAATTTTAACCGGTTAATTAGGTAATTTGAGGTACTACAAATATCCCAATACCATAATGTTATATTATATTATGTTATCTTAGGTATGACCTAAAAGACCTATTGTGCCAGTTAATGTCGCTAATACAGCAAAGAGAAGACCTCTATTCTTTTCAAGGAAGTTTAAAATTTGTAATGGCTTTAAGTTAAGAAGATTCCCCTCTTCTATTTGGTATGCTCCTCCTAAAGGTACGTTTACATCTGACATTTATTGCATGAAATTTATGTCTGACAGTTGTTTACTCCAGTGTAAACAAACAAAATTTTTTTGACTGTTTACACTGGAATAAACAACTGTAAGACATAAATATCATGCAATAAATGTCAGATGTAAACGTACCATTAGTATAGTACCCTTGGATTCTGGAGTGTTACATATTCAGTCAGAATGTTAATAGAAGTGTCATCCTCCTCCTCATACAACCTGCACACACAATCTTCAACTACCCTCAGTTTACTAAGCTGTCTTTTGAGTCGACAATGCCCGATGCGGATCCCTGTTACTATGTAGTCTATTCTTGCTCAGGCAGCTACAAGCTTCCGATCTTTTTTAGTTATACTCACAGAGAAGTATTTCAGCCTGTCTTTGCCCCAAGAGATTGTTCCAATTATTGGTTGTTCTACTGCCCAATTATTTTTTAATCACCTAATATTGTGTTATTGCTAATATGGTATCACTATGTAGGTGAAATTTCAATCAAAAAGAAAATCTAAAAACTAGGCGCGTTCAAATCTACAAAATCAGTTGAAATTGACAAGCAATTTAATGATATAAAAAAGGTAATTTATTGTTAAAAAATATTTAGCCTCTTCTTTTTCTTCTCTACACCAACTGCTTTGTCTGCTTGTATTTCTCCCTCTACTTATCTGGGTATGCTGATATTCCTTACCCGCTTAAGTTTTTCCTGTTCCTCCCGTTGCTATCTCATCCGCCCTCTCCTTTCCTTAATTGGACAACAAAATTTCGTTACCTTCTTTAAATTATTTTTTATTCCAACTTTTTAAATATCAGTACAATTGTATTATTCTATTCAAAATGATAATATTAATATTCTCTTTTATTCAACCTTTTTTATTTTTCTCTCTGATTTATCTAAGTTAATTTCTGGTTGACAATCTTCTGAACTTCCTATCTAATATCCCTTCATAGACTTAATTAGATTTTAAATCGCCCAGCTTTGCTAATTCAATTTTGACACTGACAACTAAATTTTACTATGCAATTCTACTACCTGGCGATTTTCCATATCAATACACTGTCATACATATGAGTCAATCAAAAAGATAACTTTCTTTTCTTAAAGTCCGTTTAAAGATACATCAAATATCCCGAATCGTACTTTAAGAGAATTGTCCGAGTATCATGTATGTATTCGTATAAATTAAAGAGTTTCGTTATTTGCCCGAGTATCATTTATCTGCTTGTAAGAATTGAAGAGTTTTATTATTTTTCATAAATCTCATCATAAGATCTTAACAAATTTTATATGAAACTACCCCTAAAGTAACTCATTTCCAACACAAAAAAAAAATAATTGAATTCAGTCGACGTGATAATAGTATGAGAGCCCACTGCAAATTTCGACCGTCATCTGATAACGAAATGAAATATGCTCCAAAGGTATGTAATAATATTGTACTTTATCAAACTGCACCTGTGCCTATCCCTATCCTGAGCAAAGTGGTTAAAAAAAAATTATATTATATTCAAAAAATCACCTAAGACATGACAGCGACAATTGTGTTTTCCCTGAAAATTACAATCCTAATTCATAGTGAACCTAGCTTTTAAACCTGAATTATTAATATTTTTACCTACATTTTAAACCATGTGTATGTGTGAAAGGAAGAAGGATGGCATTGTATAAACCATTTGCAGAGATAGTCAATAATAATTATAAACTCTTGTTAGACAATTCTTTTAAACCATAATCATAGTAGTTTTTTTGTCATTTCTAAGGCAACCTATAAAAATGAATCACAATAATAGACATACAAATAAATTTTTAAATCAGCAAACATTGATTCATATTTTTAATGATTTTTACCTACTAATCGTGGATAGATGTTTTTGTTCGATGTTAAGAGGAAGAAAATGTTTCCCTTTAACGATATACATCAAGATATATTTGAATGTTATTTTCTGGAAATATTTAAGGGCAAACAAAAATAGCGCTGTCATGCTTTATGTGATTTTTTTAATATAAAATAATTTTTTTAAGCCACTTTGCTCAGGATTGGGATAGGCACAGGTGCCATTTGGTAAAGTACAATGTTTTTACATGCTTTTGGGGTATATTTCATTTCGTTATCAGGTGACGGTAAAAATTTGCAGTGGGCTCTCGGGCTATAAAGAATTAGTCGCCCATATATCGTGCAGATGCTTTGGTAAATTGAAGATTTTGATGACTTTCTTATGGATCCTATCATCAGATCTTGATCAAATTTATATGGGACCACCTCTAAAGTATCCTCTTTTTAACAAAAAAAGAATCATAAAAATCGGACATTATGATAAAGAATTATTGCTGAACATACATAAAAAAAATATTGCGACGAATTGAGAACCTCCTCCTTTTTTTGAAGTCTGTTAAAAATGAGAAAACTTTCCCCAATTTGTCAAAAATGGCAAGATATATTTTATCCATTATGTCCACCTCTGCACCATCGGAACGACTTTTCTCAAAGGCAGCCCTTGTGATTACCAAACATAGGAATCGGTTGACTAACCAATCAAGTAAAAGTCAGTTGTGCCTGAATTCTTGGCTGAATAATTTATTATTTAAAAAGTATTTCGACTAATAAACAGGTTCCATTAAATTATTTTTTTTTTTTCAATTAAAATCTTGTGTTAAATGTTCTCATTCTTACACTTCAAATAAACTGCTAAAATTTTAATAAACTGAGATTTTATTTACAAAAAGTTAACTTTTTAAGAATCAAGACTTCTTGATTCTTGACAAAATTTCTTGATGCTTGATGATTGACTCTTGTCTTGATTTTCAAAATCAGACCCACAGTACACAAACGACAAAAGAAAATGTAGAGAAAGCCATTACTATAACTAAAGTGATCCAAAGATGCTATAGAAGTATTACTGTAATGTTTGTCTGAATATTTTGAAATATTTCTATTATACTGTTTTCATTATTAGGGTAAGCAGGGGTAATGCCGCTCACCGGGTAATGGCGCTCACTCCAATAACTTGATAAAAACTGTGCTTAGCAACATGTCACGTAGCCTGAAGTGCGGTGGGCGGGACGCAATAGCAGGCAGCGATAAGTAAACTCAGTCAGCTCGCAGCAGAGTATTTTAGTCGGCAAGTCCAGAATATTCGTACTTTTTATTGTTAGTATTACTTTTCTAGGTACTTAAACATTGTATTTAGCGATAACGTAAACACTTAGATACAAAACGATCGTTTGGGGTTATACTGCTCAAGTGAGCGCCATTACCCCTTGGTGACTTTATTTATTTTTTTACAGATATGCCCAGAAATCGTCAAAGGACTACCGCCAAAACGGCTTGGAGCGAAGAAGACCTTAAAATATCGATTAAAAGAGGAATGTCCAAAAGACAAGCGGCAAAAACATATAACATCCCATTCATTACGTTAAGAGATCGACTTAAAAATAAAAATATGAGCAGTCCAAGACTAGGTCGTAAGCCTATTTTACTCAACAAGAACATAAAATAGCTGAACAGATTAAGCTGCTGGGTTCGCTATATTATGGACTGACCGTCTTAGATTTGCATAAACATGTTAAACAAAAATTGTCAAATTGTTTTTTAATTTTAAACACAACAAGAAAAGTCCAACATATTTGTTTCTGAAATACATACATATCGACTTACAGTAAATAGTAAAATAGTTTTTGATTTTTTATTTAAAAAAAAATCGAAAATAAAACAAAAATTATTTAATGATAAAAGAAAGGCTCTAAGCTGATTTACATCACTGTCATAATCTTCTAAGTAGTTAAATATTGCAAACAATGGGTGGTATGAAAAAAAACCGAAGTACGTGCTAATACTAGAAGTATTAGCATTTTCTACAAAGTATATACTTCAAAACTAAGAAGGAACTCTATTTCAAAGTAGATACTTTTAATTTTTCCGGAACCTACTACACCAAGTAGCACTCTCGTGAAAATGACTAAAGTATTTACTGCAATTTGAAGTACCGACTTCTTACAGTAGATACTTCGATTTCAAGAAGAAATTTAGTATTTGCTTGACGTTAGCGAAGTTGGTATAGCAGCAGCTTCTCTGAGATTGGTACAGTTACTTTTATTTGAATATGGATGAAATACGCAGAAGAAAAATATACAATGAAAGAAGACACCCTAATGATGATGTTTTGTATCATAAAATATTCCGGTAACTTAAAATAAGGTATACATTTTCGATCATTTTTTAATTCCGTTTTTCTTTTAGGTTCAATAGGAATAACGTATCTTACCTAGCTAATACATTTCTGACAGAAGCAAACGAAACTAGAGGCTGTGCGCTCACACACATTCAGCAAATGGAAGTGTTTTTAAGAAGCTTAGGTATGTTAAAATAAAAATTAAATAGGAAAAAGATGCAAAGTATACCCAAAATATAATAAATGACAAAATTAAATAATTAATTTGACTATCGTTGTTTAAGGAGACCCTGGATTTCAGCTAGGTGTTGGAGTTGATGTTGGGATCCATCAGACAACTGTGTCAAAAATTATTGATAAAGTTTCACGTGCCATATGCAACAATAAAAAATATTGGATTAAATACCCTACAGGCGATACCTTTAACATAGTTAAAGATGATTGGGCATGATGTACTATGCAATACCCAATGTTATTGGTGCAATTGACTGCACTCATTTTAGAATTTTAAAACCAAATGTACATGGTGACGAATATATAAATAAAAAAGGAATTCCCTCAATAAATGTACAAGCCACGTGTGATAATAAAGAGATGTTTACCAGCGTAGATGCAACATGGCCTGGATCTGTCCACGATTCTAGAATATGGTACAATTCTTTGATTTACCCTATTATGTATAACAATCGAGAAAGAGTTTGTCCTTTGGGTGATTCCGGATATGCAATAACTCCTTGGATGCTTACACCATTTAAAAATCCGTCAACAAATATTGAAAGATATTTTAATAAAATGCATGCAATAGAACGGGTTATTATAGAAAGATGCTTTGGGCAGTTGAAAAGGAGATTTCCAATGTTAAATCATACAATCCGACTTAAAGCTGATAGAATATGTCGATACATTATGTGTGGATTTATTTTACATAATTATGTAAGTTTTTGAACGATCCATATGAAGAATTTCAACAAATTTATGTAGAAGAAGAACCAGTTATGCCTGAATTATATGCTGAAAGAAATAACGCTGACATTAGACGCCGCGGTATCCAATTTCGTAATGAAATTACAGAACTGATGTACAGACAACGTTAAAACATTAAATTATTAAATATTGTTTTGTTAGTTTTTATTTTATATTTCAATGAACACTTATATCACAATAATTAAACCTAATAAACTTATTTATAAAATAATAGAACGTAAACCTCAATTGTCTTTTAACAAAAACAACTAATTAGTAAAACGACACAGATTCGTTTTTATTTTTGAATTATTTTAAATGCTCGAATGTTGTTGTGCAAAGTAATCTTCTACAAATTGCTCTACAGCTCCTGCGGCTTTTCCTACAGCTATAGCAGCTTTTTCCTGAGCTATAGCAGCCCTTTCTTGAACTTTAGCAGCTCTTTCTTGAGCTATAGCAGTATTTATTTGTTGAATAAGTAACTTTTTTTGCAACTTTTTAATCGATTCGTTTTCATCACTAAAAGGTGTCCCATCCTCTTCATCACTTAATCGATCTACATTTTCATCTCTACTGGTACCTGCAATCACGCCCCCTAAAAACGTGTTACATTGCAAATTACGTATAATAATAGACTACACATATTAGATACATACTACACACATACATACTATAATACTACATTGCGTATTTGTAATGAATTTACAAAAAAAGGCGTGTAAGTATACCTGGAACTCTTTGAATTACTGGATTTTCAATTCCGTTCCATAGGTCATAAAACTTTTGTTGCCACTCATTTAATTTTATTTTCTTATTTCCTGTTTTCTTCATATCCGTAATTTTCTTTATTTTACTTTTCATATTATTAACTATTTTTAATACTTGTTTAATATCTAAGTTTTGTTTTGTATTGCTGTTATAAATCTCCATTAATTCTTTAAGGGCTTTGTCTTTTGCAGATTTAATAGCAGGTGTCATTTTTTTATCCAGAATTATCTTATGATCTTCTAGCATTATAACAAAAGCTAATTGTAAGTCTTCATTTTGGGACTCTTCTTGATGGGGCATTTCTTCATCTGATGACATTTTACACAACCACTTCAATACTTCAAATAAAAATAAAACAAAAAATCTTAGGAACCTGCCAGAGCCTGCTAATTCTCGAGCAGAAGTCAAACTGGGAAGATGCTAGATATTTTGAAGCAAATACTACGTAATAAAAGTAGATACTACAAGCAGTGTAGTAAATACTTCGACATTAAGCAAATACTACCGGAACTGACCAGATGCTTCATGATGAAGCAGAAACTTCGTAGTAGATCCTTAAAATTGTAGCATTAGCATCTACTTCGTTTTTATTCATACCACCCAATATGTTTCGCGAGATCGAAGTCGCGGATGTAAACTTGCTGGTCTAGAAAATGAAATATGTATTCAGTGTTCCATTTTCACAGGTAATCCTGACAAAAATGTAAAAAACGTTAACTACGACAACTTTTACGAAACGTTGTAGCCGAAATATTAAAAAATTAAACTGCAACGATTTATAGATCAAGACAAGCAAATATATTAATGGATGATGATAATAATGAGCTCCCACATCTGTATAATAAAAATGTTCTAAATAAAGCAAAACAAGACTTACTTGCTTCTAATTACGTGAATAAAAATCCAATTTTAGCTATTATTGCAATGAAATATTCTTCATTAAGACGAATTATTCACAATGTGGGATATGATCCATTTTGTGTTCATTTTTGGATAAACAGCCAAATTCGGATTTATAAAAAATCTGTGAAATCCAGCCATATTACGCTGGCAATAGATGCAACGGGAAGTATTACAACAAAAATTATAATACCAGATGGTCTAAGTCTAAACATATATTTTTGTATAATGGGATTATTACTGTTAATGGTGAACAGTATCCTGTTTTGATAACTGAGACTCACCACACCGTTTGTATTGAAAATTGGTTAGGAGAATGGAGTCAACATGTTCCAAACCCAAAAGAAGGTGTATGTGATTCATCAATAGCCTTATTAAAGTCTGTAATTAAAGCTTTTACTGGTTCTTTAACCATCGAAAATTATGCAAATTCTTTAATATCTCAAGATGCTCCATGCTATGTAAGAATTGACGTAGCACATTTTATAAATTCGTGTGCACGTTTTTTTATTTATAAAAATCTGATGTGTCCAACACATGACTTTCCTATCTAGTTATTATAGGCTTTTTCCGGTTATTTTGTACAACCTATTGCAGCATATCTATAAATATTTAGAGGATAAACTAAATATATACATTTTCCACATACATCTACCTCGAAACATTTTTCTATAGATATTCATTGAAAACGAAAATACTGAAAAATTTTAATTTAGCACTTTTCCATTACGGTCCATTTTAGAAAAATCATGT
This sequence comes from Psylliodes chrysocephalus, assembly GCA_927349885.1. NCBI lineage: Eukaryota > Metazoa > Arthropoda > Insecta > Coleoptera > Chrysomelidae > Psylliodes > Psylliodes chrysocephalus. The sequence goes on from OV651814.1 coordinate 87,575,158, forward strand.
ATAAACAAAAATTATAGAGATCGATATCGCAAACAACTTTTAGTTCAACAATTTTCATAAAAATCAGAATTTTGCACATTTGTGTCAAATTTCTCGAATACGGACCATTTCAGGAAATTTTGACATAGAGCAAAAATTATAGATAATATTATTAGAAGTAACTTTTATTTGAACAATTTTTTTCTCCAAATATAAATAACAGATATATTCCATAAAATATAAAAACGGCCTACCATAAAGTACCCCCCCAGATGTTCCGACTTTGTCCAAAATCTAATAATTTCACGTCAGGCCGAAATAAACCTTAAGTTTAAAATTTAATGTTTTTTTCTTAATCCGTTTCTGAATTTTCTTCAAAATTCGAAATTTACACATTTTCTCAAATATCTCGAATACGGTCCATTTTAGAGAAATTATGTATAGAATAAAAATTATAGAGAATTATATTACAAACAACTTTTACTTGAACAATTTTTATAAAAAAAATATTTTTTTTACATTTTGTCAAATTTCTCGAATACGGACCATTTTAGGAAAATTAAGTATAGAACAAACATTATAGATAATTATATTAGAAGTAACTTTTATTTAAAGAATTTTCTTCTCCAAACGTAACTAACAGATATATTTCATAAAATATAAAAATGACCACCTATAAAGTACCCCCCCAGATGTTCCGACTCTGCCCAAAATCTAATCAGTTCATTAGACGCTGGAATAAAGCTTAAGTTTAAAATTTGGTGTTTTTCTGTGTACCGGTTCATGAGTTATGCGACCTACAGACACACACACACACACACACATCATCGCGAAAATAGTGAAAACGGATTCAGGGGACCTCAAAACGTAAAATTCCGTCGAAAACTCGAGGTCGAAAAAATCATGATTCCTATACTTTCCTTATATCTGTATACAGATAGGAAAGTAAAAATAGAAGCAGTAAAATCGTTGTACTTAGGTATAATTGGTTAAATAGAGTTATATCTACAAACAAAGAAGAGGTTGAACATATTCTTTTTTCTCTTCTGCTAGTAGCAAGGTCGAATACAACAGGAACTCTAAATATCGGAAAGGAAACACTATATGCGATTCATAAAAAAAAAATATGTTTAAGCCCGATAAACTTAACGATCATTCCATTGATTATATAGACGAGGATGAAGAAATTCAATTTTGACACAAGCAAGTGACTATTCAAATGAGTGGTCAAAATGGGCTTCTGTCATTAATGATAAAGTTATTTATGTCATAAAAACAGATAAAGGGGATGATGTCAATGCATACTATTGTTTAGAATTGGCAAACCACGTACTAAATAATATAAAGTGGTTACCTCTGTGGTCGAACATATTTTATAATAGGTTCAAATTTGGTAGATTGCCAGCAACATCAGCTGCTGTAGAAATTGAATTTGGTTTACTTAAAAATCATGTTTTGAAAATTTTTTTCAAACCAATCAGGGCAGATCTTTTTCTCCAGACCTATCTTAATTACATAATGGTGAAAATTAAGATAACTAACGCTGCACTGAATGAAAAAAGAGAAGATCCAAAATTATGAAAATAGAACAACTATTGAAAACAATGACACTCCAGAAGAAGTAAATAAACAGAATCTACTGGTTAGTGTGAGAGATGGTGATGAAATAACAACAGATTTTAAAAATGATGAACAATATAGTGATTAACACTATAATGTTGAAACTATTGTAAATAAAAAAATATTAATGAATATGAGGACTGGCATGGTTTAGTCCCTAAAGAAAGACAAGAAAAAAAAAAATCTAGATATGTCTTCAAGAATCCAACTCTCTAAGACGACATAAAGAAAATAAAGCCAGTTATTGGGATTTTTAAAAATGGACACGATTCCAGTTTAGAGGTGCAATTACACTACATTTTATTTCTATTAATCCAATCATATCTCATGGTATTCAAAATTAACTTATTCATACATGTACCACAACGTTGAGAAATGATCTAGTAAAAAAAATAAAAGATAATGTGTTCTTCTCAATTTTAGCATATGAAACCATGGACATAGGTGCGACAGAACAACTTTTTTTGGTGTAACATACTATGATAGAGAAGAAAAAGTGGATTTACACCGCTTTAAAATGGACTCGATGCTGAAACAATAACAGATGCTATAATTGACACGTTGACAAACTGAAAATTAAACTCAGAACCAGCTGTAGGACAAGGTTACAACGGGTGCAGCACGATGGCTGGAGAGATAAAAGAATAAGTAACAAGTTTCCAATGGCTAATTTTTTTCATTGTGCCAGCCACATACTAAATTTGGCTATTAATGATGTCAGTGATATACCACAAATTAGAGACCATAAAAGAGGTGATTAAGTTTTTTAGGGAGAATTCCGGAAGAAGAAGCATTGTTGCGACTTTGCAGAACCTGTGTTAAACGAGGTGGACGGAGAAGTACAAGTCGATACGAAAATTTCATGAAAAGTTTACTGACATCGTCAACGGCCTTGAAATGCTTTCAAAAGAGGGAACCAAAGAGACTAAACAAAAAGCCAATAAGGTGTACCAGTAACATCCACTACTTTCATTGTGAGTTTAGATATTCTGGCGAAGTATTCGGCAACACTAGAGGTAGTCAGGCGCGGATACAGGAATTTGTTTAGGGGGGGGGCAATTTTTGTGTGATTTTACCTACCTTCCAGAAAATTCGTTCTAAACATGCTTTTTTTATAAATGTTAGTTTATTATTACAAGGATGTAATACGTTCATTTGCATTACTTTGTTAATGTGTGTCAAAAAAGTTAAATTAAAACCCATAGGTATAAAAAAAAACATTTAATTTAAAGTAAGTAGAATAATTTTATTATAATATGGCTCTTAAATAATAAACTCCAATCTCTTCTTATGGCCGGTTTTTGCATATCTTGTGATCACTTTCTCCATGTCAATAGGAATATGCCTATGAATATGCATAAGGGCAAGACCAAGGAGGCGGTTTTCAGTCATGGTTGCTCTTAAATATGTTTTAAGGCGGCGCAACGACGAAAATGACCTCTCAGCAGATGCATTTGTAACTGGAAGCGTTGCAAGGACTAGTACAAATTCATGTATAATGGGAAATGCATCCTTATCACACCTAGCCAGTATTTCCAGAGCTGTTATGGGAAGCTCTTTTTGTTGTTCCTTTTCTTGGACCCATTTCTCCCGCCACAGCAACAATTCATCTTTTAACAAAAGAGAGGCAGCCCCCTTATCGACGCCAAGAAGCAATCCAAATCGATCGAGGAGGAACTTTATACTTTTGTCATTTTCACCAGGAGAACTTTTAATAATATTTTCTGGAATAAAAACTGATAGCTGAAAGACGCCTAAGGTTTCTGCTGAAAATCTTTCTCGCAGATCTGTGAGAACAGAGTCTAGTAAAGGGGCATAAATTGATACTCTGTAGTATTCCTCGGCTGAATTCATTTGATGGTTGGCACGATAAATTTGGCGTCCACCAAGGCGAGGGATACGAGGAATATTCAGCTCGATACCCAGTTCATTGGCTAGATTTTCTGCACGCTGCCAGATGTTGTTAAAACTAGCGTCAATATTTTCCCGACGACTGGCAAGAATTGAAATTGTGTTCTTTACTTGCACAGCACTGCCATTAAGATCGAGCGCCGTCTTCTGTAATAATTTACTTAGAGACTGCGTTAGAGACAGTACATCACTCAGACACAATACTGATACCATGAATTGTGTATTACATAAAGTTGTTACCAGTGAAGCAGCCTTGCCAGCTGTGCTCGGGTCACGCCACTCTGAAATCTTTCCTAGAGTCTCCACAATCTTTGCGAGGTCAACAGAAAATTGAAGTACACCTTCATGCCGCTCTACCCACCGGGTCTCACAAAGCGATGTAAGCGCACATCCCAAAGTGCTCATGAGAACATGTTTTCGTTTCGGATGTGATTTAAAGAAAGCAATTACTTCTTTCATACTTGCAACAGCGTCCCGGATAGCAGGCACTTTGGAGCTACGGGAAATAGAGTTATTTAGCTTGTGGCTATAGCATGGTGCCCTGACAGCGTTTTTGGCTTCCTTCTGAACCTCCGTGACAGCACCTCGAACTTCGGAAAGCATAACGGCACATCCGTCTGTGCCTATCCCAAGACACTGTTCCAGTGGAAGTTTCAGCTTCTTTTTTAGCTGGTATAGGACAATTTGGCCAATGGCCTTGCCGGTTAAAGATAACTCCTTAGGTGTGGAGGGTCCGTCCAACTTTTCTTCGGCAGTAAGTAGTTTTTTGGTTTCTTTCCAATTTTCTTCATCGGATTCGTAGTCATGCTCATGTTTAGCATAAGCTAGTTCCTCAAACGGATCCACAAAACTGACGAAATCCTCATGAATATTACCATCATGCACGTATCGTAAGGTAAGGCTCAGCTGGGACAGATGAGATACATCTGTTGTCTCGTCAAAAAGTATTGAATAGTATCGTGACGCCCGTACTTTACTCAAAATTTGCTCAGAAATCTCTTGCCCGCAGCATGAAATAAGCATATTTTGTGTTGTCTTGCTTATATATGTAGCATTAGAAGAAGCTGATTGTAAATGTTTCTCTAGTTTTTTATCGCCAGCAGATACTCGAAACCTTAAAAGTTCATGTCATGTCACATTCGTTGGAAATCTCAGTGTTATGAAGTATCGGTCCATCATCTCTGTGCCCCCGGAATGCTAAATTTTGCCGCCCGAGGAAGATAATAGTTTCGACTATAGGACGAAGTCGCTCTCTGTTTTCTTCCACCTTTTTGAGACGCTGTTGATGTACACGGTTGATTACTTCCAAGTTAGGATTATTATAGGTATGAAGGAATGCTACTCCCTGTTCTGCAGCTCGTTTATGATAAATATAATTAGCATGTGTCTCCAAATCCCCATTCTGCCCTGCAATATCCTTAAAGTTTATCAAGGGTTTTGTAACAAGCTTTTGCAGAGGCACAGTTTTTTGACCTCCACCAACACCACCAGTTGCGAAAAAGGGCAGTATTTACAAAATAAACCTTGTTTCGCAGGTGAAAATACAAGCCAAGGGTATTTGCTGAGATACTTATGCCCAAAATATCGTTTCACCTCCTTACCTTTAATTAAGTGTGAGGAGTATGGGAACTTGTAGTCATCTTTTGGTTGCCAATGGTTTGACAGGAGCTGATATTTTGTGTAGTCATCTAAATGTTTATTTAAAAAATTTCCTATATCATAGGGGACATTTGATCTATTGCACACTGTAGACTCGAGAACCCGGGAAGAAGTAGCAACTACTATATGATTATTTAAGCTATCACTGCTATCAAACACAGTGGACTCGGGAGTCCGGGAAGAAGCATGAGCAATAGGGTCCACCACCTTATGACTGTTATCTAGTCCAAAAACAGGGGTTGCAGCACAAGCTAAACCTGCTCGCTTACTGAGAGGCTGAAAAAATGATTCAATACCTCGGATTTCTGAGGTTCGCTTCTTTGACGACCCCGGCTGCTGATTTGCCTGTTGACAAAGAAAGCCAATGTTAATATGAGCTTATGGATCACGATTTCTTCGAAAAGAAACGAACGGCGGGCATAAGCGTAACAAATTCGCAGCGAGAAACACAACACATTTTTCTATTCAGATAATTAAAATTTAATTTAACAATAAACATTTAAATAAATCAAACATTTAAGTCACTTAGTTACCTATTTTAATGTAAGACGCTTGTGCTAAGCCTAATTTCAAGCAAAATTGCCTTTTAGAATTTAGATAAAGTTTAAAATAACATTTTTATAGTATGTATTCAAGTAACTTACCATGACTGAAGAGATGAAACAAATAATACTATGTGGCACTGTGTAGATTGTGAATCTATTTTATCCGTGTTGCCTACTGGCGTGCGACAAAACACTGTCTCAACTCAATCAAGTGTGCAAACTGCAAACTAGCCTAGCGTGGAAGTTGAACAGAGGTACTTTGGTAGTTGGAGAGATGGTAAACTTCGAACCGCGCCGGCGCCGCTTCGTGAATTTCGAAGTAATGTTTGCCCGCCAGTGTCGTATCGTAGAATAAGTCATTTTAAATTGTTACCAGTGGAACCGAGCAACCGCATATATTTATGGGCCAGAAATAATTATTTTAACAAGTATTATAACATCCCAAATCATAATTCTACAAAATTTCAACACTTATTCACAATTTATTAAACTATTTATATGAATACGCAAAATTGTTATAAGTATTTATAAAATTCTACTAGTAATTTATTTGTAGGTATATTCGTTTGTTGCGACAGTTGCGCGAAGTGCAGAAGTTTAATTTTTGAAATGTTTAATCAAACTTCGCGATGTTATTTTTATCAGTAATTTTAAGTAAAGAACACTTGATGGATCGATGTAATCTACTTAAGTAGTGTTGAGTTAATACCGATTCTTGTAAACAGGCAGTGATGTGCTTATGACGATTTTAAAATATATTTTGAGTGGTCAAAATAAAGTGCTTCGGTCATGTGTCAGGGGGGGGGGCAATTGCACCCATTGCCCCCCCCCTTGTATCCGCGCCTGGAGGTAGTAGCACAAATGTTACAAGGTGTAAACGTTGATCTGATGCGTGTGGAAAAACATATTGAACGGTTTGTCGATTTGTTCAAAGATGAAGACGTGTTCAAAGATGTAATGAAAAATGTTGACAAAACTGCAGAAGTTTTAGGTTTAACTTTGTCCAGGCCTTGCATTACTACAAAGCAATGTCACCGCTCTAATGTCCCTTCAGAAAGTGTGTAAGACTACTACAGATTTTTTATACCCTATTTAGAATACCTTACCCGAGCTGTAAGTGATAGATTTTCTAAGAAGGACCAAAAATCAATTGAGTTGTTTAACCTCCACGCCACAAAAATAAAGTCGATGACAAGAAAAGAATACTAAAATTCATTGGATAATATTCTACCCACATACAGTAACGCTCCATGGAGCTATTGGGGTAATTGATGGAAGACACACAGAAATAAAAAAGTCAGTAACCGAAAAGGCTATGCAAGTTTATTGTTGCAGGGAATTGTGGATCACAAGAAAAAATTTATTGTTTTTTGTGGAGAACCTAGCAGCATACATAATGTACGACTACTTAGAAAATCTGCAATATATGCCTCAATCCTGTCTGATCCTAGTATTGACTGGCTAATAACACCGTTTAAAGATAATGGATTTATCTCAGAAGAACAAAAGGTTTTTAATATAAAGTTTAGTTCCAAAAAAATAATTGTAGATCATGCCTTTGGATTGTTAAAAAATCGTTTTAGAAGAATTCATTGTTTGGAAAATTTAGATTTGCAATTATGCTCTAAAATTATTATGGGTGCATGTGTATAACATAATATATGTTTAATAAAAATGTTTACTTAGAAAATATAGAGACAAATGATCTTAACCAACCAAACCATGAAAATTTTCAAAATAATCCAAATAAGTAATCAAAGTCGACAAATGGAAGTTTTTAACAATATGTTTAAGAAGCAATGATTTAATTTATATTAAGTATTTGTATATAGGTACATGATTTATAAAAAATTTTAAATTTTTTTACATTATAAACACTTTAGGTTTATTCTCTTACCTATCTATTCTAATCTAGAGAACAGGCATTAGATTATTTAATTTCATACCCACTTAGATTTTGTTTATCTTGGATAAAACTGAATACCTAAATGAATGACATAAAAATAAAAACAAACTTTTTTTGCAAAATTGTGTTTAAACAGACTAGTAATTGAATTACTAAAAAAAAACTGAAAAAAAAATGATATAAATACAACAGATCTAACTTAAGTTAAAATTTTACATTCAAAGTTTATGATCAATGGACAAAATTAATGAACCAATTTAAAATGCATTTTTGGTGCATCAATTTTGTCCAATGTTTATAAACTTTGAATGTAAAACTAAATAGTTTTTCTTTTAGATCTACACGAAACAAATAACAAAAAACATTGCATAGTACATAAAAACACTATTTTAATTTTTTTTATTTTGTAAACAATGTTCCTTTTTTTAATTTGACGTCTCTTATATTCCTCTTTTTTTATTTCAATATTTTGAGTTATTTCAGCTAGCCTATTATCTAACTCAGCTACAACTTCTTCACTATATGGTGGTGTGTCAGTATTGTTTATAGATTGTTCACATTGATTTTTAGGTTGTTTTCCTACAAGGTCATCAATTAAACCAAAAAATTACAATCGTATTGGTCCAGTGCCTGTTCTCTTTTTTGCATCCTTACATCTGTTGTATGTTCGTATCAAACTTTTCCACTTGTTTTTGCAATCTGGGCTAGATACTTTGTAGCCACTACTTAGCATTTTATTGGCTATATGTTTGCGTTCTTTAGCATTGTTCAAGTCTTGGTAATGTGACATCATAGATTGTATTAAATATATTGTACCATTATTTATAGCTTCAAGAAATTTAATTTCTAGTTGTTTTGCTTGTGACATTACATTCTTTTGATAAATTCTCTAAAGGAAAAATATTTTCTAATTCTTCTGTTTGTTCATCATCTAACTCATCGTTGGCTTAATATGCAAATCACATAAGTCCACTTTTGGGTGAATTTGAAATATTTCAACTATCATGTAAAAAACGTTTTGCGCATCTCTGCAGAAATGCACATAACTCCAGAAAATCTTTTAGTTAACGAAATCGGCATCAGGAATTTCACTTAAGTCACGCCTCCAATTTATTCAACGAGAAAACCACATAAGTCCACTGTTTATTGTTTGGTGCCGGCGATTTCGTTGTGCTGCTGTTTTGGTAACGGCTTTTAATAAATTTGTTGATTTTATATTGAAATAATGTTCTTAAGAACATCAGGTAAGTTTGTTTAGCTAAATTGTTGTTGGTTTTAGTAAATAAGCATCTACAACTAATAGTATATTACACACCGAGGTGGGAAGAGTTTCATTCCTGTCGTGAGGTTAGCTATGATCTCGAGACAGGAATGAAACTTCCTACCGAGGTTTGTGTTCTATTTTATTTACAACCATCATATTTCGATCAAAGTTAATAAATCTCTGTTTTGTTCTGAACATACCTAAAATATTACATTTAACGACAAATTACTTGGAGCATGACTTCTTTCAATTATTTAGAATGACACAGGACACGTTCAATAAGTTACTGGATACAGTTTATCATCCTAATCTAACTAAAAAGTATGAAGGAGGTGAAATTCCACTACCTGCTTACAAACAATTATTAATGACCTTGTGGTGGCTCGGAAAAGGTGAAGCCCGAATATCCGTCGGAGAACGTTTTCATGCTCATTCTTCTACAGTTTTTAAATCCACTGAATGTATATTGGAAAGGTTGTTATTATTAATGAATGATTATATATGTTGGCCCTCACCAGAAGAAATGGTCAATATCACAGAAAATTTCCAAGAGAAAGTTGGATTTCCAGGTTAGTAGATAGGTAATTGGTACTTATATTTTCAAAGTTTTTTTTACAAAAATAAAAGATTGGGTATAATACTTTTCGTTGTAACACAATAATTATGAAAGTTTTAAATTTTGTTACAAAAATTTAGCAAAACTAAATTGTTAACACTTGTAAAACATGTACTTAATATGTTCCTGGTTTATTACTTTTCAAATTTTAAATTCACTATTCACTCATGGCACTAATGTATATTTGGAAGTAGGTATGTTGGAGATAGGTATTTCATCTTAGACGTTTATTTTCAGATGTTATTGGTGCCATAGATGGTACAAATATCAAATTTTGTAACGTACAAAGGTTTCAATTGGTTACACAGCTCCGGCAACTCATTGGTTATGGGTGAACTGGGTCGTAGATCAGACAAAACACTATCAATTCGTAGACATATAATGATTATCACAATTATTACCCAGTTTTGGTTCTAGAGTTATTTTAGAGTTATTGATTTAGGCGCCACTGGGGGCAAATTAAGAAACTTACTCTAATACCAACACTAGGTCACTTCCCCCCAGCAAAGATAATGTGAAGATCAATCCCCTACCTAATATGGCTGTGACCATAAATATTCAAATTTATGTGTACACTCTTATGCTAAAGTCTGGGACTTTGTATTGATGGGAAATAAAATGCGTTACTTTTCTGAACGTTTTTAATTGTGACGAATGACAATAATCTTGCTCCCGTGAGCAAATCCACTAGGAGTCAATGCCAGACGGAAACCACTTTGTGACCGGCAAACCCCGGCAGTACGTCCCAAGGGTTGTGGTTGTTCCTCTAACACTGACGTCCATCGACGTCCGGATCCAATTGGTGTCAGCAGGAACCCCCCCAACCTGTATACCGGGGTATGCAAGCCACAAGAGCTTCCCTCTGACATCCACTCATATTGGATGAAATAAAGTTATAATTTATAGTTATATCGATATTTTTAAAGTTACTTTTAACAATGCGGTTTAATATTAAATTAAATACTAAGTGGTTTATGGCAAAATACCTAGGGCTCGTCACCGTTGCCCTCTGTGCACAGAAGTCAGCGATTTACAATTTTGTAAATCAAAACAGAAGTATGAGGTTAAATTTGGACAAATAGTTCTAAAGTTTTATAATACTCAAGTTCTGGTCATTCAGCCACAATTAACTGGTCTCTGGATCTCGTCGCCACCGCCTTAGGCTAGAGCTAGGTTGGTACCTACTCTACATTTCTCACCAGTTTTCCACCGATCCATCATGTCTCTTAAGATGTTTTTCTTTTTTTAATTAGGTGATAGCCAAGCTATACACCCCTCCTCTGCGGAATTTACTCTATTCAATTTCTTCCTGTATACCATATATTGAACTTTATATTTCGTTTTTTATATTCTGAACTTTATATCCTATATACTGAACTTTATATTTTGTATCGTTTGTATCCTATATACTGAATTAGCCGGCTGAAAAGAAAATGTCTGATCAGCTAGGAGCCATGAGGCAATGCCGGTAAAAAAATATATTATAAGGAGAGCTGAAGGCGAGAAACTATTGTAAACAAGATTACTAACCTTATTGTGTTATTTTCACAAAGTGAAAAGAAAGTTGTATCAAAGCGTTTTTAAATTTTCTAACTTCCCTAAGTCAAAGTCGCTGCTAATTTATTAGATGTCTTCTAGGGCTTGTCAGCTTCACAAGACAAAATGGCCAAGAACCAGGAACCGTTGCACCTGTCCTCTTTCGCCAATTGCGCATGAGCGGTAATACAAATTGATAAAACAAAAGGTCTCTTAATTTCCTGATTTTTAAAGCGGGAAATTTAAATATTCTCTACAGTTCACCTATCTATAATAGAATTAAATTGACTCTATAATAATGACCATATTTCTTATGATTTTAACTTTATTCCTTAAATAATAACCAAATGACGTTTTCTTAAAAAAAACACTGTTTTGAATTTGAAATATAAGTTAACGCGTTGTTGACTGTAACCAAGGTCTCGAAACGACAGAACAGGCTTTTATCAACTACCCTTTGCAGAGTAGACCAAATGATTCTAAGTTTTTTTGACAATAAAAACTTAACCTAACTATTGTGAATACTAAATGATTTGATATTGTCCTAGAATTAAATAAAATTACTAATGTTGCGAATTTAAATGAGTGAAATAAGTGGCGTAGTTGTAGTTGGAGAACCAGGATAAGACCTGTGATGTGATATTACGGATAAACGTTTAAAATCTTACTTTAAGGTGAGTTTATTTAAATAAAATTGTGACATGATTGAAATAGCATGTTACAATTTAAAGCACCCCAAGATCAGCAAGAGAGCTATATTGATAAAAATGGAAATCACAGCATCAAGTTGCAAGCCATATGCACTTCAAATAAAATTATAACTAATATTTTTGCGGGGTTTCCAGGATCTGCTGTAACAGTTTTATTTAAACCAATAAACCTGGGGGTTATATGACTACTAATTTAAATGCGAATACTTTAAATGATACCCTCTGATATATATAAACCCTTTGCATTACTATCTAAATAATGTTTGAAACCAAATACCTTATATTTATGCTTAATCTGTTTCTTGATAACTAGACATCAGATTTGCTTATTTAACCACTTCTTAAAATATTGTCAAACTACCATTTCACTTCTGAGAACGATTCATTCAATAAATAGTTTGTTTTGGTAGTTTTATTTCCATGCAACCGGTGTTAAACTTCAACAACACTCTTGCTTATTTTCTGACACTCATAATTCTTTGTTTAATACCACCTTTACTGTAGGGCTTCCTGATAATTCAATTTAGTCTATATATTAGTAAAAGTAATAAATAACATCACGATTTGTGTTTAAATTAATATTTCTAAATGTTGTTTACAAAATTCAATGTTTACTTTGTGAATATTTGACATTTGAATTTAATATTTCTAGGTTGTGACTTTGTTGACACGGAACGCTTTGTTCGCGTCACTTCTGCACTCGGAACTGCTCTGAGATATAGTTCCGTGCAGAATATTAAAATGTGAGTTTAATTATAATGTTTTATGGGGGGATTTATATGGCTTTGTAAATTTTGTAACATTAGGATTACAGTATTAGAGTTAATACTTATTTTTGGTTCGGGTTATTATAAAAATGTTCTACGTGTAATAGAAGTCTAGTACGTTTTAGTACATTTGAGACCTAGGTGTGTTAGTATGTATTGTGGGTATATTGATCGTCATTGGTCGATATAGGTTTGTTCATTGGTACTGTAATTATTGATTTTTGCAATACATAGTTTTAATTGGTTAATGAAGGTATGTTAGTTTGTAATACTGGTATTGTTTTACATTTTTGATTGGCCATTAAGAAATTTTGCTCTGCGTTTGACTTGCGCAAACCGACCGGTCTTTTGGAAAGGAAGCTGTTTTTTTTTAATGTGTGGTAGCCGAAGACAGCAGAACTTGTAAATTTGTGAGACGTTTAATCTATTAATTTTGTGGCAATTTTGTGCCATCCCAAGTTGGGGGATTTAAATTAGACGTGGCTTATAATCTAGGGTGGTTGCGAAAACGATATTCTTGTTCGGAAGTTGTTTTATCGTTGAGTACTATTTGAAGAATTTTGTGCAACGCCTAGCTCGTTATCGAGGAGAAATTTTTCAAGTTCGACGCTCGCCTTGGTTGGCTATTGGATATCCAGCTTTGTTTATGTATTATTATCTTTTCCTGTTATGGAAGGTGCTCTGGGTTGGTTGGACGACTAACGTTAACCTTTGGAGGCCTGATTTTGGGAACGTGGCCGGCATTTGGGTGCCTAAAGCCCTCGCGAAAGAGGGTTCACGTTATGGGTTTGAGTCTTGCTTCCAAAGAGTAATTGGGGAGTCGAGGTACCAATTGCCTATTTTGGGTACTTATTTACTTTTGAAATCCATCTGGTGTGCTGATGACGAGTGTACTTTGTCGAGTCTACATGTACAGGGTGCCACAGCTGTTGTAGAAGGGGGCGAAAATGTGCCTGGTGGATCTGCTATAGGTTGTGGAGTATGGAGCATGGACTTGAAGAGAGGAGCGATGATTTTCTTCAGGATTAATTTGGCAGTCATTCTGACAGCCTCAGAGTGAACAGCTAAGTTCTTTAGTTTATTTCTTTTTTTTATTTAAAACTTAGTTGGGGGGATTTAACTTGCATTTCGATTAGCTGTACATTTTTATTTTATAATATTATGTCTTTTGGTGGTTTTAACAATGTGCAACAGAAACTAACATCCTATTTGCTGTAAACCTTCAAAATTTTACCTTAGTGCGCATATTAGTCCTTCGCCTTGGATCCATCGCTAACGACACATGTTTTGAAATTGATATCACACTATTTAACATTATTTAACTTTTATTACCTTTTTTTTTATGTTTAGTTTCTGTGATAAAAGGCTATAACGCTATATCACAACTTAAAAGTGTATACAGGGTTGCATAATTGTAAAATTTTGGTAGATGATTACATGATTATAATACAGTACTTAGGTTACTGAAAAGTTACAAGGAAACGCCTATGTATGAGCCTAGGGTCTCTTTTGTTTTATTAGTTTAGTGAATTTATTTTGTAATTGAATAAGAAAATCACTTGGTCCAATTAACAGGTCAAACCTTTGTTGATTAATTTTTTTTTTGAATTTGTCTAGCTACTTAATTTTGGTACTTAATCATTTGGTCTAGAATTATTTTAAACCGTAATAAAGAAGGTGTAAGTTAAGGTTGTCTTTTATTTCCTTATCTTTTATTAGATTTCAGATAAGTTTGTTTCAGTATATACTTGGGGCTCGGCTTAATCTAATTGGCGCCCAGACTCAGAATAACATCAGTAATCCCAGATTACATTTAAATTACCCACTCCCGTCTCCACTTGAGTGAACCGGAGCCACATGGTTGACATCTGGGACAACCTATAAACCTTATATAAGCAAAACGCGTTATACTGCTCATGATAAAAGGGTAATTTGAAAGCCTATAATACTTGTTATAAATTCAATAAGCTACAAATAATATATGCATGTTAGGTGTTTAGAAATTCTGGTATTTTTCTTGACATTACTCAAAATGGCAATAAAAGAAGATACTTTCCACTTGATGAATATCATGTATTAGGGGATAAGGCATCCATTATTAGACTGGCTACTTAAACCTTACAATTAATTCACTACCATTTGATTCTTATTGTTGAAATACACCTATTTCTTGAGAATATATTATTTGGTGGAGATAATATAATCTCTTTTATAGGAACTATGGTAACCTCACAACTAGACAAAGACGATATAATGAAAGACATAGCAAAACAAGGATAAGCATTGAAAATATATTTGGATATTTAAAAGGTAGATGGCGTATCCTTCAATATATTAATGTAAATAGTGTCGAAAAGGCAGTCAAAATTATTGTGGCTTGCTGTATATTGCATAATTTTTGCTACATAAATACAGATTTATGGGATGAAGTAATAGTAGAAGAAAATAATGAAGACAATGATGTGGACGATTATATTGACGCTGCCAATAATGAAGTAGGTCAAGCTAAAAGGAGAATTATATCTCGTTTGTTTGATAACGTTTGAACGGCATATGAAAAACATAATAAATTTTAGAAAAAAAGTTATTCTTCATAAAAAGAGGTGCATGGTCTAAAACCTATAATGCAACCATCTGATATCAAATTGTATCAGTCATAATCAAGGTTTGTCAAAAATAAAGATACTTTACTCTTTAGTAAAATTATATTATTTGACAAACCTCGTATATGACTAATAAAAGTTTTCCATGTTAAATGTATCCTGGGTAATTCTAAATATTTGAAAGAAATCATACTTCAGGTAGTTGCTCATATAATTATCATCTATATTTATATGATAATGTTTAAGAAAATTATTATACCTAATATTTTATTTTTCTAAAAAAACATCCAAAAATATAGGTACCAATCGCCTATCCACTTACCTGGAAATCAAATTTTCTCTTAAAAATTTTAATTAATACTGACCATACTCGGTATCTTCTGGTGTAGGCCAATATAAAAAAAAAATCATTAATAATAACTTTCCAATATACATTCAGTAGATTTAAATATTATAGAAGAATGAACATAAAAACATTCTCTGATGGATATTAGGGCATCACCTTTTACGAGCCACCACTAGGTCATTAATAATTTTTTGTAAGCAGGTATTGGAATTTTACCTCCTTTATAGTTTTTAGTTAGATTAGGATGGTAAACTTTATCCAGTAACTTATTAAATATGTCCAGTGTCATTATAAATGACTGAAAAAAATCATAGTTCATGTATTTTCATTTCACGGGTGCATGGGTAAAGGCGCATTAGTCATAAATCATAAAATTCAAGAAACAAGCAATTTAAGTTTGAAGATTTGTATATAATCTGTACGTAGGGGAGCGTGGTCTATGATGGGACACTTTTCAATATTTTATTTTTTCAGGCGCATATTTTACTTTCTTAAAGGTTTAAGGGTATCAAATAATTGCTTCGGATATTCTTAATTATGTGTTATTTGAGATTTTATATAAAATTAAAAGTAAAGAATATATTATGGTTGTACCAGTATGAACCATTTGTCCCAGTATAGACCAATACAGGTTCATAGTGGGACCTCTATTGGTTCATGATGGGACACGTACGGTCTATGCAGGGTGTTATTGATTAGTTTTAGTTATTTTGTATATTTTCACGTTTTATTATGTTAAAAACATGCGGTATATAAAAAAGAGAAAAAGTACTGTCAACTTGTCAAATAAAAATATATAAAAAGTCATATTGTTAAATAGATTTTATTGCAATTTACGACCGATACCAGCTTATAGACACGCAGCAGACCGCTGCATTTGGTCCTTCGAGTCTTAAGACGGCAATAAATCTATAAGTCAACGTAATGGCCAGCTAAAAATCGCTAGGAGCAGTTAGGAAGGTATACAATACCAGACGACGCGCGAAAGCCCAAACTGAAGGTGATTTGGAGATAATTGGACAAAAAGAACAAAATGCGCTAACATGTGAAAAAGACCAACAGACTGATCATGAAAATGGCGAAGAAACAAAGACAAAATCTAGAACTACAGCCAGAAGCAGACGGAGTATGGTCTCTAGAATGGAACTAGAATTAGATGCAAAAAGAAAAATAATGGAAATGGAAATGAAAATAGAAAAACAGATAATTCTAGATCAGCTAGCTATAGATAAATTAAAATTAGATGAAGCAGCAAGTATAAATAGTGTAGATGAAGAAGATTTGTGCAGCTTTATCAGCGAGAAACAAAAGGTTACCGACTGGTTAGAGAAATGTAAAGATAAAGAGCAAGAAGATCGACGTTGTCTATCGGGAAAGGTAGAAAAAGGGAGTAAGCTATTTCAAAATGATTGTGTTGAAGACGTAGACGTAAAGGAAGTAAAAAATAATCTTTCTACTTCAAATGAAGATTTAAATGTTTGCATGTTAAGAAGGCAAGTCATTGATCGTAAGTTACCATTTTTTAATGGCGATCCTTCTGATTGGTTACTATTTATTACTGAATATAATGAAACAACCAAACTATGTAATTACTCGGATAGTGAAAATTTAGCTAGACTACGAAAATGTCTAAAGGGCGAAGCTAGAGAAGCAGTTAAGATGTTACTTATTTATCATTTAAATGTACCTGAAATAATTGATACCTTAGAAAGTAATTATGGGCGTCCGGATTACATAATAAAATTTTTGATCGGTCAAATTAAAAATGCACCACCTTTAAAAGACTACAAACCCGATACAATTGTTAAATTTTCAAATTATATATGTAATCTTGTCACAACTATCAAACATTTGAATAATGACGTATATTTAAAAAATCCCGTGCTTCTTGACGAAATTGTATCCAATTTAACTACTAATCTTAAATTTCAATGGTCACTTCATGCAGTTTCACTAAAAGAAATATCCTTGATAGACTTTGCAGAGTGGTTAAAGAAAATAGGTAAAGCAAATAATCTGTTATGTCCTCTTTGGTCATCAAGTATCAAAAACGATCGTTTACAGACTCATAAACGAACAGAAAGTCTGTTAGTAACTAAAAAAACTTCAAATGAAAAATGTCCCTGCTGCAGTGAAAAAATGCATAATTTGGATAAATGTCAAAAGTTTATTGATTTGTCTGTAAACGACCGTTGGGAATTCATAACAAAAAATAAATTATGTATTGCATGTTTCAAATCAAACCACCGTCTAAATACATGTTTTGTCAAAAAATTGTGTGGTATTGACAACTGTCAGTTTAAACATCATAATTTATTGTATAAACAACCCGAAAAACTAACAGAAAATACCACTTTAAATAATCAGGAACCATTTCAAATTCACCAGCTTAAAAATTCTGCAATTCTCCTCAGAACCATTCCAGTTTATGTGCAGGGTCCTAAAGGAAGTAGGCTAATTTATGCTTTATTAGATGAAGGTTCAACTATAACTTTATTAGAAAAAAGTGTTGCTGATGAAATTGGACTCAAAGGTGTTTTAGAACCTCTTTGTTTACAATGGACTAATAATTATACAAAAAAAGTTAATAATTCTAGAAAAGTTAACCTTACAAATAAAGGTACCTTACCAGATGCAAAGGACTACAATATAAAAAATATTAGGACAGTAGACAATTTAAATTTACCAATACAATCTGTAGATATGGATTTAATTAAACGGCAGTGGCCGTATTTAAATAATGTTCCAATAAAGTCTTTCAAAAATGTACGACCAACATTATTAATAGGAACAGACAATTATGATTTAACTATGCCTCGAAGTTTTATTGAAAATAATCGATATGATCCTAAAGCTACGTTAACAAAACTAGGCTGGGTTATTAATGGTTATACTTTTAAAGGAAAAGTTGACCAAAACTTTGCATTTCACATTTGTGAGAAAAATTTTTCAGATGATTTACTTTTTTCTTTAGTTCAAGATTCCTTTAAATTGTATGATTATGACTTTCCTGAAAACGATAAAATGTTATCTGTTGAAGATAAATATGCCATGTCAATTATGGAAACGACAACTAATAGAACTGGCAATCGTTTTGAGACTGGTCTATTATGGAAAAATAATCAAATAATTTTACCTGAAAGTAAAACCGTTGCTTTGAATCGTTTATATTGTCAAGAACGAAAAATTGATAAACATCCAGAATTTTGTGACGCTTATTGTAAAAAGATTGATGATTACATCTTAAAAGGTTACCTTAGGCAGGTTGGAAAAGAGGAGTTGCTTTTAGAATCTCCAAAGACATGGTATTTGCCTCACTTTGCGGTTTTTAATATCAATAAGCCAGGAAAGCTGAGAATGGTTTTCGACGCCGCAGCCAAATCGCATGGAATTAGCCTTAATGACATGCTTTTATCAGGTCCTGACTTACTGACACCTCTAGTCAAAGTACTTTGGACTTTCAGACAGCGGAAGATAGCGTTTTGTGGAGACATAGCAGAGATGTTCCATCAAGTCAAAATTATCAAAGATGACCAAAATGCCCAACGCATCCTATGGCGAGGGCGGGAAAGATTTAGAGAACCATCCACATATGAAATGCAGGTCATGACATTTGGAGCTACATGCTCGCCAACATTAGCCCAATATGTTAAAAATAAGAATGCTTCTGAATTTCAATTAGCATTTTCAGAAGCATCTCATGCTATTCTAAATAAGCATTATGTCGATGATTACTTAGATTCTTGTGATTCGGAAGATATAGCCATAAAACTAATTTTTGACGTCATTCACATACATAGTCAGGGTGGGTTTCATATTAGAAATTGGGTTTCAAATTCTAAAAAAGTACTTTCTAGCTTGCCAACAGATATGAGATTCAAAAACTTTAAGGACTTTAATTCAGATTCCAAATTGCCAACTGAAAGAGTTTTGGGGATTCAGTGGGACCCAGAAAATGATGTATTTAGATTTAAATTAAATTTGGAAAAAATACCAGAAACAGTTTTAGATTCAAATTTTATTCCTACAAAGCGGGAAGTTCTAAAAGTAGTTATGAGTGTTTTTGATCCTTTAGGGTTTTTAAACAATATTACAGTTAGAGGTCGAATTATTTTGCAAGACATATGGCGAGAAAAGACTGAGTGGGATAGCCAAATCTCACCTAATTTAAATTACAAATGGCAACAATGGCTCCAAGAGTTAAAACTCATAACTATCATTCAAATACCACGCTGTTATTCTTTAAATGCTCCTTATGCAACCTCTATACAATTGCATGCTTTTTCTGATGCTAGTACTAAAGCCTATGCTTGTGCACTTTACTTAAGAATAGAAAGTGAACGAGGTATAGAAGTAGCATTTTTGTCGTCAAAGTGTAAGGTTGTCCCTTTAAAAGAAATAACGATACCCAGGCTAGAGTTAGAAGCAGCCCTCCTAAGTAGTAAACTTGCAGATCGCATTCAACGATGTCTAGAGATAAAAATCAATAATACATTCTTTTGGACAGACTCTACGATTGTCATTTCGTGGATTATGTCTCATAAAATTAAATTTAAACAATTCGTTGGCAACAGAATACAAAAGATTTTAGACCTTACAGACAGAGACATGTGGAAGTGGGTACCAACTGCATTTAATCCTGCAGATTGTGCTACCAGAGATCAATCTAATAAAAACTCAAAATGGCTTTCAGGGCCAGATTTTCTTCTGAAATCATATGAGCATTGGCCTCAAGGTTTTAGTGAGTGTCTGAAAGACCTGCCAGAGATAAAACAAACATTTGTAGGAATAACTAAAAATGTTACTACACTTTCCGTAGTTTTGCCTGATTGTGATAGATTTTCATCATGGCAACGGTTATTAAGGTCATCTGCTTGGGTTTTCAGATTTATTAATCGATGTCGCAAAGATCTCTTTCACACACAAAACTTAACTGTGGAGGAATTGCATATTGCAGAACAAGTATGGTGGAAAATGTTGCAGTCAATATCATTTTATGATGAAATTCAGTCATTAAAAACTAATGGTTCTGTAGGTAGAAACAGCAAACTTTTTAAATTAAATCCTTACTTAGACGAATTTGAGATAATGAGACTAAGAAGTCGAATTGATACGAATCTTCCCGGATTTGAAAATAATCCTGTTATACTTCCTTCAAAAAATCGCTTTACTGAACTACTTGTTGATTTCTATCACAAAAAATTTAAGCATCAGGGTCGTAAAACACAAATTAATGAAATTAGACAGTTATATTGGATACTGGGACTAAATAGTTTGGTAAAAAAGATTTCTAAAGACTGTCAGTTCTGCAAAAATTTAAAGTCAATTCCAGAAATTCCTTGTATGGAAAATTTGCCAACTCAAAGAACCACTCCTTACATAAAACCATTTACATTTTGTGGCGTGGACTATTTTGGACCCTATTTGGTAAAAATTGGAAGACGACGAGAAAAACGCTATGGAGTTTTGTTTACGTGTCTCACTATTCGCGCCATTCATATTGAAATAGCTAATTCCCTTACAACCGATTCCGCCATTATGGCCATCCAGAGAATGTGCTCAAGAAGAGGCCACCCGTTAAGCTATGGTTCCTTCCACGCGGCCGTCGCATGCGGCAGCCGCAACGCGACTATCACGAGCGGCCGCCGTTCTATCGAGTGGTTTCTTAGCATCGCATCGCGTCGCGACTCAAGCTCGTGAACGATCAGTATAAAGAGAACTCTCTTTGGTGAAAGTCGTGATGGATAATCTCATAATGTACTTATTACTAGAAGAAGAGGAGGATGAAGAAATATTATTACAATTAGCCAATCTAAAAAATAGCAATGCTCCTGTAAATTCAATATTTAAAAAAAGACGCGATGAGGGATGTTACACTACACTGATAAATCGGCATCTGCTGCAGGATGATGTAAAATTTAGAGAATATTTTAGGTTCAATAAAGCACAGTTTAATTTTCTTCTCGACTTAATAAAAGACGATATAAAAACCGAGCCATACAACAGAGTTCAATATCCCATAACCCCAGAGGAACAACTAGCCATTATATTAAGGTAAGTAATTAAGTCAGTATGTTTAAATAAAATGCCTAACGTGTCAATTAAATATTTATTATTATTAAACTAAAAGAAAAAACTAAATAAGAACAAAATAAACACAAGTTTCAAAAAAGTAATGAGTAATGGATTCAACAAATTTAAAAATTGGAGTTATTTGATTGAAAGTTATCTAGATCTAATAAGTAATTGTCTGATGACGGAGAATTGTAAATCGTAGGTATATTGCCTGAATTTGGAGCAGAGGGGGTTGCTGGGCCTGGTAAAAGTTCAAAAGCATTTGGTTGCGGAATCGATGCATTTCTCTCTTCTAATTCGAATATCAGGTGCATTGTTCGTAATTTTGCTTCATTGATTAACTCGGGTCTTAATGCTTTTACTGAGGCTGCAATGCTCTGGAAAAACAAGTCCAGAGAATCTGGTTTGTTTAGACCAATTTTTTTAAAGATTTCATTTCTTTCAGCACTTCTTTCTCTTATTGTAGCTATTATGTCTTCATTTATCTTCTCTTTTCTGTTGCTACTTGATTTGGAAAATTGTTTTTTTATTGCACCCGCTCCCTTGTTTAGCGTCGGGTTAATGTCTGCTGTCAGGACAGAGGTAGAACTACCTGAACGAGATGATTCTTGAGACACTTCCCCCGACTCAATATTATTTTCAGTGTCTTCCTCACTCATAAAGTCCTCTTCGTGTTGATCAGTTCCGAGAGATGTACTTCTACCAAGAAAAAAAAATTGAAATCGTATATTATATTTACAGTACTTTTTGAAAAAGAACTTACGGGCGTTTGTGCTCTGTTTGGTCCAGGAAGGACAACATATCTGATAAAGCCCATTTCGCATGTTTGGGCAATGCAGAAGAACCTGTGGTTTTCCCCCTTTTTTTTCTTCTATTGTAGGTATCCTTAATATTTTTCCAACGTTTTTTGCAGTCGTCAACTGAAATTGTAAAATAATATTATATATAATAAAATAATATAACTAAAATTTTGTTATCGATTTTTTATTTTTCATAATAATTATCATCAAATATTTTTTTTAGGTTTTTGGCAACCGGTGAGTCATTACGTTCCTTAGCTTTCACGTTTAGAGTCTCCCATAGTTATATTAGCAGAATCATAAAAAAGACATTATCATCATTAAGAAGACACCTTATTTCATTATGCATACCGCCGTTATCATTGGATGAAAAAAAGCAAAAAGCTAAGGAATTTGGCCAAAAATGGAATTTTCCTAATTGCCTAGGAGCTGTCGACGGTAAGCACATACGAATTCGATGTCCTTCACACAGTGGATCTTTATTTCATAATTATAAGGACTTTTTTTCCATTGTGTTGCTTGCTGTTGTCGACGCCAATTATAAATTTATTTTTATTGATGTTGGTTCATATGGAAAAGAAGGAGACAGTGGGATTTTCGATAAATCAAAAATTGGCCAACAAGTCAGGGATGGTTCCATTTTTCCACCTCCAAACAAGCTACCAAACACTGATCAGGTTCTTCCATACGTGTTGGTAGGCGATGAAGCGTTCAGATTAAGTACACATATGATGAAACCGTTCCCCCGACCAGTAGCCAGCGCTGACGATCGCAAAGCAATTTTTAATTACCGGCTTTCTAGGGCTCGACGTGTCTCGGAAAATGCCTTTGGATTGCTATGCCAAATTTTTCGAATTTTTTATACAATGATTGATTTGAATCCATCAACAGTTGACAATTTAATTATAGTGGCATGTTGTTTACATAACCTCCTTCGAGATGCATTCCTTGAAGCTTCCAATAAACCCTTTTATGAAATTGACCAGGAGCTGCCACCACCCAGAAATTTCATTGCATTTGCTAGGGGTGGTGGTTTTGCAGATGGAGATGGATTTTATATAAGAGACCTGTTTAAGGAATATTTCAACAGTGGTCAGGGTAGCGTACCATGGCAAATTGGATCTGTCAGAAGAACAGATACAAACTAATGTTGTTTTACCTAATAATACAATAAATACATTTTTGAATTTTAGACTTAACATTATTTACCTAATTATTTAACTAATATCTTACCTGATCTGCTTAATGCCTCAGCTATTTCTTTCCAGGCGTTTTCTTTGACAACCTGATCCTTATATAAACTATGGGCCAAATCGAATAATGCGGGATGTTTTGCCACTAATTCAACTAATAGTTCATCTTCAGTCACCGTAAATAGCACTTTCGACATGTTTGGGTACTTTTCTAATTCAAAAAATGCCAATCGAATATACTAAATAAAAAATCAAACCAAAAATTGCACACAAAACAACAACAAACGCTCTCGCGGCTGCGGCTATACTGCTTCTCGAGCAGTACAGTCGCGTCGATCGTAGTCGTTCGCGGCTGACCCGCACGACGGCCGCTCGGAAGGAACCGGGTACGTTTAAAAGTATACGTAGGAGAGCGTTGCGGCTAACGCAGTGCGACAGCCGCAGGCGACGGCCGCGTGGAAGGAACCATACCTTTAGAGCTTTTTAGTGACAATGGTACTAATTTCAGAGGAGCTGATAAGGAACTGCAGCTAGCTCTAAAAGAATTTGATCAACAAAAAATATATGTCAACCTTTCAGTTAAAGGTATCAAGTGGAATTTTAATCCACCAACAGCAAGTCATATGGGTGGAGTTTGGGAGCGGATGATACAATCCGTTAAGTCAACGCTCAAAATTATATTGAAAGAACAAGTTCTTCGTGAAGAAGTTTTGCATACCTTAATGTTGGAAGTTGAGAACACAATAAACTCTAGACCGCTGACTGATATTACCTTAGATTACCAAGACGAAGAAGCCATCACTCCAAATCATTTCCTGTTGGGGCCGAAGTATAATGCCAGTCAAATACATCTCCTTAAAAATTTTACAATGGAAAACTTCAGCTCGCGAAAACAATGGATGTATGTTCAAGACCTTGCCAACAAATTTTGGAAACGATGGATAAATGAGTATTTACCCACTCTTCGTTTGCGATCCAAGTGGCATCAAGAGAAAAAAAATATTGAAGTCAATGATGTGGTTATTGTTGTGGACGATCAGTCGCCAAGGAATACGTGGCTAAAAGGAATAGTCACGGCTGTTTTCCCCGGAAAGGACGCCAGAGTTAGAGTTGCTGACGTTAAGACTATTAATGGAACCTTTAGACGACCTGTTTCAAAATTATGCGTGTTAGATGTTTTTCAAAAATGAATTCCTCATTTTGGGGCCGGAGAATGTTATTGATTAGTTTTAGTTATTTTGTATATTTTCACGTTTTATTATGTTAAAAACATGCGGTATATAAACAAGAGAAAAAGTACTGTCAACTTGTCAAATAAAAAAATATAAAAAGTCATATTGTTAAATAGATTTTATTGCAATTTACGACCGATACCAGCTTATAGACACGCAGCAGACCGCTGCACAGGGACTAATGAAATTTAGATACCTCTGGAGTATCAATCTTAAAAATATTTAAAACATTTATTTGCAATCAAACTTAGTACAAAACAAAACATAAAATTATGGCACAATATAGAATTCTTAGGATTCAAAACATATTATATTGAGAAAAATCACATTTAAATTGTAAATGACGTGCTGAACGTTTTGTTGAACCTATTGCAGAAGGTTTTGGTAAACTCCTGACAATATTTTCTTGTGCTATGGTATCAATATCCTCTTTTTCGGGATATGCAAAACTATTACCTAGTACTTTACGAAGGAAAGAAACCACGTATTCGCCGTTTATAACATCTTCTACACATCCAGCATAATAACGAATTGTTTTTTTGGTAGGGTATTTAACTATAACAAAATCTCCGATATCAATATCTAGATCTAATTCGTTGTCCTCATCATTACAAAATGTGTTTTCATCAATCGTATCCTCTGTTTCTGACTCTTCTGAGCTTGGTTTTTTCTTTTTGTATTTTTTTGTAAGTAATTTTTTATTTTTTCATTATCTTTTTTTTGTTGTTTTCCAAACACTTGTTTTGTAACTTTTTGTTTTTTATTTTCTTGTTTTTTTTTTCTTTTAAAAATTTTCTTTCTTGTCTTTGTCTATACTCTTCCTCTATTACAGGAGTGTCTGTAAGTACTAGTGATTGTCCCTTCTTTCTTTTAGTAGTATTTTTTCTAGGTGCAGCTTTCAGATGGGGTCGAATGGTTTCAGGTGTTACTAATGTGTATGTTCTACAACATGAAGGTCCAGCTATGGGTGATAAATCCATAGGTATGAAATATACAGAAGTAATATCAACAGAATTAACTAAGTTTTCTACAGGAAGATGACGTTCAAAATTATCAACTTCGGTGGATGCCTCTTGGATAGTGTTTGCTTCGCATGTTAAAGTACTTCGAGATTTTGGGTTTAAAAAAGTGCTTGCTTCACATGTTAAAGTATTTTGAGATTCGGGATTCAATAAAGTTACATCTTCAGGACGGTCTGTGACGTAGGACATCATGAAATCTTGATCTGTAAATACGTTTGAGTTAAGCGGGCAAATGCCAGTTTTCTCAAAACCTTTTAAAATATTTGTTGGGGTAAACGCAAGAGGAAATGCTTTACCAACAATTTCACTTATATTATAGATTGTTAACGGTGTCCCCGGGTGATTAATCATCCATTCATCAGCTGATCTATTATAGTAAGACTTAAAGGGTACAAAGCAAGACACAGCCAAGGGCTGCATCCGGTGGCTGCAATGAGGTGGTAAGGTCAATAAAACTATGCCATTATCTTTTGCTTTTTGTAAAACATCCACTGCATAATGGCTTTCATGGTTGTCTAGTATAATCAATTTTTTTTTCTGGAGAGCAGTTAGTATGTTTAATAATATGATCCATACACTCTAAAAATGTATTTGAAGTCATCCAACCTGTAGGAAATGCCGAACCACTAGAACCAGGAGGAGCGTGTTGTAACATTTTTGGCAGAAATTTTTTTCTTGGAAAAACCATAAATGGGGGTATAAAAGTACCATTGCCGGATATTAAACAACATAAGGTTACTAATATACCTCGTTCTCCCGAAGTAATTTTTCCGACTTGTTTACAACCACTTTGAGCTAATATCTTTGGAGGCTTGTGCACAGTCGTCACACCAGTCTCGTCTAAATTATAAATGTCACTTGCACAAAATTTATACTTTTGGAGAACATTTGTCAGATTTTTAAAAAATTCACTGACGTTGTGTTTGTTAAAGCTTGTCGCACGAGACAAGCTCGTAGCTTCTGGTGTACGTAACTTTAACCGAGAATTTCGATGTCTGAAATGTTTCATCCACTCACCTCCAGCGATACCATTTGTATTCCAGGTGTCTGGTATAACTATTGAATTTGTAACGACAAACGAATATGCCAAAATTCTAGTTTCTCTTTCAGTTAAGCCATAGCACATATAAGAGGCATCAAGTAAATACTGTACCAACATAGCTTCCTCTGCTTCAGTAAATACTGATTTATACCCATGTTTTTGTACAAAACTATATTTTGCTTTTTCGTCATCTGAAAGAGTCTTATATTTTAAAATATTACGATGTAAAGCCGATTTTGATATCGAATGCGTTGCTGCTTCTCTCAAAGTTTTTTGTCCGCTTATCACTTGCAGCACTGCTTCCTTCATTTGATTTGCTCTTTCCAAGTGGAATATAGCACTATCTTCATAATGCTCTTTTAACTTTCCCCTTGGCCACTTAGGCATTGTTACAAAATCTGCAACAAAATGAAAAAAGTTTAACTAATTATTTATTACTTAACTAAGTAATAAATAATAACCTAAAAATGTATTTTTTTCTCCTATGAAAAAGAGATTTTTATGTTTTAGATTTACTAAAACAGTTAAAAATCACTCGAAACCCCATATTTATTTTTGTTTATAAAAACCGTTAGCAAAACACTTAAAATTTGCATTATTTCTCATTATTTATATGTTTCCCAGTATAGACCACATTTTGGGGTGTCCCAGTATGCACCATACATGCATTTCCCAGTATGAACCAGTTCATAAAATATTTATTGTAGCCGATTGTTTAAAATAGGCAACATAAAATACATTTATTGGCATAGTCGCTTACTGTCTAATGCCATAACCTCAAAATATATTAAATATAGTTTTAAAATTTTAATTAATAAAGGAGTTATAAACAAAACTGTTTGAATAGAATGTACAAATGTAATTCATTATCTTACCTTTTTACTAAAAATCTCAAATATATTTCTTAATACTTGTCAAAGATCACAATTTCCTAAGACACAAAATGCGAATAAACTTACGACACAACATAAGGTGGTTCGATACTTGAAAAGATTACTTACAACGTTGTCAGATTGATTGTCCCATTATGAACCATGTCCCAGTATAGACCACGCTCCCCTACATATTTTTTTTAATTGTTGCCATAGTGCATATAGGAATACATTCTTTAGGAAAATAGGCCGGCAGAAATTAAAAACTTTATTTTATTAAAATAAAAATACAAAATTAAAAAAAACATGTGATTTATGTCATATGTCACAAAAAACTGACTTATGCTTTTTGGCACTAAAAAACTACAATACATTAAAATGAAAAACATTATGTAACTAAAAAGACAACTTAGAAAATGGAAACTACTGTTCCTCAGAATCTTCTGGTTCAGAAACATCTGCTAAATCAGGATTAACATCCACCACATCTTCAGCAGTCTTTAAATTTTCGTAAAAATCCCAAAAAGTACGTGATATAAATGGTAGCAAATCTATTAGATCACGTTTTTTCTCTTTAGATATGAGAACTGGTCCAGCATAACTGAGAGGTGGATTTAATATCAGAGGTATTTTTCCTCTTCTTCTAAAACTTACTGAATGGAATTCATCACTGTCTTCAAGAGACGTTTTGAACTTTAGAAGTCCAAAAGATCGCTTTTCATATCTTAATTAACGTACGTGATGCCAGTTGGGATAACCAGAAGGATCAAGTTTTCTGTTTACTAGTGGTCCTTTATATAAGTGAGAGAAGTCGTAAAAGTCATCTTGTGTCATTTCTTTTACAGAAAAGGGGTTTTTTTCCCAACCTGACGCATTAGTTGCGCCCAATCATGTGGATGCTCTATTGGTCCATTAAATGTTTTTTCTTTTTTTCTATTAAACTATGGTCACTGTCACACTCCATATGAGTGTGACCTGGAATTAGGAACTTGTGATCTATAGTTTCCAAATGAGTGGAATCTTGTAAGGCTTTCATACACATTGCAGCAATATTCGTGTTTTTGTTTTGACCGCCACACGTATCTGAATACAGTATAATATGTTTAACATGGACATCCAGATCTTCCTGTAGGTACTTATATAAACAAGAACCAATATCGTCACTACCTCTTTCTGCTATAGCTTCATGCCACACAAAACATGTGGCTTGACTGGTATTACAGTCGTGTATTGTCAGGTTAAAAGTCCATAGCTGCCTTTTGTAAAAGGCAAGTGATGATTGCACTACAGGTGTCGGTAAACACTGTTGCAAGTCAAAGGTTATAGTCAGAAAAGTTCTTGTTTTGAATAAAAAGCGTTTAAATTTGCCCCACATTTCGAGTGTTTTTATTTTGCTTATAGTTATTAGATAAGTAGAGATATATTTATGATTCCTTAACTAATAATTAAAGGGCAATTTATATTTTGGTCTAATAACAAAGGTTTTTGACAAATTATAAAAATATAATAGATTTTAAATTATTTAAGTAAGAAAACTGTGACATACGGCATTTTGTCTAATGGAATTTAAATAGCACTAGTAAAAAAGCCGCATGTCAGTCACATACGGCAATTTGCCTTAAGTAATTTAAACAATACTAGCGAAAAAAGTCGCATGTGAAAATTTCACCTATTTGATAGTCATGAAAAGTGCAGAGTTTAGACTAACAGTAACAAACATAGTTCAAAAAATTTAAAAATTCAGTAGAATTTTGAGATTTGGAATAAATTAGGAAGATTTCAATGACTGAGTTTGTATTGGGATAGTAAAACACTCCTCAAACCTTATAAAGAAAAAAAATAAGGACAATTGAAATATTTTTTCTGGGATTGTCATTAAATGTCACTTTTAGTGACATTTCTCAATCATCGAAGTAACACTTTTACTGCCCAAGCATTAAAATCATTTTTATTGCTTATGCAGTAAAAGAGCTACTTCTATGATCAAGAAATGTTACTGAAATAGACATTTAATGTCAATCGGAGAATATATTAATAAAAAAATCATAAAATACGATTAGAATAAATATTAAAAATGTGTGAGTTATAACCCTTATACCTACTTAAAACAGGTTTTCATTTTATATCCATTTTTTTTAAACAGACTGTATAAACAATCTGAGAAAAAATTGTATGTTTTACAAAGCAGAGAAACATATTTACTGACATGGCTAGTTTCATACCCTCGGCTTTGCCGCAGCAGTAAATATGTTACTTATCTGCCTAGTTAAACAAATAATAACTATTAAAAGTAGTCAAAAAAAGTTTTATTGAAGTTCAAATAATAAATGTAAACACATAAAAATATTGTAAAGAGTTTTAAAACAAATAAGAATTCTCTTATATTTCAATACATAAACAGAAATAAAACTAAATAATAAAAAAATGTCCAAAAATTTCAAACTGAAATGTTTAATCTTCATCCTCAATATGCTCTATGAGATTACGCGAATTATTGTTTACTGCCAAGTCCTTCCAAAACTTTTTTTTTGCAAAGGAATGATGTCACCAAGATTTGTTAATATTGTTTGTTTTCTCTTATCGGTAATACCTCGATCTTCAGAGTTTTCTTGAGCTTCAGCCAGCATGGATAATTTGGTTTTTGGTATAAAGAAAAGAATTTTGCTGTCACCATTAAATTTTTCCTTATAATATAAATGTGTCTCTCCCCTTTTCGCCGTTATTTCTACCCTGTTTTTGAGCAGAGGTTATACTGGATTTAATTTTTTAATTTGGTAATCAGAGGTTAAAGTAAGCCATTTTTTGAAGTTTCTAAAACTCATTTCTTTCACAATGGTGTGACTATTTGAACAGTTGCCTACAACTTCGACAAAATCTTGGAAGTCGTATATTTTTGGGGTTTTCTTCATTTCTAGCTCCACGAGGTGATGAAAAGAATCCGCTGACATAAACGAGTGACCAGGCTCAAAATATTTTATTGTAATGGTGTCAGCTGCAATTTTTTCAGAATTGATTGCGTACACTAAGTAGCTTAATAGACACCAGTTTTTATTTTGGCTGGAACAATTGTCAGCCCAGAGAACAACGTTTTTGCAGTCACGTGAGCTTTCAAGAAATGTGTCATAGGTACTAACTATGTCCTCCTTTTTTCTACCAGAAGTTGCTTCGTGCCAAAGTACAGCAAGTGGTTTATTTTTGCTTGTTAACTTCCCAAGTGCAAAGGACTGATTAAAAACAATGAGTCTTGGAGTAAAAATAACCTGTTTAAACATGTCTAACCGGGGCAGCATGATAACTTTCTGTAAATCAACAGAGCAGTAGACTGTAGTTTCATCAGTTAGCTGCTTCGTACAATCTTTTTTGTACTCATCTCGAGATTCTCGTACAAACTTATTATGCTCTTTCCAAGAAATACATCCATCACATGTATTGATTATGTTATCCTTGGTATGGGGCTTGTCATGGAGATCAAAAGCCTCACATTTTTCGCATTGCTCATGACCTAATTTGGTAAATTATATTTTCATATCGTTAGTTACTACAGATCTATAATATTCGTACGAAATTTGTAAATCTGGATTTTTTTCTAAAAAGTCTTTATACATATTAGTTATAGTTATGTCACTGGGTAGGTATAACTTATTAGGTGCGTGTTCTCTTCGATAATGAGATACACTAGGAGAAAATGACTTTATATGCTGCACAATAATATTCAATTGGATTTTTTCTTTTCCAAGTTCCTCGATTATCTTTTGGAGGGCTTGATAAATTTCTAAGAATTCTATCATTATTGCACGCATATCCTAGAGTGCCTAGAAAAAAATTCTTGCAGACTTTTTGTTTTTCACCCAAATCGTCTTTTAAATAAAAATTTCGGTGAATATTTTTTTTTAAATCCGTTTCCACCGTATTTGCACGTCTTTTCAATACTGATAGAGTCTCTGAATAATCTAGTAAAAATTG
The DNA here is from genome assembly GCA_927349885.1 of Psylliodes chrysocephalus. Lineage (NCBI taxonomy): Eukaryota > Metazoa > Arthropoda > Insecta > Coleoptera > Chrysomelidae > Psylliodes > Psylliodes chrysocephalus. The sequence continues at coordinate 87,606,819 of OV651814.1, forward strand.
TTTTTGTTGTTCAAAATTTTTTCGCCAATATTTTTCGTTAATTATTAGTCTTCTCTCCTGACTAAATTTCATAAAATATTTGTCTCTGCACTTGGAAGCAGGTTTTACTTGATGCAGTTTTAATTTATTGTTATGAAGAAATTTTTTTCGTTCTGTTGGAGAAAACTTTATATATTTTTTTATATTATATATTTTTTTCTTGATCTTTCTTTTCCTCGTTTTGTAGTAGCAAATTCATCTATAGCAAATACTTCTTTTCTAGTAGGTGACAGATTAGTTTCTTCTTTTGCTATGTCTATCCTATTTGTTTCTAGTTTCTCAGATTCCTCATTGATATGTCCAATGTTATCGAGGTTGTTCAGTTCCTGTATTTGTGTCAAATTCTGTACATGCAAGGGTTCAATTTCTTCCATAACGATCGGGTTAGTGATGTTATTTGTCTCAATAATTTCTAAAGTAACATTTTCTGCAACTTCACTTGTGAAACTGATTAAATGTTCTTCAATAAAACTGTTTGTAAGAATAGGAACATTATTTTCATCAGTCATTATCAAATTCTCAATATCAAAAGATGAATCAACAGAAATAGCTTCATGGTTTTCAATTGTTTTAAAAGTACTGTCTATAATTAATTCTAATATTTCTTTAGCTACGCAGATACTCGTGCCGCTTCTTCTAACTTTTAAATCTTTACTTGGCCTTAAATTTTCAATTCCATCAGGAGGGTGCTTTTGAGACTAGCGTTTTCTTAAAATAGTTTCATGTTGCTGATTTCTCTCATTGAAAATTAATGGCGATGTTGATTTTGTCGCTAACATTGCATTTTTTTTTCGTCGGTTCATTTTATCTATAACAAAAAAATGGAAATTCAAAATTCAATGTCACTAACACCTTTGTTTCTCTTTAACATTAATTTTGTTATGTTGCTATCATTATTACTCAAAAAGAAAAAATAACTTACCTATATTATTAAAGAAATATTTTTAATACGTTAAACTAATCTCTAAAAAAATACAACTTACACGCCACTTCGAAAGACTAAACTCAACTGATAGTAAATTTGTGTTGTGATAGTTTTGTTGTAACGGTTCGCGCAGGTCTTTATGGACACAAGAGAAGAATGCCGTATGTAATAACATACGGCATTTAGTACTGATATACTGACAAAAATATACTGACAAAAATCCACAAGACTACTAGAAAAGAAAGCCGGATGTACAATATGAGTATACCAGAAATTGAAATATACTAGTAAATAAAGCCGCATGTGTCTACATACGGCGTTTATAACTTGCATTACTGACCGACAAAGTCTACATGCGGCTCTATTTTGATACATGCGGCATTTTTTACTAGTAAATTAGGCAGAAAAAACGGTTCTACACCAATCAGATAATTTTTAAAATAACTTTTTTTGATATTATTTACTTAAAAATAAAGATAATTTTGATTTTTTCTAGAAAATAAGACCTCATAGAATTCAAATATAACATTAACTCAATTTGCTTAAAATCTCGACATGCGGCTTTCTTTCGAAGTAGGGCAGAGTTCTTATAAATTTTTGAGTTTCATTAAAGGTTGCAAGGAAACAAAATTTACAAACAGAGACGTTCCTACCATTTACTTGCAAATGATACAAGACTGTATTCATGCGGTGTTTACTTTTATTTGGGACAGACGTACTACTGATACTACTTTTTTCTTAATTTCAAGTAAACCAGCAATATAAGCTGTTCTTCTATTATAATCCCCCACAGCCCAATATTCAGTAAAGAGTTTATGTCTTTCTTCTTCAGAAATATTTTCTTTACACTTATTTCTGCAAGGTTTAAGAGGCTGCATGGTGCGTGCAGCTTTTTTTTTTCCTTCGGAATTTACATATTCCTGGCCAGTATTACGTTTCTCCTTTCTCTGCTGTCGTACAGCCCTCGTATCTCCTTTTATTGCACGCTTTTTGCCCCTATTATGTCTGGCTCTATTGGTATTATTGGCAATAACTTGCTCCTCTCTATTTGCTGTTGTCTGTCGTTGTCTTATTTGAATTGTTACATCTTCATCGCTTTCACTACCAGATGAAGTCCCGGGTTGTTCAAAATCTGGATCCCTAATAGAATCATCAGAGTCAATGATAATTTCCTTTCGGACAGCTTCGTCCAGTGAAGGAGCTTCGCTGCTCTGATCGTCCTCATCTCTGCAACCATCAAAGAATATCTTTATAATACCTGAACTGTTGTATATCTTATGTAAGAGTTTGAACATGTACTTTGAAATACATTTTTCTATTTTGTTGGAAAAAATATAAACTTGGCAACGTTTCCACACTGGAAGCCGAACGCGGCCCAGGACGAAACAAGTTAGGTTATGTTCAGTTTGTTTCAACTTTCCGATTAAATTAATAATTTTATAACTTACCTTCATGAGTATGAGTTTCATTATTGCTTTCTTTCAATAAATTCAAAATTTTTTGTGCCCTGCTGCTCATCTTTCACAGTCAGTTTGTCTATAAAACCGAGAACAATAAACTTCTTAACCGTCACAAACAATAATATGTTGCCAAACCTCTGCTCCTCTGCTTATGTCATTTTGCAAATATGACTTTTTGTAAAATGGTTTAAGTCAAACAGCTGCAATATACTTATGTGTAAAACGTATTAAGTCCTGACATGATTTTATATGCACAAGAAAACAATAAATTGAAATGGTGAAAAATGGATCAAGTCTGACTTGATCCATTTTAGCAATGCAAATATTTTTATTTTCACATTTATATGAAAATGTGTCGGACATAATTCATTTTTCACAATACTTAAGTCTATTTACACAAGCAGGAATGTCTATTTTCAAGATAAACCTTTTAGCACATATCCATTGCCTTGCTATAATACACTTTTGACTTGTGACATTTATCCCAAGCAAGCGCGTTCATTTTGTAATGTGATAAATGCATTAACGACCAATGCCCCTTCACCCATGCACCCTTGTATTGAAATAACATAACGTTTCTTAAAATATTATTGTCAGATTGATCCAATTAACTCAGTATTACAGGTATTATATGTACACTGTAGGAAAATTTAATGTATTTGTAGTTTTGTTAATTTTAGTTTGAGAATATTACATTAAAATAAAAACTTTGTTTTATTTATAATGCATAAAATACATAATACTGTATACAAGGAATATGTTCCTAGTTTCTTCTGGATGGGTTTTTAGGACATTACATGGGTCAATAAATTAATATGGAAATAATAAAGAGTTTTATTTAAAAACATTAATATTCAAAATAACAGAAAATACAAGTTTGATCTTTTCAGTTACCTGACTTAGATCATAAAAAATAACCTTAAACTAATTTAAAAAAGAAACTAAAATTGCATTTTGCGAAAAGTAGTACATAAAAATACAACCTTGAGAACATTAACAAGAAATACAAATATTTGATATCAAAGTATACTAGTTTGGCTAGTAAATATTAATCTTCCTGCCATTGTTTCCACATTCGTGTAATTTCTCGAATGAGCTAGTATTCCATTACATAAATCTAGTCACTATCACTAGATTCTCTTTTTCTTTTCTTGGACTTTGATAATGTTGAAATTAGGGCCATCATTTCTTCATGTTTTTTGTCATGTTCATAGCGAACTAGGTCCACTATTGTTTTAAATTCTTCCCTCTTCCTTTCTTCGGCCTTTTCGCTTAAATGAAAAAATTTTTCGAGGTACTCATGCCTCTTGGGCTGTACACTTGATTTTACTCCAGAGTGAGTAAATCTACTTTCCATTATTTTTGGGGTAGATGTACCAGATGGAGCGAGACACCCTGAACTGGAAGGGGTAGATATAGTTCTAGATGGAGTTAAACACCTTGAAGTGGAAGGAACATTGAATATGACAGAATCTATTAAAAAACTAGGATTTGATTTTTCCTTGTTCCCCAACAACTCGTCCAATTCTTCAAAGAATAGGGGTTTTTCAATTATGCCTGAAAATAAATAAAAAATCTATAGCAAATCATACAATATTTGTCAAAAAAATAACAGAATGTTTAAGTAACTAAAAAAAATTGTAAAACTTAAAAGTACAACCAAAACATCTATTTTAGTATCATACCTTCCCCAGTACTTCTTTTTTTATCAAGGTACTTTGTATAAGTTAACAAATTTTTGTCTACATTTTTCTCGGCCTTCTACCCCATCACCAACATAAAAGCCTTTTTCATTCATTCTTTCCGCTGTTTTCTTATCTTTAAATTTGTAATCAAGCTCTTTTCGCAATTTTATGAAATACATAGTAGCCTCCTTGTCTCTTTCTGATTGATTTTTGGATGTTGTCCAAATTTTTTGCTTTGAACTAATCTGATCATATTTGTTTTCAATTTGAGTCAAATAATCCGCTGCAACTGTGGGATCTGGAATAATTAATATAATTAATTATGTACCCATTACATTATACATAGGTACTTTAAATGGTAATAAAAACCTTTAATATACAGTTTACATTTTTTGATTGAGTTGATCATTAAATACTATACACTACAGATTTGAGCTTAGTGTTATGTTGTGTATAATATTCGACTTATTTTTGTTTGTTCTTACATTATTAAATTGTTTATTATTGATAATCTAATGCAAAAACTTACTCGTCATAAGAATATTGGCAGTGGAAGTATCCACCGTTATGCTGTAGCGCCCTAACTGGATGTCAACCATTTCCAGTGCTGGATTCTGTTCCTCCGAACTCATATCGCCCAACAAGGTATAAAAAAACACCTTAGAATATATTATATCCCAAGAAAAACTCAAATAAAAAATAAACGAACACCATAAAAATGACTAAACAACATCAAAGTAAATAAAAGTAAGGTTAAAAAACGCCCATTTGCAGTGGTGGGAACATTTTTCGCGAAGATATCTGTAGCTTGGCCTCGAAAAATCCGTAGAAATCTGTAGACATTTTATAAATATCCGTAGAATAATCGGATAGTAGAAGGCCGTTTTATTACATACAATCAACTGAAAACTGTCTGAGTGATATTGCCACTGTTTTAGCGGCAACAATTTATTCAAATAAAACAATAAATATGTATTTAAAACTTTTAATAAAATATAAAAACAACTTAAATTGTTAAACAAACCATAAAAAAACCAAAATGTAATAGGCTTGACAAAATAAGCGATACGCCACCTACAGTTTTAATTTGAAACCTTCCAGTGGGCCATTAATGTTTTGTTTACTCATGTGATTCAAGCATAATATAGGTTAATCTTACGGTTTCTGTTTGTATATGGTGTTTTAAAGACGTTTAATTGATAAAATTATTGTTTATTTTATCAAAATGAACCATCACTGTTGTGTTCCCATGTGTTCCTCTTGGGTAAAACTAAATAAAGAACTTAGTTTTCATACATTTCCCAAAAAAGGACAACGTGTTTTGGTAGAAACAAAATTAGGGAAACGAGAAGCTGTTGATCGGAGGGAGGAATGGATAAGAAAATTAAAAATTGGAAAGCCTGTGAGACCGTACATGAGAGTATGCTCATTTTCACCTTCGTAAACACATTTTGAATTTTTGGTCCCTTCTAAATACTTCATATAGTCGACAATACTAAGCCTAATTTCACACATCTGCAAGTAAAAATAGTATTATGTATTTAGGTTATGGGTTAATGTAATATAAGGTAAACATACCTTTGCTAAATAAATACACTGCCGCTATCTATAAAAATGTTTAATTAATACATATATAACCAACACTAAAACTAACAAAATCCTTTACACACTTTAAAAACGAAAAATTCAACACGTAATCTTACGAAAAACCTATGGCATGTCATATGAAAACAAATGTAAACAAACTATAAATGGCCCAGCGGAGGACGAAAAAGTGACCGGTAGAGGCGCTGGAGTCTAAGCTTTTTTCGCCTATTGAATGGGTGTGGATGATGTTTGAATAAAAAATTTATAATATTAAGCTAGATTAATGTAATATCTCATAGTATATGGGCTAGCTGAGGTTAAAATTTTTTTAGTTATAATAATAAAATAAAATAATAAATATGTACATGTAATAAATAATATAACAGTATATTGGATATCTCCAATCATCCTTCTTCTATTAAATAATACAGTTAAGGTAAGTGAAGCATCAACTAGATTTTTAATTTTTTTTCTGTTATCTAGAGTTTCTTTAAGTATAGATACTTATCTGCAACTTAGGTACCGTAATCTTTAATTTTTTTATATCAGATGTTAGAGTTAGCATAGCTGGTTTCATCCAACGCTCCTCGCTAAGATTTTTGAAAGCAAGGCTGCTAATTTCAGTGTTCCATTGGGTTTCTATTAACAATCTACATTTTTTTATTTCTTCCATAAGTTCTTCTCTGTTAGTAAGTGGTACACATGCATCTTCTTTGAGTAAAATACTCATACTTATATGCTGATAAACTTGCTGCTCTGTAGGTCTTTTTATTGTCATATCCACCTATGTTCTTGGCGCATTCAATAACGGTGTCAAATAATCTTGGCGCTAGTACATCTTTCAAAGTATATTTAGGTAAATTAGAAATTTTACGAAATTTGATAAGTAATCTGGCTAGCTCCCTCATTTTGTTCGAACAAACAGCATTCAGTTGTTCTCTCTTGTTTTCTTAGATAATCTTCTACAAATTTACTTATCAGGTAATCTGTTTTTGTCACAAACGATATTTCATCGACCGTCATTCTTGGAAATACATCTTGTTTTTGTATAGTATTGTTTTCATCAAGATCACATGCAATTAACGTTTGTGAAGCAGATGCTTTATTAACTCTGTTTACTGTGTTCTTTCCCCCAGCAACTTTATTTAATAGACATTTTTTTCGATGACACGATAAGTATTGTTTTTTTAATAGAGCCTTCTATCGAGAACAGGGATACTATTCTTCTGTCTTGTCTAGAATCCTTCTATATTTATGATCAAGTTTACTTTTTAGGAATTCATTGAAGTTGCCAGAGTTTCTGATGGGACAAAAGATATTTTTTCGTTCGGAATGCCTTTTAGCATATGATAACATGTCAATTACTTTTTTACAATCACTAGATGCCTTTCAAAAGTAGTTAGAAAGTTCAGTTAAAATTTGCAATTAGTTTTATTTTTCTTTCTGTTATTGCGAGATAGCTTAAAACACGAAACAAAACAAACCGCTATTAGTCACAATAAATGAAACAAAATTTTAAACTTACCACTGGCTCCAAAGGAACTGCCCAGAGTTTCACATTACTCAAAATAATGACATTATGCGATTTCCTGATTTCCACTTCACATACCTAAGCAGCATACAGATTAACAATAAATTGCACCAGTTCGATAAAAGATTTGGTATAACATAAGTACGTAACAACAAGAGTTCCTCACAGTTTTCAAATTCTCAGGAAGAATCGTTCAGCTAAGTTACTGATTGATTTTCGGATGACGGCACTAAAAAAATGTGAGATGCTTTCAAAAGAAGAACCCACCTTAGGCGAAATTACAAAATAAGGATCTGTAACTGAATCATCCATGTCGCTTCTTACTGCATCTACATAGGTATATAACAAAAGAAAATAAACTTTATAAAAACAAATCATTAATAAAAGAATCTAACAGAACAAAACGTAATCCAAACACTTCACTTTTTTTACGAAGAAAGTGGTTGTAGCTAAAGAAGATCAGTTTTTCTACATGTTTTGATTTGTGTCGACTACGTCGTTTGCTAGGAACAGATGTGGCTAAAAGTATTGTTTTTGCCAATAAGGGAGGCGTGGTATAGGAACTTCCACCACAGTAATGAGTTTTCTGTTCTCAGTATAATTGGTTCTTCCAAATACATTCGTATTTCTGCTATTGCAGTATCCAGTGGACTTGGCTTTTGTATGGTGGACAAATCAAAATTTTTGCAAAACTAAATTGTCTAATCTTTGATCATTTTCAGTGGTTTGGGTTATAGGAACACCTAAATCATTATTTGTAACTAGAACACCTTAATTTTTTTCTTATAATTGCCACCGCCTCATCTTGTAATGTGTTCTTTGCTTTTTTATACGCTTGCTCAAGTGAAAATGCCTTTTGTAATGTCATGGGGGTGAATAACAACACACAAATACCCTAAGAGTTACTTTTATTGCCAACAATACAACTTATGTACAATACAACTTAACGGCCATCATGATAAAGAGAACTAACAAGTAGGCGTATAGCGCACGCTTCACAAAACCGTAACATTCATTACAGTAGGTGCTACTTGTATGCAATACAACATATACATATGTGGTGTGTGCTATCTAACCTCTACAACTATATAATAATATTAACAAACGACAGACATCACACCTTTAATTTAAATCGCGGATCTAAAAGCGATGATTTTGCCAAAATAGTGTTGTTTTCGCATTTATCTAAGCAAGTCAAACACGACTTCATTAGGTGATATCGAAAAATATTTCACTTTGAAACCTTCTTAAAATCGAGGTCAATTCGCGAACTAAAATAATAATTTTGGAGACTGTTACATCTGTTACTGAGCTTCTTCAGTTGTAACTTGTTCATGGTTTTAATATTTGACAAATTTCTCTTAAAATTTTTCACTCTTCTTCTGACAATAATTTCACTGGATTATGTAGTAATCCAACTGTTATAGTAACAGATTTTTCTGATTTTAAAAATCGCTCCAATATATAATAGGAACAGTTTCATCTAGTGGACACGTCGTTTTTTAATTTTAAAGGAACAATGTTTGTGTTTACAATAATTTTGAATTTGTCTGCGAACTTCTGTGGAAGTACTCTACAGCTGCCTTAACTTTATCGAATTTTTAAGCGAAAAACCCAAAAACGTAACAAGTCTGTCAAAAGGGTTAAGGACCATGTTCTAAAAGAACAATAATCTGAATAAGATAATTCCTCTGCAACTTCTCTGGTTTCCGGACCAGCAAAAAAGTGGATATGTCACATTTGTCCCTCTAACAAATCCAGACTTCAAAAACAATTTTGTTCGAACTGTAAAAAGAATGTATGTAACGAACATTCATTTGTTCAACGTTTTTGTTTCAAAAGCAATAACAAGTAAAATTAAAATATTGAATACTTATTTACTTTTTTTGAAGTTAAAAGTATATGAGCTATTTATTTCCCATTAAAAAATGGTATGTGTCTGCTGGATACATAATACCCGTTTGTGTTACAAACTTTAGGTATCCGGACTAGGGTTAAATGAATACACATTTCGGCATATATTACATTTAGCTTTTTGTCCGTTTATTGTTTCGGTAAAATACAACCAAATTGCACTCTCTTTCTGTGTAGGACTCTATTTTTTATTTTATTATAGTTTATGCTGAGAGTCTAACGTATTAGATGAAAACAAAAAAAAATGTTTATCAACGTTAAAAGTTAATGAGTGTCTTCTTCTCTGCCAGACAGTCAGCCGAACGCCAGCCGACGCGCTTTGATTGATATCGATTTACCAAATCTGCATATACCTAATATACCAACACCGGATACAGAGTACTTGTTACAGTATTATTCGGTACCGGTAATACCAAAATGTACCTATATTTGACATCACTATTACGGTATTCACGATGTTTTGATCAAACGGAAATATGCTAATACGTTTGAATCCATTTTTTATAGTTTCTGTAGAAATTGATCAAGTGCTGCTTTAAAAAGTGGAGCAAACTTCACATTTGATATATTGAGGGAAGTTGGACCTTTTATTCTGTATTAGATGCCATTTTCCTCACGCCGGGTGTTTCCCTGCTGTAAGCAACTGTTCAAGGAGACCTTCGATACTAGGACTGGTTCATTATAAGTCATTTGATTCAAATAACTGCATTTATTTTAAGTTCACATAGCCACTGGCCAGATTACCCCATTGGACTTGCCATGACTCGGAGCACAGTTAAGTACATAATATTGTATTTTAGTGATATTTTTTTTTATCACGTGTGGTGATACGGTTGTTTCTTGCGGCCGGTGATGCAAGTCACAAAGCTCGCAAGATTTTTGTTTTCTTCTTATTGTTCCTGTTCTTCCGCAGGTTTATTGAGTACTTTACGGACAACATTGCATGTTCCCAAGATCGCCGCTTTCTGTAGTTCTGTATGTAATACGAACGGTTGGTCTAGGACTTGTAAGTACCTTTTCAGGTTTTTGGTAATTTCACCGGTTGCGCCAATTATTATAGGGATTACTCTCACACTTGTAGCTTGCCACGTCTCTTTCATGTCCTCGGATAGAAGTAAGTATTTTTCAATTTTTTCTTTTTCTTTTTTATGTATATTTGCAGGAGCCGGTACAGATATCTCAATTAATGTTATTTTCTTAGTTTGTTTTTCGTAAATTAGAATATCTGGCCTGTTGTGTATTACCTCTTTATCTGTCTGAATCTCTCTGTCCCAATAGACTATGAAGTTGTTGTTCTCTGCAACATTTTTTGGGTTGTATTTGTAGTACGGTGTTTTACAGTCGATTAGTTTGAGTTTGTAGCATATCTCTATGTGAAGTATTTTTGCGACGTTGTTGTGCCGATTTGCTTATAAGATGTTCGACATTTTCATGTCCTTTATTACACATCCGACACTTCGTTGTTTTTATGTTTCCATCCTTCACTATATATTTTCTATAGGATCTAGTTGGTATTATTTGGTCCTGTATGGCACAAAGAAACCCTTCTGTCTCGGGAACTATTCCTCCTCTTGTCAACCAACTCAGAGTTGCTGTTTTGTCTATGTTTTTGTCGTTGTTAAGAGTGTTATGGTATCTTCCATGAAGTTATTTTTCTTTCCATGCGTTTTCAATTGACATAAGGGTGTAGTTTTTGTCTGAGTCGAATTCGTGGTCAGACAGATTTAATGGAGTAAGTTTTCTGTCTATTTCGGTTATGGCTTTGTGGACTGGCAAATGTTCAGTTTTAGAATAGAAGTATTTGCTTTTTACATCTCAGGCGGAAATCTGTGATTCCTCTACCCCCGGCATTTCGTGGCAAGTGAAATCGTTCTTTACACACTTTGTGATGATGCTTTCGATGTTTTGTAAAGGCAACTCGAGCTATTGTATTGAGTTCTTCTAGTTCTGTGATCGTCCATGCAACTACTCCGAAACTGTAGGTAACTACTGGTGCTGCATATGCATTGTAGGCAGTCGCTACAGCAAATCTTTTCGGTTTGATTTTTCTACAGGTATAATTGTTCTTATATTGTCTTTAGGCATTAACTACAGCTAGATCAATGAAATGTTGAAAAACTTTTCTTCTTTTCTGAAATGTTCTATAGTACTCTAAAAGTTTGATCAAAAAGGTTTACGCCGAGAATATTTTGGTTGTAGTTCCAAACTACTTACGGAGCAGTAACCTGGACAAATGACTTCTTTTTTTGTCTCACCTAGATATAAAAGACGTTTGATTCCCACCGGTACAATTAAAGATCATAAGGATCGCTCTATTATCCTTCCATTTCACTGAGGCCACATCTTGAGAGGTGAACTCTCTACGTTTCATTGACTAATCCTTTTTAAGATCCAACTTTTTGTGATTTAAAACACGGTTAAACATAATTGTTCCAGTGCCATGTAATTGCATCTCTCTAAGTAGATCTAAGAACGGTATTCTGTTAAAATATCGATCAAAGTAAAGGCAACTGTTTGCGGGAACATTTTTTGCTAGACCCAAAATCATAGCAGGTCCTTTATCGGAGAAGACTGAGTTATCTGGAAAATATAATTCAAAATATAGCATTAAATCATCGCTTGTCGCAAAAACATAATTCTAAAGTCCAAGAAGTCTTGGCTTATTTTTTACAAGAACTCGTAGTTTGCATCTTTCAGTGAAGGGTATCATCTGTTCATCTATTAAATAGAATCCAGGAACTCTCTCAATTTCTATAAGCCTTCTTATTAGCCTCTAGTATAGGTTAGACCTTCTAAAAGTCAAAACTTGACCTTTGATTGAAATCGACGCTATTTAGCAAAAAAAATACAATTTATGCCTATGAAACTGAAAATATCCATCTACTGTACAATATACCAAGCAAATATCTACCACAATAATCCGCGGAAGGGCGCTAAAATCTGTTACGGCCCTTTTTATTTTTACAAGTTTGTAAACTATACTCATTTATTCTGGGCTAGTTGTTTACGTTAGAAGAGCAAAAAGGTTTTTTTCTTTTTTTTTTTAACATTGATATGACGTATAGTCAGGAGTTTTAGTTTACTTAATATTCATTGCAAAATGTCTCCTCTTAGAAATGATATATAGATTATACAGATAAACAATTACGGAGTATTAAATATACTAGTGGAGTAACTATCTATTGGTGCAGTAGGATTAACTTCCTCAAGCTCTTTCTGAAGAGTGCTGTAGACTGTTGAAGGGTATGTTGCCTTAAGATGCGAAGTATTTGGACCAGAGTCTGCTATACAAACAACATCCAACTCATCTTGAGAACTCTTAGGGTTTTTGTGTTGAGCATGATGAATCAAGAACATCGTAAGACTATTCCACACTGCAGCAAGAAGGGTAAAACTCCATCCATATATGTCTTTAAGAATTGAGTCCAAGATCCATTTTACCAACTGAATTAAAGATATGACACCAATCACCCCTGCTGATAGTGTACCAAATGTAGAGAATCTATCCCAGAGTTTAGTCCAGAATTTCTTACCGATTTTCTCTAGTCTTTCCTCTGTCAGAAAATTAGCATAAACCCTTCCTTGAGTATCTGGACCCCTCCCTAAGAATGACCGGCCTAAGATATTCGTAACTGCTTTTCGTTCCTCTCCGTACATAAGATGATCTCCTTATTCATCCAAATCCGATTGAGAATATATTCCTGCACTGGCAAGATTCCCAGGTGAAATATACTCCCACTGTAGATTACTATTAGCGTCTAGTTGTTCAGGATGTTCTGTCCTTATGGGTTTCCTTCAAGGTAATATTGGACTCCTAGTATATTATTACAAGTAATTTCTTGGCCCTTTGACAATATACTATGGTACGTAGGAGACATAAACATTGATTGATTGTTGTAAGTAATTGGGAGTTCAGTAGGCCTTCGTGACACTAAGACAGGGTTACATCTGGTTATATAGATCACTTCACCCATAAGCATCCCAGTATATCCTGGTCCACCTCCAATTGAATATGCAAATTCGTTTGGATTGATAACAGCCAGAAATATCTGATTCATCATTGTCTCATACCTTAAATTGCACTTCTGTGCCTCAATATATGTATAACTTTTTGAGGTTATCAGCCATAACTTTCTCTACGTGCATAAATTTTGAATTCACATATGTGAATAGGTCCATTTCAGTTGATTTTATCGGCTGCTGAACATGAAAAGAGTACCCCTGTTTTTTGACCAATAGTAACTGATCAGTTGTATAGGCACTTAGATGACAAAGACTGTATCGTCTTCCCACACGAAAAGATAAGAGGACATCTCTCTGCACTGTGGAGATTATTGAACCTTCGTATTGAGAACTAGGGATTCCTACCTTTCTTGTAACATTAACAGGTCCTGCATAAAATACCTTATAGGTTTTTTGATGGCATGAGTCATCTTTTGTAGGTTAATAATAATAATAATAATAATAATAATAATAATAATTTATTTACAAAATAACGGTTCCCAATAGGTTTCTTCCTCTTTGTAGTCACTACATGACCCCCTTGAGTAGTCGCATGTCACTCCTGTGCGTAGGTGTATAGTATTCTTTGTTAGATCGGCTGGTGATTTTGCCTGTCCTAATGTGACTCTTATTGTCCCAGAAACCACAACATCGTTCAATTGTCCAAGCGGATCAACATAATAGGCTCCTTTACAAGAATAGTCTTCTTTAATAGTTTCTGCTAATGCTATTGATTGCAAAAGACTAGTATCCGGCATTAGTTCAACGACAGCCCGTCCAGTTTTTATAGCATCTAGACATCTATTTCTTCCCATTATAAAGAGATAGTTCCCTAATCCATTTGTCACCGCGAAAGTATGACTATACAGTACAAGCCGAGAAACTTCAATAAGACAATTAAAAGTTGTAGCAGTAATAGTTTCTCCCATCTCAAGAAGCTAGTCATAAAACCAGTACCTAATATTAGCATATGCGGTAATGACTGTATGACTATTACATCCATTATTCTGATTTTATCTCTAAGTAAAATACAATTCCTTGTGTCTTAACCCATTAACGCTCACTATTTTTTTAATCGAGAATATTTTGTTTCATCGATTTTTTTTAATAATTTAGGCTTCCTGAACATCTAAAAAATAGTAAAAAAAATCTAGGCTGTCATATGACAGATTTATAGCATGGGTCGTTTACGACCCACTGAGCACATAGCATATAGGTAGGTAGTAATAAGGTAAGTATTTGAAGTAAAATATCTTTTATTCAAAAATTCAAAATACAAAAATACAAAAAACACAAAAAAAAACAAAAAATACAAAATAATATTCAAAATACAATATTATTTATGATATATTGCAAAACATTTGTCATGAAGTGCAACTTCGCAAGTAGAACATCCCTTTATAGTTTTATTTTTACAAACAACGCACCTTCTTCTGGGCAAATCAGTTAAAATTATATGACTGGCGTTTATTCGGGCTGGTAATGGATAACTTCTAGTTGAAGTTGGCCCAGATCTTAGAGGTGCAGTTCCATATTTAGCCAGAAGTGCATTGACCACTTCTCTTCTGAAAGACAAGTTGTCAAGGGATAATCCACAACTTCTTGCCACATGCCAGGCATTATTCATTGCCACATCGAATAGCCACAGAATAATGGGCATATACCATTTTTTACCACGCATGGATATTCTATAATTAGATATATTGTTGTCCATTTGGTCCACACCACCCATATTCCTATTATATAAGGAGATAACGTTGGGTTGAGGAATATTTATTTTTGCCTTGTCCTTCGCAGAGTATCGCGAGGCTTTCTGGACGGGGTTTGCTCCGAACTGGTTTGAGAGTAATGTAACATTACTGTTATCTTTCCATCGTACGGCAACAATGTTATGATTTGGATCAAGCTTGGTGTCATAAGATCCTCTATCTTTTTTTTTGTAAAATGCATCATCAGGTAATCCGCAATTTTCTGTACGATTTTGTCGTACGGTGCCTGTTGCTGCAAACCCTTTTTCTCCCAACGAAGTAACAAGTTTAGCAGACGTAAAGAAATTATCAAAATAGAGCGAAAATTGGATACCATCATAATGCTCCTTCAAAATATCTGCAAATTTCATAACCACATGTTCTCCGAGACCAAATTCAACTTCACCATCTTTTCGACGACCCTGATAAATGTCTAGCTGAGCACAATACCCAAGACGAAGGGCTAAAACCCAGGCTTTAAACCCAAAACGAATGGGTTTGCCACGGATGAATTGCTTGCATCCGTGGCGACCAAAGTATGGAATCATCGATTCATCTACAGAGAGAGACTGCTCAATTGGCATATATTTGAGAAACTTCTCATTCAAAACATTTATCAAAGGTCTTACTTTTGCCATTTTGTCAGATCTATCTATTACGTCATTATTCACGAGATGTAGATTTCTAAAAATTTCTTCAAATCTCCTTCTTCTCATAGATTTTGACACTAAAATATTTTGCACATCACTTGATTCCTCCCAATACATTCTACGTCTGGGAAGAATATTGTACCCGCTAAGAAATAAAATTCCAACAAATGTATACATTTCTGAACTGGATAACGTTAGAGTTCTATTTTGAGAGGCTGCGTATGTAACAGTATTTCTTACAATGTCGTCAATAACTTCTTTTGTTATAAATAACTCAAAAAAATCCAAGGGGTGCGTACTGCTACTAAAAGTCAGTGGCATTGGAAAAGATCCTGTCCACTCCGCGAACAGCGGCTTTTGCAAGTCTCCGTCTACCCATGTTCTGACTTCTTTTTTTGATTTTTTACTTTTCCTAGCGGGTGCCACAATGTTTTCAGTAACGTTACAGCTTTTACTATTATTATCATCATCTTCCAAATCTTGATCTTGATTTTGAAATTCCTCAGCCGGTGTATTGTTTATATAAAGTTCTGCTTCTGCTAACAGCTGATTTTTATTCAGCCGATCAGGATCATTTGAGTCGTCTTCCCCGGAATCTTCATCCGTTATGTTTCCAGTATCATTAGGTGGAGTAACGTATATATCATATTGATTAGGATCATCATCGTCAATATTTTCTAGCTCCGATAACAATTCATGGGTTGTAAGTGGTCGCCGCCTAAAATTTTAGTAAAATAATATTATACACATATTATACAAATAATAATTACTTGTGATTACCTTTTCCTCAATGTTTGTTTGCTCATTTTTAACAAATTAGACACTAAACTAAACCACTAAACCAAATCAAGCGCATGTGACAGCAATTACTACATAACCTCAAAAAAGTACTTATGTGCTCAGTGGGTTGCTAACGACCCACGCGAGTTCTGTGATGAATAACTCGAACGGTGTATTATTTTTGCAAAGTATTTCAACAGAATACTAGATTTCAAAGATATTTTAACATATAATCACTACTCATTTTAGGAAAAAATAAAAAATAAATATTTTATGTGTTGTCATAACTGATGGTGTAAGCTGGGTAATGGTAACTAAAAATAAATAATTAGTTTTTTTTACAACAAATGCGAATAATCGAAACATTTATAAAAATTGTTTGAAATAAATATACAAAGAAGTGATTTTGTGTAAAAATAAAATTATAGAACTGAAATACAGAAGAAAAAAAAATTAAATACATACGGGGTCGTTAACGACCCGCTGAGCGTTAATGGGTTAAATAGGATTTAACTAGAGCGTAATATGCACTTTCAACTGGTTTAAAACCTATTTCTTTTGCCACAGTTCTGACTGCAAAACATCTAGAAGAAAGTTTTTTGTTTTGCAATTCTATATGTTTCTTACATTTCTAATTGTCTAAATTAATGCCCAGAAGTTTTATTTAATTTATCTACTCCTATTAATTTATATATTAATTATTCAACTGCTTTTGAGCAATTAATAGTATCAATAAACAAATAGCGTGAGTTTTAACAGTGAGTTGTTATAACCAGGGATGTTGCGGATGTGATATTTTCCAACATCTGCAGATGCGGATGCAGATTTTTTGAGTTCCATGTCTGCAGATGCGGATGCGGAAGTTGAAAAAAAAAAACAAAAAACTAACATACTATTAGGAAAATTAACGAACGAAGACATTAAATAAAACAAAATACTAGAAATAACTGAAAGTAGGTGTATATTGCCTAATAACTAAATTTTAAAAGAGGTAAGTTATACTTTAAAAATAATAATTTAGCTGCTTTGTCAGCTTCAAGTCGATTACGTAGTGGCTCATAAATTAGCCCTGCTCCACTAAATAGTTGCTCGCTTGGTACACTACCTGGTGGCGCCGATAGATATTTTCGCGCAGTTGCTGAAATTGTCGTGTATTTGTGACCGTTTATATTCCACCAGTTAAATGGATTTTCAGTTATCGGCAACCTTTTTCTTGAGAGTAGTTTTTAATTTGTCTAGTAACAAGTGAATCTGAAGTTGATGTAGCATAAGCACTAGTTTCATCATCGCTGGAGGAGTCAAGCATCATTTCTAGTTCACTTTGTAATGACTTACTGCAGCAAGGGCTATCAATAGATATTTTTTTAATTTTTTTTGGTGGACTCTCATTGATATTTGCGTCACTTGTAGCTATTTTCAATAATTCACTTTCAATTTGATCTTTAATAATGATTTTAAAGAATTTGGCTTTGTATCTAGGATACAAGTAAGTCGCTAAAGTATATAAGAAATTACTGTCCAAGTTTTGAAATTTGGAACTGATTTCAGTTTTAATTTTGGTTACAAATTTCTTAATGTTTTCCGGATTCTGGTCATTATTTAGCTCTTCGTCCATTTTTTTAAATAGCATGTAAATTATTGGTTTCACAGATGATATCAAAACGTGCGAGCTACTTAATTCTCGTGTTGCCTGCTCAAATAGTCCTAATACATTTATGCAACATTCCATTTGCTTCCACTCTTCAGGTAAAATAGTGGGTATTTGATGATCATTAATATAAATACTTAAGGCATCCTTCACTATAAGAAACCTCTCAAACATATAAAACGTACTATTCCATCTTGTTGGTACATCTTGGAATATGGATAACTTTTTCTGGTTTAGCCGTTCTTGTATATCAATGAAAGCCTTTTGAGCTATAGTGGAATGACCAAAATGTGTGGCTATTTTCTTACATTTTTCCTTAATATTTTGTAAGTGTTCGTCGTTTTGAAATCCGGCTTTGATTGCAAGCTGGAGTTTGTGCACTGTGCAATCAACGTCATTAATACCAGATAGGGCCATGGCTCTTTTCATGTTTGAACCTCCGTCACGGATCATACAGTGTACTTGATTTTTAGAAATGTTCCACTCAGCAAGCATGGATTCAAATTTGTTGGCAATTACGTCTCCGGTATGGCGATTATCAAAAGTCTCACATTTTAATATTATTGATATTCGTTCAAATTCTGTAGTGACTCCATGACATGTTAGGCTAAGCAGCGATGTCCCAGAACTTGGGTCAGTCCAAATATCTGTAGTAAACGACATAAAATCTAGTTCTTTGATCAAATATTTGACTTTCGCAGCCACTTTGTTATATAAATCTTCGCAAACGTAATCAGTAAAAAAATTACGACCTCTTAAATTGTACTTCGGCGCTACCTCGAACATTAGTCTTCTAAAGCCGATACCCTCGACAAAATTAAATGGTAAATCCTGCAATGCTATCATTTCACCTATTAACTTATCAATGTTTTGTGATTTTGGATATGCCTTATCCCATTTCTTCTCCTTGTTAAAGACTTCCTCCAAACTTAGTTGCTTTTTTGCAGCTTGAAGTGGCGTGGATATGATTTCACCTGAAAAAAAAATATAATTGTTGATATTCTTCTTTATTACGTCGGCCAGAAAAATAAATTAATTTCATTTGAGATGTTTTTTATACTTCAACGCCCAGTTGCAAGAAGGCTTGTTAAATCTCTCAATAGCTAATGTTTATTAGACTATGCTTATTTTGACGTTGATGTCATCAGAACAGGTAACATTCGCTAGCTCTGTCAAAGTTTATTACTTTTAACAGAGCCTGAGAATGTAATCTGCTTTAATCACATTGATGTCAAATTACGTATAGTCTAATAAACATTAGTTATTGAGAGATTTAACAAGCCTTCTTGCAACTGGGCATCAGTCTCTTCTATAAATTCGACAATATGTCAAAATTTTCCAGATGACAAATGACGTTTTTTTATAGAAAAGCCCTCTGAGATCTTACTAAGTACTCAAACCATCTTTAAAGAGTGAAAATTTGATAATATATCAAAGCTGTCAAAATAAGAGATGACATTTTTTCATCATAAAGTGATCTAAAACATTTCACATTACTAAAACCGTCTTTGAATCATAAAAAATGGACAGTATAAACTGTTAAAATGAGATGAGAAGTGAAGCCTTAAACTTATTTTTAGGAGCCAGTCTAATTATATATCATAAAAAAAAAACTAAACAAATCCAAACAAAAAAAAATGGTATGGTTTTGTTTTTAATACAAAATATAAAATTTTAAAATGAAAAACATGATCTAATAAAGATATTTAAGTACTTACTTATTTTGCATTCCTTTTTTGCCTTTTGATCAGCATCGGTGCTCGTATACAAAGAATATTCTTCGGGGTGCATCGATTTTAAATGATTTTTGAGTGACGTAGTTGTTCGTCCTTTCCTTGAATAAATCTTATTACAGAGAGCACATTGGGCGCTCTCATTTTCCATAGGATTAAAATACTTCCAAATAGTACTCTGTGTTGCTGGAGCCATTATATAGCTTATTTTAAAAAGTCAATAATCACTATGAGTATTACAAAAACTATTTTTTCATCATAAACACGAATTTATAAAAGTTTTATTTGCAGTTCTAACGCATGCACACGAAATTTAGCAAGCCTATCATACCATCTTATCATCATAACTTATAATAACGAACTAATCGTTCTCAACGCTCGTTGCATAACTCGCGTAGTCAAGTCAAGACTGGCTCACCGCTGTTCAATGCGATTGGTCAGCAAGAAAATTACGCGTTAGTCGTTGTTTGTTTTTCCACGATTCGCACATCCGCATCCGCTTCACCTCCGCTTCAAAATTATGCGGATATGATGCGGATGCGGAACTAATAAAACTGATGCAGATGTTCCGCATATGCGGATGCGGACATCTGCAACATCCCTGGTTATAACTCACGCTGGGCTCCTACGATAATTCGGCATATAAATAGTGTGCGCAGTAAATTCTTGGAAATTTTAAAGTCTATGAATGTTCCATTGGCGTAAAATGTTAAAAAGATTTTTTAACAACTGGAAAGGAATGAATAATAATTAAAAGATCTTAAAATTATTAAATTGTCAACACCTCTCAGTAGGCGGAACAGTCAATTATTACGTTGATGGGAATAATGTCATTTAATATTTTAAGAAGATAATTTTGACGTTTTCAAATCAATTTCTAATAATAGTGTTAAAAAAAGATGAATTTATATAGTAAAGATGAGTTATTATGTACACCTCCAGAAATAAGAGAAATAGCTAATAATGCAATACAGAATTTATTATCAGAAAAATCAAAAAACAAGTATAAAGGTGTATACTAAAATTTTCAAGATTGGTGTAACTCGTTTACAGAAAATGTACCTTTGGCATATTTTAATGAACTTAGCAATAAATATAAATCATCGCCTTTATGGACTTCTTTGCTAAGAAGCACAATCAACATATACAGGGTGTTATTGAAATACACGTACATATTAAAATGGGGAATAGTATGTAATGACCAAAAACGATTGGCACCAATTTTAACTTCAAATTCTAAAATTTAAATATTGGGGAAGAGTCCCCTCTTCCGACCTACTAGTTTCCATATTTAAAGAAGTAAAATAAATCGAAATTGAACTTACCCATAGAAATTGCACTGTTGCCGTAGCAAAACCAATTAATTCAAAATAAAGTTTATTACAGTAATTGTTCAAAATGCCGTCCATTATTATTTACACACACTTGCAATCGTCTTTCCAAAGAACTTTGAACATTAGAAATTAGTCTTGGATTTTGTCATAGTTCCTCGGCTACCGCATTAACTTTATTGGTTAATTGTTCAACACTATTAATAGGTTCATTATAAACCAGTTGTTTCATGTGGCCCCACAAAAAGAAATCGCATGGATTTTAGTCCGGAGATCTCGGAGGCCACTTAGTAGATCCACTTTTGAGGAAATCTAATGTTCAAAAACTGCCGTACGTTTAAATCAAAGTGAGGAGGAGCGCCATCTAGTAAGTACCACATCCGTTGCCTTAATTGTAACGGTATCTCTTCTAGGAGTACTGGCAAAATATCTTCTAAAAAGTGGAGATATCCTGGCCCATTTAATCTGTTCGGGAGAACATAAGGCCCGATTAAATACTGATCTATTATGCCAGCCCAAACATTTATTGAAAATTTTCTTTGATGCCCAGTTTCCCTAATGGCGTGAGGATTTTCATCACTCCAAATATGCGTATTGTGCATATTGAACACGCCATCACGAGTGAATGAAGCCTCGTCAGTATACAATAATATTTTTAGAAAATCAGGAATATCAACACATTTTTGAATCATCCATTCACAAAACTCCACTCTCTTCTCTTCATCACCTGGATATAAGGCCTGGACTTTTTGGATGTGATAAGGATGTAAACCTTGTTCTTTAAATGTCCGCCACACAACAAATGAGGACACTCCAATTTCAAGACCTAGTCTTCTACAACTTAATTGAGGCCGGTTTTCAACAGCTTCCAATATTTCTTCTTCGGCCGCCAATGTTCTTTGTGTTCTTGTTCTCCCTCGATCTGCATTGACACTCTCAAATTTTCCATGGTCTCTTAGATGCTGAACAGTTGAAATAAACGTACGACAGTCCGGAATTCTCCGATTTGGAAACCGTTCGCGATACAGGATTTGTGCTTGCCGAGAATTTTCTTCAGCTGCCCCATAAACCAGCACTAATCCGTTAGTTAAATATTCGTAAATAGTGGCATCGTAAAAAAATATTTAAAAGTAATCGTAACAACACTTTTTACCAACTTGGAAATGACGCGCTCGTGTTAGCCAGATTCGTAAATCAACTAAAATTTTAATAATCTATAGTTTCAAAAATGTATAGTTTAAAAACAATCATTTATCAAATATTCTAGTTTTTTGATAACGAGGGTAGTAAAAACCAGTCTTCGGAAATAGAAATTAATTCGAAAATCTTGGCAACATGGTTATTTCTTACAAGACTAGTTTTCTTATCATCTGACAAAAACTTGCATATTAATTACTATTGATGTTTAAAATAGGTAAATAAACCTAATTTATATAGGTCATCCTCAACATATCAGTGAAGTACGTTTGTTTTAGAATTAATTTTCAAAAATTAATAACTCCCTTAATAAGGGGTATTTTTAAAAAATAATATTTTTCTACATTCAGTGGGGATCTGCGCAATATCCAGTTTTAATATGTACGTGTATTTCAATAACACCCTGTATAATGGAATTAATATAGAGAATTATTTAAAATTACGTGCGTTTCTTAAATGTCAATCAGAAAAACATATAGCTTAAAAGGCAAAAACATTTACGCCAGAACAACTTAATAATTCCATAAATAAAACTCCTGATGAGAAATATCTGGCGACAAAGAAAATGGCTTTTACAAAGATTTAAACGTTTTTATCATATAGTCAATTATATAATTCTTTCTCGATACTTGTATCTTAGTATTTATTGTTATAGTCATAGATAAAGTATAGTATTCAACTTGCGGTAATGGTCATAACTCATTTGATGAATTACAGTACTGACCTGCGATTCGTGCTACAAACTTCATCTGCGTGAGTTATGACCTGCATTACCGCTCGTTAAATAATACACTATTATTTAATGTCTGTCAATTTCGGACTACGCTAGTGAGCATACTACACTTACATACCAGACCTTTAAATAAACTCTTGGTGTCGTAGTTTGTAGTGGTAAATTTGAGTTCTTTTCCGACTAGGTGAAAAAACTATATGCTGATATGCATGTATCCCCTGGCTCAAAGTATTTTATGGTAATGGTGCTATTACTTATTGAAACTAAAAATAACGTGAAAGCCCAGTTTTTGTTTAGGAATAAGTTAGATGAATAGGTTATGGTTAAGCGACGGTATGTCACGCGCAAAAGAAAATTGAAAGCTTCGCCAATCAGGTCCTACCTTTAATTTCCTCGGCTTCCTGACGCTGACTTCTTTTCTTGGCGCGTCCACCCTACGCTGCAGGGGTCGTGGACTGTATTTTAGGGCTGGTATTTGAATATTCGGGAATGTAGATTTGCCGGTTTGTATCTACCCAGGCAGCACACATTAGTATAACTAACGTATTTTATACGTAATACTCGTTTAATTTTGGTATTGGTTTATTCCGTATACGTTTACAGTTTACGATTATTATACATACCGTGTTTTAAACGATATATTATACGTTTTTTATATAAATCCTATGGTATATAATTGTAAATTTTTCTACGTTTAAATATAGTTAACAATATACGACTATTTTTAGTTTGCGATGAACTATTTATATACAGTGGGCCTAAATATACGTTTAGGTTTATTTAAATTAAATTCGTATAAATTTACATTATATTACAATATGTTTTCTTCGTTTATAATTACCGTTTAAATTTCGTCTTGGTTGATTTTTTAAACGTTTATCATCTACCATTTTTATACTTAACGTTTTTTAACAGATAAATTAAACGCTTGTGTTTGTCGATACTAGTTAATATACCTATATTATTCTACGTTTAAATATAAGTCACCTTAAACGCATAATACCAGTTTACGATGAACTAGTAGACAGAAGTAAATAATATGTATATATTTAGGTTTATTTAAATTAAAAGCTTATAGATATATTTATTTACATTACATCCATATTTTTTTAATTATATTACCTGTAATATTTATAACAAATTCCCTATACACATGGAACTATTTTTAGATGGCGGATGGAGGATGACGTACTAGTGGTACGGTCTTTTCTCATTTCTACTCATGCATATGTGTAGTATTATTGTTCAGTGTAGGGAATAGTTTGTGGGAGCAGATTCATCGTTTCGTCCATTTTTATTTGTGTACACGTGCGTCCTGGCTTTTACGATATTAATTAAAAGCATAGGTAAGTTTCTATTAATGTTTTAATTTAGCTACTCCTCTAATAATTGTTGCATTTTACAACAACTACTGTTTTATAGGTACGTACAGTGTGTTTAATGCTTATAGAAACTTTAAAACATAACCTTACTTTTGTTTCTTTTATTTTTATACGTATTTTTTAGGTTACCTAGTTATTCCAAGCATACTTATTTTCTTTTTTTTTTGGTCAGTTGTTTTTTAATTAATAAAATGTCTAAAATAACCCTGTCTCTGCGTCATCTACGTAGAAAAATAGCGCAAAATGTTCAAGATGCTTTAAAGTCAAATCAATTTTTTTTATTTCCAATGAAGATAACAATAATAAGGCTTCGGACATTAATATATCATCTGATTCTATTATTTATAATAATTTCCAAGAAAATAATACAAATTTAACATTTTTCCATGGCGTCTTTTAGAAATTTTGTTTTGATCACTTTATTTAATTTGTGTTTGAAATACATTTAAAACAATATCAGGTAGACGCATTTTACACATTAATAAAAATCATACAAATATATCTAATATAGACGTATAGTAAAATAGGATAATTAAAGGTAGATGAAGTAGTAATGTTAGACATAAAAAAAATAAAAAAAATATACGTTTATAGGGCGGACATTTTCACGTATATATTGGGTAGCATATCAACAGTATCCATACGTATATTGTAGTACATAAAAAAACGTATTTTATAAATCTAATATAGACGTATAGTAAAAACGTTTAATTATAGGTGGATAAATTCTTAGTAATCGACGTTTATAAGGCGGACATTTTCACGAATATACTTGGTAGTACATCAACCGTATTCATACGTATGGTAGTACTTAAAAAAATACGTAATTT
Source organism: Psylliodes chrysocephalus (assembly GCA_927349885.1). Classification (NCBI taxonomy): domain Eukaryota; kingdom Metazoa; phylum Arthropoda; class Insecta; order Coleoptera; family Chrysomelidae; genus Psylliodes; species Psylliodes chrysocephalus. Next base: position 87,631,994 of record OV651814.1, read on the forward strand.
ATACCAAAGTGTGCTGCCTGGGTAATGATCACAAAGCTTGACCACACGTACTCTACGACATTTGAAGCGATACTGAGGTTCGCCGGTTGAACAGGTTGAATTGAAGAATCATTCTCTTCCACGCGGATGTGGTCATTTACATTAGGGCAATACCGTCTTGGCGAAGTATAAATAATGAGAATAATATATATGTGAAATATTACGTTTCATACTGGATGATAATTTTCAATTTAAATTTATACTAAATAAGTGAAGACTTAACATATGTTTTGCGTATATTAGGAACGTTCGCAAGGTAGACAATATAATCTCTTGAATACGCCCAGAACTCGTTTCATTTGTATCATTGTTGCTTCCTATAGGAATATACTAATAGTTTATAAAACAGCTACTAACCGTTGTAAAACAGCTACTAACAGCCTTTGATAAAACAGCTACTATCCGTTTATATAAAACAGCTACTATCTGCTTATAAAACAGCTAATTTGTAAATTTCCATACTGGGAAGCATTACAACTTTTTATAAAATGATATAATAATAGCAGGTTTCAGCAGTAAACTTTGCAATTTCTTTATCTTTATCATCCCTTTCGCCGGAAGTTAAGGCGGGATAATCTATCCTGTCCTAACTTCACGGGTCCTCGCTTTGCCGCAGCGGAAGGGCTTGCAGTTTAAGGATATGACCCTACGGCCAAAGGCATAGGTAGAAATGCAATACCTTTAGACGTAGGAGCCATTGAAGACTAACCAAGAAGGACGAACACCAGGCTTAATCCAAGGCGTCAGTAAACCGTGCCGATGGATGGATAGCAGCTGTGCCTGCATCGAAACAGCTGTGTCAAACGGTACCTCGGGACACCGGCCGCCCTCCCGAGTAAATAGGCTTGCCCGTCTAAGGCGGGGCTCTGGACGGGCCGACGTATATTTCCTCAGCTACTCGTGGGATTAAATATGGATCTAAATACAAAAACTTTTATACAAACTTCTTCTGCTGAACAAACAAATGTGCCACCAGCAGCAGTCGTACAAGAGCTATCAGAGGCAGAAGTGCCAAAGATAGCGAAACCGGCCACGGAGGTTGATCAAGCAGAAATGCCAACAACTTCCAAAAAGCCCAAATTCAAAAGGGTCACATCGGAAGAGGAGATTGACCAAATGACAGATACAGAAGTCAAATTCTTTGGCATATCCGGTCGAACGAGAATAAGGTTAAATAAATTGGTAAAATCTGGCCAAGATTTTATTACTGCCAAACGAGGCATAATTAAGGAAAACTTTGCCAGATCTCAAATAAAGCCACCTCAGATTTCGACTACGGAGGCCAACCCGGTCGATAAAAACACCACAAAAAGACCAAGATCAGAAGGCAACACTCCAGATTTAAAATTAGAAAAGAAGGCTAAAACTGAAGGGTTGGCCTTCAAAGAGGCCCTTACTACTACAACGATCGCAGTGGTAAGAACCGGCTTCCCGGAAGCACTAATGGAAGCAGAGCAGCAAACGTCTGTTGAGGAATCCATCATAAGTGCATACGAAAGTATCCCAATAGGAGGACCACAGGTGCGTTTCACCAAATGCACGCACATGCTGGGATATATAATAGTAATTTGTGCAGACATCCAAAGTGCACAATGGTTGAAGGATGTAGTCCCCACACTTAAACCCTGGGAGGGTGCTACCCTCGAGGCTCGGCAGAATACCGATACCCCAAAATCAAGGATTTGTACGACGTACATAACAGACGAGGGTGGAAAGAGACTAGATGCCAAAAGAATCCTGAACAGACTAAGAGTTAGCAACAACGCCCTTAAAGTCAACCTCTGGAAGGTTCTGACCCCAACTCCAATTGAGAAAGGCCAAATTTGGACCGTCTCCGTGGACGAAGGATCATACATCGAACTTCAGAAGTTAGACATGTCACCGTACTTTGGGATGGGACGCATTAAGTTCTGTCTCAAAGAACATAGCAAAAGCCGTCGTCCAAAAAGGTTTAAATAGCCGGTGGAGTAAAATGTTAAGGCCAAAAAAGTTGGATCACAGAAGCGGCTGGTGCATAAATTCTGTACAGCTGCAATACTGCCAAAAAAGTATGTCATCTACATTTCACAGAGATTATTTTAGACATTTTAAAATATATGTAAAATAGATTTTATGAATAATCTCATTAATTTTAATTATTAAATGGTAAATAGTTTGTGTACGCTGCACCACCTGGGCAGCCGACCGCTCATGGTCATCTTTAGTTATTCTAGTAGTATTGATAGGCATATGCCTGTTAATAAGATTAATTAACAACAATTAATTTCTTGTCAACGGTATTTTGATCAAAAATTAGAAAAAGATGTATTGAGCAATTATACTTTTAAAAATTTTGAATATACCTTCTTATTTTTGATCGGGTCGGTGGTGTAGCGGTCTAACGCACTTATATTCATTTATAGGCAAGTTTATGAGTCAGAGACTACTGGGCTTCGAATCCCAGCCCAGACCATGTGGATTTTTAATTAAATTGCATGGTTTGGTTTAGGATTTGATGTGTGCCGTATTAATAGAAATTCAATTTCTGTTGATATGACATGCAGATTATAAAATCGCTATGCATTACCGTCTCGATGATGGTTGGTGAGGTTTTCCGGGTTTTCCTTACCTGTAAGTCAAATGGCACCATCAATCATCTTTAAGTCGCCTTGGAGCGCCACGGCAAATAATAATAATAGCCGTCTCTTTCCCCGCACAAGCTCAGCTTTTGGGGTTAAAATTCACTCGTAAGGGGGTAAATTAGGGAGAGTATTATTATTATTAATATTATTATCATCAAATTACTGTTGACAAGAAAGTTTCGCTGTTCGCAAACTTATTAGTTAATCTTTTTGATAGGCATCTGCCTGTCAAGACTACTAGAATAACTAAAGGAGGCGATGAGCGCAGGCGGGCCAAGTGCAGTGCACACATACTATTTAATAATTAAAATTAATGAGATATTCATAAAATGTATTTTACGTATATTTTAGAATGTCCAAAATTCTTTCTGTGAAATGTAGATGAGATACTTGCATTTTTTGTTTTGGCAGTTCTGCAGCTCTACAGCATTTATGCACCAGCCGTAACTATTTGAACAGTCATAAATTTAATAATTCTATTTATCATATTAAATTAAATTAGTTAGAATGCCGACTACTTTTTTATTTATTTTTGTTATTTTAATATTTTTTTGTGCAAAACCCAAATTATATTTTTGGTTTTGCTTCAGAATTGCAAAATATCCTGTAACTTTTCAAACCCCTGTAATGTTACCCAAAATAGTTAACTTTTTCCCAATTAAACGTCATTACGGTTTATAATATAATAGCAATGTTGACACATAATAAAAAAACATAGATTTTTAATGTAGATTTAAAGGGGTTCGAACAATGAAATATTGCCAAAATAATTTTCTTTGTCCATTAGCAATAAAAATAAAACATTATTTTTTTTTTTCGAAACATTTTTTCCCCTATTACCAAAGTATTTTTAATAAAAAATATATATTTATTTCAAATTCAATTTTTTTCACAATAAATAATCGAGTCCAAAATACGGATATACAAAATATTTATACAGTATGTCCCCCTAAGTTGGAATCATATGGAAAAGTTTTTTATTATTAATTTTAGGAAAAAAGTTATTCTTCATAAAAAGTTCTGCATTATCTAAAACCCAGAATACAGTCATCAAATATCTAATTTTTTCAGTGGTATACGAGGTTTGTAAAAAAATATGAGTTTTACTCAAGAGTAAAGTACCTTTATTCTTTATACAACTGATAAAATTTGATATCTGATGGTTGTATTTTAGGTTTTAAACCATGCTCGACTTTTTATAAAGAATAACTTTTTTCCCAATATTAATAAGAAAACAGATTTTAATATGCCGCCAATTTACGTAGACAGTTGGTGGCATAGGAAAGCTTTTCTATTACTAATTTTATATATAAAAAGAAATATTTCTATCGAAATATTACATACTGATTTACTAAAACTTTTACTAGAGCTGTCATTAAAATTTAAATGGTACTTAGATTTTGGCACGAGGTACACTCTTTCTTCTTCTTGGTACATTTCGCCGCAACGTGGCCTTTTTCTCCGCAGTTGTAGCACTTACCATGACTTTTGGCACTCAAATTACTTTGTGGTCTTTCAGTAAACCGTTTGCGCACGTCCACTACTTTGGACCTTAAATCTGCCCTATTAAAAGGTCGAGTACTTCTGAGAGTTCCCTGGGAGTCTGATTTTACTGCTGACAAATACTCTTGGTATAAAGATTCCGGGATTCGTATCTCCCAGCTCTTGCACCATTTTGGATGACGTTTTCACCCAAACCATCAATAATGCAAGAAACTGCCTCCTTTCCACTAATTCGACAACCTCTTAAAAGTTCCATTTTTTCGAAGTAGTATATGTTATCGATTCCCCCGGTCGCTTCTTACGGTCAAGCATTTGTCGTAATAGTGCAGCGTAATCGCTGTGGCCGGGGAATGATTTTAAAGTTAAACGTTTCCATGAAGACCAAGTACGATTGTAGTCAGCTAAGCTATGGTACCAGGACTTTGCCATACCAGCCAAACTGGACTGCATGTGGTATATTGTGGCTACATCAACCCATCCATTGATTTCTTTTAATTGGTCGATCTTCTTCAACCATTTTGAGGCGGTCAAGTTTGGATTTTCCGGAGAAAATTCTGGTATGTAGTCACTGCGAACGTTAATCCGTAAACACTTTTCGACGTCATCACTTTTTCTGGAAAGCCTTTCAACAAGAGCTTCAAGCTTAGCTATGCAGGAATAGACTTCGGAATCGTTGCGAGATCTGTTAGAGCTTTTTCCTACAGACGAATGGGAGAGCGATCGTTCACGATTTTTATTATGACTAGAAGTTTTCAATTTCTCTGGAGTATAGGTGGCTTCCACTCTACTATCATTACATGTGCTCTTTCTAGTTCTATATCTTTCTCTAGAAGAGCTGCTGGTACTGCTACTAGATGAGTGAGAGCGCCGCTTTCTTTTACGACTGTCTTGACTTCTTGATCTACTTCTAGATCTACCCATTATATCGTTTAATCAAAGCCAAATAACTGTTACCACACTCGCAAACAAACAAAATAAAATTAGTAACTAGCAAAATCACCAAAGTAAACTTTCTAATTAGTTTAAAACGTATATTTAAACTAAACTAAATCTTTCAATTAATTATTAACTGGCCTTATGCCTGGTTTAAAACGTATTTTTAAACCAAAACACAAAATTTTACTGTACATTTCATAAAAGTTAAATAATCACTGTCTTAAATCATGTAATAGGAGTAGGGGGAAATTGTATGTGGCAATGATGAACCGGTTTTAATGAACCAGTTTTAGTGAGAAAGTATGTATGTGGTAATGATGAGCTGGTTTTTATATGATGAAAGGGGGGCTTTGGAGGAAACCAGTCATGGGCAGACATGCTATTAACCTTTCATAGCCTCCATATTCAGAAACTAGTTTGACGACCTCCTGGTTTAAAAAATATAAAGAGACAATGCCATGGTATAACCTTAAGACACCTGTCTAGACATTAGGAAAAACACAAATAAGCCAGAACAAGTTTATTTATAGGAAGGGTAGAAAAAATGCAAATATTTATGAATAATCTAATTTAATTGTTATAATTTAATACAATTTTTATGAGTGTAATTATTTAAATCAATTTTCTTAACCATTGCATGCTTATAATAACTCAAATCAGTCATATAATGCATCGTCATACTTATTTTCCATAGCACCCCATCTTTGAATAAAAATTTATATAAGATCTAATGCCTGTTAAATAACCACCTTTATTTATTTTTAAATAGTAGTAGCAGAATAATTTAATTAAGAATATTTATAAATTTTTTCAAATAACTCTAATTTAAAACATTTTTATTTCTAATTTTTAATAGCAACGCCACTGATAATGAAATTTATATTCAGATTTCGAACACAGCGCTATTAAGAACGAGCCGAGGCGAAATTATAAAGAAACCCAAACTAGGTCATTACACTGGCCGCAGACAGATGACCCAGACGAATATGGTTAACCACATTCAGACCTCGCTCGTGAAAGGTTGTTTTTATTTATTAAAAAACATGTGATGTGATAAGTGTTGTGATATTTTGATTGTTTTTTTACTATTGGATTACTTAAAGGTAGGCTTAAAGAAAAATAGATGTTAAATTTTTGTTGTTTTTATTTTTCATAAATAAATTTCATATGAGGCACATAAGTTGCCCAGTTGTATTTATCCCAAGAAGCATCCTGTAAACAAATTAGAAAAATATTTTATTATTAAACCAGAACCATTCAGTTTTTTGTTTGAAATAACTTATTTACTTTAAAAAGGAAATACAGCTAAAATATTTAGGAAATTAGAAACACATTATTTTCTGTCAATTTTAAGTGTATAGGGTGTTTTGTGTTCCAGCAATACCGCGTAATCTAGACCATGAGCCACCACAGTCGTGTTCCTTTAAAATAATTAGTTTGAACAAAATAAAATTTAAAGTTGTTCTATTGTAGATATAAGTATTTTTGCAGACAACGTTAAATAACAAAATTTAATAAAGTTATTTATTCACAAAAAATAGTATAAAAAATATACATACTTCTAGCTCGCCTGGCGACAATGGTATCCACCGCGCAGGAAGTTCTTCCCGATCTGTCTTTTGACAGAAAACACCCTGTAAACAGATTTAAAAAATTGAAAAATACTATTTTAAATAAAATTAAATATTTTACCACAACTATTTTTTTAGCTAATTCTGAATGTCTCAGCCTCTCTCTTAATTTAAAATTTTTTTTTTCCGATTTGGACATTCCCGCGGGGGGTGTTCGAATAATGTTTTTACTTTCAACTTCTGGCGTGTATGAAGGCCAACAATAATTGTCCCAAGAAGCATCCTGTAAACAAATTAGAAAAATATTTTATTATTAAACTAGAACCAATTAGTTTTTAGTTGAAATAATCCATTTACATTAAAAAGAAAAATACAGCTAAAATATTTAGGAAATTATAAACATACTGTATTAAAAATTTCTATTATTATCAATTTTAAGTGTATAGGGTGTTTCGTGTTTCAGCTCGTAAAACTATGCAATTTTTTCTTTAAAATAATTATTATAAATATTTTTGCAGGCAACGTTAAATAACAAAATTTAGAAAATCATTTATTGTCATTTATTCACAAAAATAGTATAAAAAATATACATACTTCTAGCTCGCCAGGCGACAACGTTGTTATTCCAGCAGGAAGTTTTATTCTATCATCTCTTTCGCAAGAAACACCCTGTAAAGAAATTAGAAAAAATGTTTTAATATTGACAGAAAATAATGTGTTAAAATAATTTTAGCCAATATTTTAAGATTTCGCTAGAATAATTTTAGTTTATACCCGGGCTAGACCTAGTGCGAGAGTTGCCACTGCATGGGGTTCTTTTAAATAATTAGTTGATAAAACACAAATTTAGAAATGTACCAAAAAATTCATTCATTGTCATTTATTTACGAAAAATAGTATAAAAACTTTATATTTACCTGAGACTGATTGGAGAGTTTGGTATGTTGAGACATGATTCAAACTGCAACGAATAATTTTAATTGAAATTATGTCTGTATTTATGTAAAATTTATTTATGGGAAAGTAAGAAGATGGCCTTTAGCTTTTCGATATAAATGGATGTGCATATCAGCAGATGTCACATGCATTTTTAAAATGCAATCGAAAATAAACATTATTAGTAATTTAAGAAAAATGGCAGATGGTAATTTCGTTAGTGTGTGTGCTAGTGATTTTTTAAATGAAACAAATAACGTCGAAGAAGGTGCGTGTCACTCAAAAAGTCCAGATAATCAAAATCAATCTGAGGGTTACTTTAATAACTCAGAAATAAATCAAGCAGACGACGTCTGTGATCAAAGAAGTGACATAAACGAACCTGTGGATCATCACTCCAACCCAGTCAATCATTCCGGGGATGGTTTAAAATCGCAGGAGGTAAGCGACGAAGTTATATGCCTAACACCATTACCAACTATAGATGAAGATAAAACTCTACAAAATTACGAAAATTTGCTAACTACTTTCTTACATTTTAACGATAATTTTGTTTTAAAAGTTGAGAAAAACTTATTACTTGATTTAGAAAAAAAACTTAAATTTTATCAATTAAAATCAGTGCAGGTTGCTAAAAGATTAAACCGGTTAAAAAGTGCTTTAAATAAAGCAAAAAAAATTAAGTTATCTGGTGACTTGTGATTATTAATCAATATGTTGAAAAAGTAAAAGTATGGATCACAAAAATTATTTTTTAATTTTTTTTTCTAATCTAGAGTTTTTATGATTGTGGTACTATATTTGTTTATACTCAATTATATGACATTAACATTAAATATTACTTTACATTTTATTTAATTTTTTATTTACTACAAAAAAATTGTTATTTTTTTTATTAATATACCGAGTCATCAAAAGCAATATTTTACGAGTTAAGCAATGTAAAGTTTAATTATTTTTATTATATGGGTGATATGAAAACAATATTTTATAAGACCCGATTTCATTTTACCTTGAAATTTTTATTATTATACAGCGGCATAAAATTTTTAAGGTTTGATTCCACATTTTTTGATATTAAAACAAGTGTGCGGTATTTGTAGCATGTGGTGGGTGGGTTACCCCCACAGCACTTAGGCCTTATTAGGTCCATTGCGCATCCTCCTAGCCTACCAGATTTTATGTAGTTGACAACATCATCAAGAGGTGCTTCTCTTTAGTTTAATTATTTTTATTATATGGGTGATATAAAAACAATATTTTATAAGACCCGATTTCATTTTACCTTGAAATTTTTTATTATTATACTGCGGCATAAAATGTATAAGGTTTGATTCCACATTTTTTGATATTAAAACAAGTGTATGGTATTTGTAGCATGTGGTGGGTGGGTTACCCCCACAGCACTTAGGCCTCATTAGGCCCATTGTGCATCCTCCAAGCCTACCAGATTTTATGTAATTGACAACATCACCAAGAGGTGCTTCTCTTATATCGGTCGGTGTTAGCCGACACTCACCAAACAGAAATTTTTTAATAAATGAGAGCGTCAGGCACTCATAAAGTATATGCTTGATGGTCTCATCTTCTTGTTTGCACCCTCTGTAGAGTGCGGATTCTGACAGCCCCATGATATGGTGATGCTTTCGTACTTTCCAAAGACCAGTCAGAATACCTAAGTGCGGTCTAGTTAAAAAGTTTATTTTTTTATTATTACACTTATAAAGCACAATATTATTATACAAGATTAATAATTTTTTTTGAAATCAAACAAGTCTATAGAGTTTATTAAAAGAGGTTAGAGGATTAAAACAACAAATATTATTAAACATTTATTTAATAATTGCAAGTTGTACAATATATTACTAAACAATAAGTAAAAAGTTGCCTTTTACAGCTTGAACATTCATAAATATAATCTTTTATACTATTCATAGTTCCTGAAAAATGTTCAGAATGATGTGTGGGGTTAAGATTTTCAGTAATTCTTCTAAAAGTTTCATAGAAACAACTATTACATAGTTTTTCATCACTTACACTGTAGTAATTTTGAGTAACACATAAAGGCTGACGACATTGAAAGTTTATCCATTTTATGTTGTTCACAACATTAACTTGGTTTACTTTAAAGTCTAAATAAGTTGGGTCCAATATCAGGATTTCGTTTTCGTTATCAAAATCTGACAAATTATCTTCTGAACCATTCGATAAGTTTTCTAAATGTTCCACAGGAATAATTTCAATATTTGAATCTGTAGAATCACTATCACTATCCATATTATTTTTATTATATTTGAATGTAATGATCTTTTATAGTCCATCCCCCACCAGTGTAAACATTAAAACTCAAACAAGTTAAACAGCTTTCAAACACAACTGCAATTTTTTACTACCTTTAATAACCTCCAGACATCATAACCTCTAAACTGTTAAATAATGACTAAATGACCTCCAATCTGTAAGTTTTAACAAGCAGTTAAGTTTTAAAATTAAAAAAATATTGACCGAGGATGAATTCAAGCTTTGATCGAATACTTTAGATTACTCGGTCACACTGTTTTTTAGTGTGTTGAAATAAAAAATGGTATATAAAATATGTCTTTAATACAAAAATAAATATCACAATAAATTATTTTTGTTTATCCAAGCATTGTGTGAATTATCCATTCCTAAAAACTTGACTCGAAGCTTATTTCCTTTTTTAGCAATAATTTTTTCTATCAAGAAAACGTCGGGGTATTTAACTTTTTGTAATTCTTCAGTATAGAAACCACCTTGAATTTCTTCTTTTTTTTCATCTTCCAATATGTATGTAGTTGGATTTGTTAGTTTAACCTTTTTTACTTTAAAAATTTCGTTAGTCCAATTTGGTGTGTACCCTTTAGTAAAGACATGTCTATATTTGCTAATACGAACAAATTCACCTTGCTTAAACTTAGGTTTATGTGGATCAATTGTTTTTAAGTGATTATATATTGTGCATTTTTATCATTCACTTTACTGGGTATAACTCCTGTAGTTGAATGTCTGGTGTTATTATATTTTTTAACTATTTTAGGAAGAATGTCTAACCATTTATATGATCCTTGTAAACTAAATTCTTTCCATAATGTTTTAAGGGTCCTTATTACTCTCTCAGCTATACTAGCTTTTACATTGGAAAAAGTGCTGTAGTGATTTATATTATATTTTCGCATAAGTTCTTGAAATTCCTTATTGTAGAATTCTTTTCCATTATCAGTCTGTAAATTTTTAGAAGGAGTCATCTGTGATAGAATTTGAGCCATACCTTCAGTAACATCTTTAGCTGTTTTTTTCTTAATCGGTATAGCCCATACAAATTTACTAAATGCATTAATAACAACCAAAATATAATTATATCCTTTGTTAACTTTAGAGTAAGGAATCATAACAGCCAAATCAGCTTGAATTAAATCATTCAACCCTTTAACAATAACATGTCGTCACTTGTATTTTTTTCTAGCTGGTTTATGTAGTTCATTAACAACTTGAATCTTAGACATTTTTTTCTAATGGACATTGAAAAACAAAATCAGCCCACATTTCATCTGGTGTTCCCAGTTTAAACTCAATTTTATCATTTTTATTAACGATTATCCCAGATAATTGATGGTATTTATATGGCTTAGAATTTAATAAAACTTCTCCATCTGCACTGTAGTGTTTACAACTTTCAATTTTACCTGCTATAGGGAAAACGAAAGCAGTACCTTGATTATCCAAAATATAAAAGTCTTTATTATATTTTATTCGTTTTACACCTCTTATTCTGATAAAACATTTACTATGGAATGAAACTGGCTCACAAATATAAAATGGTGAAGTGAAATTTAAAACATTAGTTTCATTGCTTTGACTACTCAAAAAGTGACCTCCGAATTTGTTGATTGGCATTGTCTTACTAATTAAAACTTAATTGGGTTCACATTATTATACCCCCTTCTCTCAATTCCTCAATGATTGACACAATCTCATTATTATTACCCGTATTTCCAGCTGTTTGAGATACTACAAGTAATCTAAGTCGGTCAATTAACTCATTGTAATTATCAAAATATTTATAATCAATAGGTTTATTTGAATATTGTAACATTCCTTTTCCAATTTTTTTACTCCTTGTCATTATTCCACTCATTAATGAGGATGGTATTGATGAAACTCTCCGTCTAAACAGTCCTGTTTCTAACTTTGGTTTAATAATAAAATTATATTTATCTTTAATATCCCTAGAAAAATTTTTTATTGGTAAATCCGGATCATTATTTCTTTTAGCGGCATTGGTTCTTTTTATTATATCCACATATTCATTAACATCAGTTTGTTTATATGCAATCGGTTCTTTTAAAAAAAGTAATTCATACAGTCCAGGTGTTCCATTATATTTAATACCTTTTATTACAATATCAGAACCATCAAAGTTTAATTCAGAGTCTCCAATGCGAAACTTTTCTGTTTCCATATCATGGTAAATCCCCAAAACATGATCAAATTTATTTTCGATATCTGAAATATTTCTAAGAATATATTCTCTAGGTAATGGTGCTGTAAATTGATCCAGATATTCAACGAATGAAGGAGGTGGATTTGAAGTTAAATTTTGTAGACTTTTAATTGTATCATCTATATATTCATCAATTTGCTCATCACTGGTCCTAGGTTGATATTCATACGTTTGATCCGGTTGATTTTCATAAATCTCTGATTCATTTAAACGAGTACTTTCATGTTCTGGAACATGTTTAATTGTTTGACTTACTGGTGATGGAAAAGAAGAATATGCTATTTTATTATAATCTTTTCGCAGAGGTTTACGCAAAAAACTGAACTTTTCTGATTTCGGTGTTAAATTTTCTTGTTTAATTATTTCTTGTTTCCCCAAAACTGAAACCAGTTGTTTAAGGGGGTCTGTTATTGGTTGATATGTTTTTTCTAAATGAGTTTGTGATTTATTTATATCACTTTTTAAACTTTTATATTTTTTCTTTAAAGCTTGTCTAGCTTTTATTAGTTGTTTCGCTACGCGTGCATCCATTTCAAGTAAAATGTTCGAATACTAAATCTCTTTATATACGTATAAAACTATCGAAATTTTTCCTATATTTACAATGTGAATCCTTATCAATAGTCAGAAAATCATATTTTTTTTGCCAGCAAAATGAACATATATCTATAAACTCTTTAAAAGACATATCGATATTAACATGATCATCGTAAATGTGTTTCAAATTAGTCATATCTTGTGGGAAAATAATTAGAAGATTCAGATTATCTCTTATATACTGCTTCTTAGCTGAACTGTAGGTTTGACAAATATAAATACAATCGGTGTGTTTATGTCGACCATAACAAAAATAACTTTGAATAATTTTTTGATCGCTGGGGGCTACATCATCAAATATAATTAAAGAATTATCTTTAATATCTTCTGGCTGAATTATATCTTTAGATTCACAATATTCTTCATAATCGATTTCTTTAATGGGTTGAATGAGATATTTGTATTTGGGTTGATGAAGACTTTTGGAATACACATATATATTTTCAAATCTTAATCCGTTAGGGTGTTCAATTAATGAAAGCATACAGTTTGTCTTTCCAGATCCACTAGGTCCAACTATTAAACATCTTTTAGAATCACCACTAAACAAATAACCATGCTTATTAAGTTTTTCATCATTAACAATTAAATCATGATTTTTGACTGGTAAAGTCATGTGTTGTTTTTCAACCTTCATTTTAATGAATTCTATTGATGACTGAGAGTATATATAGTGTGGGTGGTAGTATATAAAAAGCATAATGGTTAGACATCTGCGAAACAGTTTACATCGAAGAGGGAAAGGTTTAGTAAATTCTTTGATAAACAAACTACCAATTGAATTACATATTCCGGGTTTTTCCTACTGTGGTCCAGGCACTCAAGTTGATAAGAGATTACAGAGAGGTGATAAAGGCATAAACCAATTAGACGCTGCCTGCAAAGAACATGATATTGCATATTCACAAAGTTCAGATCTCAAATATAGACATCAAGCTGATAAAATATTAGAAAATAAAGCTTGGGAAAGGGTTAAATCTAAAGACGCTAAATTGGGTGAAAAAGCAGCTGCTTGGTTTATAACAACAGCGATGAAAGGCAAACGTAAACTTGGGATGGGTTTAAAAAAACGTAAAACTAAAAAAAGGATTATTCGAGTACCAAAAAAGGGTGGATTTTTACCCTTACTAATCCCTATTATATCTGCGTTGGCAGGGTTGGGTGGAATGGGTGCTGGAATTGCGAAGGCTGTAAATGATGCCAAAACAAATCGTCAACAACTTGAAGAACAAAAACGTCACAATTTACAAATGGAAACTAAAGGAAAAGGTTTATATTTAAGACCATATAAAGGAAAAGGATTGCGATTTAAAAAAAAAATATAAAAAAAAGTCAAAAAACTAATACTACCACAGCGAGCGCTTACAGACATAGATTTAAAAAAATTTGTAAAAATATTGAAAATACCACACTTTAGAGGGGTTTTTATGAGAGATTCCTTACCACCTAAAGTTCATAAATATGAAAGTGGTATTATAAATATGGATTCAAGTAAAGGACCAGGAACACACTGGACAGCATTTACAAAAAAAAATAAAAATGTTGTATATTTTGATAGTTATGGAAACTTACAACCACCATTAGAACTGATTAAATATTTAAATAGTAGTGGGGGTGTAAATATAACTTATAACTATGATAGATTTCAAAATAATTCTTACAAGTGCGGTCATTATTGTTTAAAATTCCTATATAATCAATATAATTTAAAAAAGTTTTCATTCTAAATATTTCTTTATTGAGTAAATATGTCTTTTTCTTTTACGTTAACTGGTAATTCTTCAATTTTAAGTTATGATTTTAACCCCCCAATATATTTAGATGAAAATACTGATTATGAAATAGGGTTAGTTAGTTTTAATAGTTTTAACACAATTCCTAATATTGATAATACAAATAATATATTTGTATGGGGGGAAAAAAATAAAATGAATATATTTAAAGTACCAACAGGGGCTTATGAATTAGATGAACTTATACGTGTTTTAAAAGAACATATGAATGATACAGATAAAAATTCCGAAATAAAAATAATTCCTGATTTAAATACATCAAAAATTTCTATATCAAGTAATCGCATAATTTCTTTTAATAATACAAATTCAATTGCTGAAGTATTTGGCTTTGATGCTAAAAGACTTGAACCCCGTAAAACATATACATCAGATCACCCTGTTAAAATTTTAAAAGTGAATTCCATAGGCATTGCCTGCAGTGTTGCTGCTGGTTCCTATTTAAATGGTAAACCAGTACATATTATACATCAATTTTTTCCGACGGTGCCCAGTGGGTATAAAATAGTCGAATCTCCTCAAAATATTTTATATTATCCCGTAAGCGTTAAAACAATCAACAACTTAACTATTAAAATTATTGATCAAAGCAGAAATCTAATAAATTTTCGAAAAGAAGAGATTACAGTTACCCTTCACATTAGAAAAGTATAATGGTTTTAAAATTTTTCCACCCATATAAAAACTATAAAAGATTACCAAATCAAAAAAAATATAATAGTGCTGTAAAATCAAGAGCAGTAATAACATCTAATAATAAAAAGTTTTTAACTTCTCTCGGATTTAAAGTTTTAATATAATGGATATTCTTAATGTAACAACACACCCCTTTAATGATACCAGTATTGAAGAATGTCAATTTCATAATTATCAACCCTTTATTCCCGGCAAATTAAATTACAATGATGAGATTAGAATCCCCATTCAAGAGCTCGATTCTTATACATTACCATCACAAAGTTTTTTATATATTGAAGGAAAGTTATTAACTGATTCAGGAAATGTACCAACTAAACTAAAATTTATTAACAACGCGATAGCATTTTTATTCCGCGAGCTACGTTATGAATTAAATGGGGTTGTAATAGATTCTGTAAGAGACTTAGGTTTAACTTCAACAATAAAAAATTATCTAAGTCTAAATGAAAACGAAAGTGTTTTAATGCAAAATGCAGGATGGTACCCTAAAGAATTCAAAAAAATTGTTACAGATTCTAAAGGTGTTACAACAGTAGAGATTGAAAAAATATTAGTAGATAAGGATGGAAACTTTAATGTTTGCATACCTTTAAAAATGTTATCAGGTTTTTTTGAAGACTATAAAAAAATTATTATGAATATGAAACAAGAATTGGTATTGATTAGATCAAGTGATGACATCGATAGTGTGATAAGTTCTGGTCAAACTGAAAAACCAATGATTGAATTAAATAGGTTATATTGGTCAATACCACATATAAAACCTAGCTTAAGCCAACAACTTCGACTAACTAATATTAGTAAAAGCAATAAAGAATTACCAATTAAATTTCGCTCTTGGCAAATGATACAATATCCATCCTTGAGTTCTTCGAAAATAAATACGTGGGTAGTAAAAACAAGTTCCAAAATTGAGACTCCAAGGCGTTTCAAAAAAGTAGAAAGGGTAATTTAACAAAAGATTTTAGTAAATTTGACCATTGTAAACTTAATAATATTCGAATATTTTTAAATTCGGAAAGGTATCCATATAATGATTTAAATTTAGATTTTGACAATAATAAATTTGCCACTTTGTATGAAATGTTTGCTAATTTCCAAGAAAGCTATTATGACCTTCACATGAATCAACCAATATATAACCCCATCGAATTTAAAAATAATGCTCCATTAGTTCATATTGATTGTTCAAGACAAAAAGAAGTTTTACAATCAGGTAGTATTGTTTTGAGAATTGAATTTGAAACTGATGAACCAACAACATCAGAAACATCTGCTTTTTGCCTTATTCTTCACAAGAATGAATTTACTTATAATCCAACAACAAAGATTGTTAAACAATATTAATGCGCATGCGTAAATATAGCTATATTAATTTATTTAATATGTCATTAAAAGAAAGACTAGACAGACATTTTTATAATTTACGAAAACTTCAACAAGATATTGAATTTTATAAACAAATGAAAAATATTATCAAAAAAGTTCGAGAATTAAAATTATGAAAAAACTCGTTGTGGATATACAAGGATTTAAGCTGGAAAATAATAAATTTCTTGTAAAAGAATTTGCTGCTTATGACGGTTTTCATATATGTCATTATGTATTTAAACCACCATTTCCTATAAGATTACTCTCCCCTGATTTACACCGACAAGCCACCTGGTTAATGAATAATTATCATTTTATTGATTGGAACATTGGTTTTACTCCAGTACACCAGTTTTGTAATATTTTACAATCTTTAACAAAACAAGTTGATATGGTTTACGTTAAAGGAATGGAAAAAGCCAATTATATCAAAAAACACTCCCTAGCACCAGTATACGAATTTGATGAGCAGCCATCACTTCAGTTAATGGAACCCAAATGTTTTTATCATACTAGTAATAATTGTATTTGTGCTATATCAAATGTTTATTTTTTATATAAAAATTTTATAATGCAATAAATTTTAAAAATATAATATAATATTTTTTATGTAACCCTCACCTTTAAAGGTATTTAAAACTACAACCTTAAATTAATTCCTTAAAATCAATATGTGTGCTAACGATTACTCACGCTTTTTGGAATTATTTGATCACAGATTAAAGTCGTTTGAAAATTGGAAAGGCGTTGTATCTCCAATAGACTTAGCTCTAGCTGGATTCCACTACATTGATGAAGAAGATGTTGTTAAATGTTTTGAATGTAATATTGAAATTAATAAATGGAAGCCTGGTGATGTTCCGATTTTAGATCATTTAAAATTTAGTCCCAATTGTAGCTATGCTAAAATGATGGAGTCTACAAAAAAAATAAATGAAGAAAAATGTTCGTTTTTTCGAATTATTTTATTGTCATTCTTTTTACTATCTGCTATAGATGCATATTTTTACACGTTTATAGTTTTATTATTCATTATAACAATATACAAAACTCTGGAAAAAATTATCATATCTGGTTTAATGACATTTACTCTCAGTACTAAAATTGGCTTGAATAACCGGTCTGATGTTATTGAGACAGATGATGACCTTCAGAGACTGGTTTAATACCAATCACGACAAGTTGTAAAAATGTATATATATATATATATATAATTTATATCAAGTTCTTTAAACTTTTTCATATTACTGAAAATAATAACTTTATCTTCAATATATATATATATATATATATATATATATATATATATATATATATATATATATATATATATATATATATACACATCTTTAAACATTATTGCGTCCGTACAAAAAAGGACCTTGTTGCGTCACCAAGAAAACAAAGAGTTATTTATTATTTGAATGCGTATACTGGTTTATCAATGAATTTAATAGATGGGGCTATACGCGGATTTTTAATATCATCAAATTTTAAATATACAGATTTTCGTATAATTTGAAACATTGTTGCGTCCTTATAAAAAGCAACCTTATCAGCTCCATATATTAGTTACACCATATATTGTTGCGTCCATGCGGTGTTGTCAAACTTGTAGGACGCAATAATATAACGCAACTACATGTATACCTAACAATAACTGAATATCGGATTATTTGCATTTACTTAAAAGAAGTAATGAGCTGATTTGGTTAATTTCAAAATCGCAACATAAAATATGCAACAAACTTTTTTAACTTAATTTTTTACTACTGATACATCAGGGGTAAAATTTCCTCGTGATACCCATCCACATATTGCTTTACTTGTTTTTCTATGTTATGCCTATGCACTAGTGCATAATTACAAATTAGCAAGCCTTTGTTATTATATCTTTGTTAAAAAAAAAAAATTGGGAACACGTGGGGATTAGAGGAGTCAGTAAAGTTTTCCCCCCATAATAATCCTAGCTTTGAATGTTTGACTGCCCAAAAAAGAAGCATTAATATGTTTTTTAGTGTTCATGATATGTATGTGATAGGATTATACAGTTGTAGGGTAATCTAATATTTAGGTATAGTAATCTAATTAAGATTGTCTTTGTATACCACATTTCTGGTATGGCTCTCATCTGCCAATATCACCAGATTACTTACAAAATTGAATAACTAAAAGGCCACCTAAAACTCCATGAGAAAAGGAGCCCTTAGTTTGTCGAGAATCGGTACATCGAGATATGTCGTTTTTATCAATTCAGTCATCTCAACAGTTTGCAAGAAGTTTAACTTTGTTATTTATTTTTATTTTTATTTATTTTTATTTATTTTTATTTATTTTTATTTATTTTTATTTATTTTTATTTATTTTTATTTATTTTTATTTATTTTTATTTATTTTTATTTATTTTTATTTATTTTTATTTATTTTTATTTATTTTTATTTATTTTTATTTATTTTTATTTATTTTTATTTATTTTTATTTATTTTTATTTATTTTTATTTATTTTTATTTATTTTTATTTATTTATTTTTATTTATTTTTATTTATTTTTATTTATTTTTATTTATTTTTATTTATTTTCATTTATTTTTATTTATTTTTATTTATTTTTATTTATTTTTATTGATTTCCTTTGATTTTTATTGAATTTTATTGATTTTATTGATTTTATTGATTTTTATTGATTTTTTATTGATTTTTATTGATTTTTATTGATTTTTATTGATTTTTATTGTTTTTTATTGATTTTTATTGATTTTTATTGATTTGTATTGATTTTTATTGATTTTTATTGATTTTTATTGATTTTTATTGATTTTTATTGATTTTTATTGATTTTTATTGATTTTTATTGATTTTTGTTGATTTTTATTGATTTTTATTGATTTTTACTGATTTTTGTTGATTTTTATTGATCATTATTGAATTTTATTAATTGTTATTGATTTTTTATTAATTTTTATCGACTTTTATCAATATTTATCGATATTTATCGATATTTATCGATATTTATCGATATTTATCGATAATTATCGATATTTATCGATATTTATCGATATTTATCGATATTTATCGATCTTTATCGATATTTATCGATGTTTATCGATATTTATCGATATTTATCGATATTTATCGATATTTATCGATACTTATCGATACTTATCAATATTTATCGATTTTGATTGATTTTTATTAAATTTTTTTATTGGTTTTTACCACCAGGTCATATTTGATCATAGACTAATGGGACCAACATTTTAAAAAACTCGCGTACAAAGCTACAATAGCTTTAGTAAGCTATAGAAAAATATGTAGGAAAAACTGAGGCCAAATTCTCCAAAATGACCACATGGTGATAAACTATGGGGCAAAAGAATTGGGCAGTAGAAGAACCGATAATTGGAACAATCTCTTGGGGCTAAGACTGGCCAAGATACTTCTGGGTAAATATTACAAGAAAAGATCGGAAGCCTGCATCTGCCTGAGCAAGAACAGGCTACGTATTGTAACAGGGATCCTTACCGGGCATTGCCGACTAAAAGGACACCTAAGTAAACTAAGAGTAGTAGAGGATAGTGAGTGCAGATTCTGTGAGGAGGAGGACGAAACCTCCATTCACATCCTAACTGAATGTGTAGCACTCCAGAATCCAACGGCACTATATCTAGGAGGATATCAAATAGAAGTGGGAGATTTACCTAACTTGAAGCCACTTCAAATCCTACACTTCCTTGAGAAAATAGGATTGGAAGGGTCGCTATAGGCATTGAAACATTTCCTTAGAGCAGTGGCGACAGAAGGGGGCACAATAGATCTTTTAGGTCGCAGTGTATTAATACCCTATTCCCAACATAACATAACTATGGGGCAGTGGCGTGGGAAACCAAAAGTGTATTTTTCTATTTATTTTTATTTATTTTTATTTATTTTTATTTATTTTTATTTATTTTTATTTATTTTTATTTATTTTTATTTATTTTTATTTATTTTTATTTATTTTTATTTATTTTTATTTATTTTTTTTATTTCTATTTATTTCTATTTATTTTTATCTATTTTCATTTATTTTTATTTATTTTTATCTATTTTTATTTATTTTTATTTATTTTTATTTATTTTTATTTATTTTTTTTATTTCTATTTATTTCTATTTATTTTTATCTATTTTTATTTATTTTTATTTATTTTTATCTATTTTTATTTATTTTTATTTATTTTTATTTATTTTTATTTATTTTTATTTATTTTTATTTATTTTTATTTATTTTTATTTATTTTTATTTATTTTTATTTATTTTTATTTATTTTTGTTTATTTTTATTTATTTTTATTCATTTTTATTTATTTTTATTTATTTTTATTTATTTTTATTTATTTTTATTTATTTTTATTTATTTTTATTTATTTTTATTTATTTTTATTTATTTTTATTTATTTTTATTTATTTTTATTTATTTTTATTAATTTTTATTTATTTTTATTTATTTTTATTTATTTTTATTTATTTTTATTTATTTTTATTTATTTTTATTCATTTTTATTTATTTTTATTTATTTTTATTTATTTTTATTCATTTTTATTTATTTTAATTTATTTTGATTTATTTCTATTTTTTTTATTCTTTTCTATTTATTTCTATTTATTTCTATTTATTTCCATTTATTTCTATTTATTTCTATTTATTTCTATTTATTTCTATTTATTTCTATTTATTTCTATTTATTTCTATTTATTTCTATTTATTTCTATTTATTTCTATTTATTTCTATTTATTTCTATTTATTTCTATTTATTTCTATTTATTTCTATTTATTTCTATTTATTTCTATTTATTTCTATTTATTTCTATTTATTTCTATTTATTTCTATTTATTTCTATTTATTTCTATTTATTTCTATTTATTTCTATTTATTTCTATTTATTTCTATTTATTTCTATTTATTTCTATTTATTTCTATTTATTTCTCTTTATTTCTATTTATTTCTATTTATTTCTATTTATTTCTATTTATTTCTATTTATTTCTATTTATTTCTATTTATTTCTATTTATTTCTATTTATTTCTATTTATTTCTTTTCTATTTATTTCTATTTAATTCTATTTAATTCTATTTATTTCTATTTATTTCTATTTATTTCTATTTACTTTTATTCTTTTTTATTGATTTTTATTTATTTTTTTAATTTTTATTTTCCCCCTTAAAATAGGAAAATCCAAAAACCATAAATCAAATCATTATTTATTTTTGATTAGTAGCTGTATTTCAAATTTTCATGTTTTTAACTTTAAGAAACAAAAAAATATATACATATTTTCAAACAAATTTTCACCCAATTTCCCCCCCTAAAATGTGAAAATCCAAAAACCCTGAAACACGTCATTAATAATAATTTGTAGTCAGTAGCTGTAATTTAAATATTCATGTTTCTAACTTTAAAGAAAAAAGAGTTTCATTAAAAGCTCCCTCCCCCCATTTCTTCCCACTTTTCCCCTTTAAAGTTAAAATTTCCAAAGATTATTTCTTAACGAAAGCTTACGTTATAAAATAAACCTATGTTTCAAATTTTAGCTTCCTAGACTCAGTAAATTTTCAAGTTTTTACTTTTAAAAACCGATACTCCCATACACACTCTCACCCCCGTTTTACCCCTTAATATGTGAAAATCCAAAAAACCCAAAAATATGTAATTACTTATTTACGAAAAGTCACTGTAATTTCAATTTTCAAGTTTCTGCCTTTAAAAACCTGACACTCCTAAAAACTTACCCCCTTCCCCCCGTTACCCCTCCATTAAATGTGAAAATACATGTCATTATTTATTTTCGATACAATTTCAATTTCCTATCTCGGTACTCTCATACAAACGTTTACTCCTCCCTCTCCTCTAATTATGATGCCTCTGGTAAGAAGCACTAAACAACTTATGCAGCTCTGCAAATATAAATTTTTTAATACAGCTGGAAACATGAACATACTCCAAGTCTAAAAATAGATTACAATGTTGCCACGTTTCGGACGCAATAATATACTTCGTTTATAAAGTGTATACTTGAGTATGTATACTATCTTCGCACCTCTACCGGAGAATCGTTGAACTAATAATATACATTTTCATCTATAACACTAATATTATTGCGTCCACCACCAAATTGAAAAACCTGTACAATCATAAGGACCATACTAGATACAGCCTAGTTTTATGAACGTATGGAAACCTATAAAGTTCTGTCAGCTGTTCGCGCTAAAATTTTGTTTAAAAATTGGCGGGAATCCGCTAATACATGGGTTTACATGGGATGACATTATTGCGTCCGATATACGGACGCAATAATTCAAAGGACGCAATAAGATATTTGATTAGGATGTTGATGGACGCAACAATGATAGAATGATGTATATATATATATATATATATATATATATATATATATATATATATATATATATATATATATATATATATATATAGACATAGAAACGGTCATTGTGCAGCCCATTCTATATACAATCAGTACTTTGTACAGCCCAAAATGACGTTGTTCGGCCCACTGCTGGGCTGAACAACGTTTTACGTGTATATCATTGCCAATCGGCAAATAATACTGTAAGACTCTATCCTTTAAAATTTAAGGAGGGCTTAACATGGGCTCGTATAGCCATATTTTTATACAAAATAGTTCATAAGAGTCGCCTGTTGGTGGCGCGCTAAGTAAGTGTATCTAGAACAGAAATCGCAGATCATTTTACGGTCGTTGTGTAGCCTCGTATTTAGAAACAGTTCGAACACAAACAATAACAAATAATAAGTAATATTATATGTTTATAAAGAGAGAGTGATTAACAGTAGTTGTTTACATTTCTGTTTTAATAATAACGCTGACAAATAATTTAACTTTTTATTAACCGACTTCAAAAAGGAGGATATTCTCAATTCGTCCGAATATTTTTTTATGTATGTTCAGCGATAATCCTTTACCACGTTGTCCGAATTTTATCATTCGTTTTTTGTTAGAAAGGGGATACCTCAGGGGTAATTACATATACAGGATGATTTATTAAGCATGGCGACCAACTGTATCTCAGAATATCTTAAAGTAAATTTTTTTTTAAAGAAACAGCTCAAGGCGGGTATCTTTCTATAATATCCTCAACTGTCATATGTGATTCCTCTCCCATACGTCAATACAACCAATACAATTTAAATAGGAAAAGTACCAAGTATGATACATCGTCAGAAAGATTTTTTAAGAGGGAATTCAGCAATATTACTGTTTATTGCGTTTCTTTTAATTTTAGCGCCATCTAGCGGGATAAAAAATGATTACCTATGGTAAAGTGTGACACTTCATTTGAAAGCTAATTATATTAGTAATTTAATACACTACGTAATATTATGTTAACTAAATCAAAATTGAACTAAAAAGGAAAACGAATGCATTATTATTAAATTTATTTTGTTGCAAGTGTAATATGGTTAATGTTTTGTGGTGTTAAATATAAAAATTTAAAAACATTTTACTAAATTTGGCAAACGATAAATGGTGTTATAAGATACACATACCAGCTAAAAAAAAATTAGTTAAATAAACTTTGCCAGTAGCTTATGTGACACCTTAATCCCTTTTAAATTTTACGTCACTGCCCGAAAACTTGTTTGGACTATAATTTTAATTATTTTGATGTTTAAAAAAAAAAACGTGTACTCTAGCTGGGAACTCAGAAACTGATTTGTTTACGAGATATTTGCACTCAAAGGTATATACTTCTACATTTTAATTTATTTTTAAATTTTAAGGTTTGGAACATTTATTTTTTTTTATAAATTCCCAACAAATTTTGTAAAATTATACTGAGTAATAAAAATTATAGCCATTAATAATTTTTGAAATTTCAACTTTAATACCGTACATCGCGGAAAAGTAACATTTCAACTAAGAATGTTTTATTTAGTGGTCTTATTTTTATTCACAGAATGTTTAGTAGTTTAATTATTGTTGTTTGTCTGTTTGTACAAGGTGTTACTTAAGAATGTACAATAAATTTAACCGACAGTTCTTTGAGAGATTTTAAGATAAAACATTTATATAAACATGGATCCGAAAATACTTCGTTTTCAATATACAGGGTGTTGAACTTTAAAAAATAATGACTCTTCTTAAATATTTTAAATATTCTCTGTCCAATTTTGTTGAAATTTGGCAGTCTTATTTTTAGTTTCAAGGACCTAATTTACCATTCAACTTTATTAAACTATTTTGTCCCTTAAATCTTTTTCGTATATTGCTTGGTTTTCAAAAAAAAAATAAAGTTAATTGCATATCTCTGGACCACACAAGAAACTCGGAACGCCACTGGACTTCATAAATTTAAGCAACTTAAGACAAAATTAGTAAGGAATATTTAAAATATTTCCGAAAACTCAAATTTTTCAAAAAAGTTTAACATCCTGTATCTTGAAAACGAAGCATTTTCGGACCCATGTGTATATAAACTTTTTGTCTTAAAATTACTCAAAGAATCGCACGTTTAAATTTATTCTACATATTTAAGTAACACACCATATAAATATTATTTATTATCCACATTTGAGTGTAAATACCGTGAAAACCAATCACTTTATGAGTTCTTAACAATCGTACATAATTTATTTAAAAAACATCAAATATGTAAAAGTATATTCCAAATAAGTTTTTGGTCAGTCGCGTAAAATTTGTAGGGGACGAAAGTGTTCCTTATCCATGTTGTGCGCCACTGGTAAAGTTTATTTATACTGATAGATGTATTTTATGACACCCCAAAAATGTTTATCGAAAAATGTTTACCGAATTTAATAAAATTATTCTGAGAAATAAAAAACTGAAGCCAATAATATTTTTTAAATTTTCAACTTTAACACCCTGTATTTCGGAAAGTAGTAATATTTTATCCAAGCATATTTCGTTCAATCGTCTTATTTTTAATCAGAGAATCTTCAGTTGTTCTGTATCTCATTCTTAATGAGATACATGAGATTATAACAGAAAAAAATTCTGAAATGTAAATTTTAAAATGACATTTTACTATTTATTTTAAAAATTTTGAAACTTTAATAATAAATAATAACAGTTTTATGTGATTATGTTTTATGTTTCTTCAAATTGTGTATCAAAATAAAAATGTTAAAAAACTGTATTCAACTTAAATGGTTGATTAATAAAATTGTGTCTTAATAATATGTTATTGCCAAACACTTTACTAAATAAATAAAAGAATTCAATTTTAATTAGCATTAGAAATTATTTAATGTAAATTTATTTCAAGAAATATTTTCACTCAACCAACAAATGAAATAAATAATTGCCGGTAACCAATAAAGCGAGAAAAGTGAATGATAAATAAACTCATAAGGTACAC
Organism: Psylliodes chrysocephalus; assembly: GCA_927349885.1. NCBI lineage: Eukaryota > Metazoa > Arthropoda > Insecta > Coleoptera > Chrysomelidae > Psylliodes > Psylliodes chrysocephalus. The sequence continues at coordinate 87,657,981 of OV651814.1, forward strand.
CTCTCCTGAAAAGAAATATTAAAATCGACGCTAAAGAATGCAATAAAGCTGATAGCGATAACATAAACATGTCGTAAAGTCTGCAGCCGAGCGAAAATTAAAGGAATGTGGTTATTATTAGCAAGGGATACACAACGACCTATCATTATCTCGCGCCACACTGCGATGCATATGTATTAAAGAATAAATTTAATACGAGCAAGGGTTAAACAACGACCTAATATTATCTCGGGCTAAACAGCGGCGCAAATATAGGTATATATATAATATATATATATATATATATATATATATATATATATATATATATATATATATATATATATATATATATATATTGAAGATAAAGTTATTATTTTCAGTAATATGAAAAAGTTTAAAGAACTTGATATAAATTATGAAGAAAAACCATCACCCGATTTAATAATTATAGAAAGTAAAGTGTGTTGTGTATGTCGAAGGCAAGTTAAAGTTAAAAATCTTTTACCAGATATATTTTTACCAAGAAGACCTAGGCTAATATTAGGTTTTTGCTCTCAATATTGTAAACAGACCAGACCTTTAAAAGTGAGTGAGCGGTGTTTGGCGGATTTTTTACTAATTCTTAATTCACCAATTAAAGAACTATTTTAAAAATGCAAGAAGGTGACTCCAACAGAAAAAAAAGAATTCAACCTATAAAATTGAATAAATTTAAAAAAAATATTTGTGAAGAATTTGCGAAAATATTATTAAATAATGAAGAATATAAAAAATGGTGTAATGTATTTACTGATTTGAATAGATTTATTAAAAAATAAAAAATATATTTTTTAATTTGATTCCCCCCCATTTTTACTTGATTTTTACCAATATATGCAATGTATATATAAAAGACAATATTAAAAATTAATACTAGTTTACTTTAAAATGTTGCCTTCACACTTTATAATTTTACAAGCTATTTTTAATGGCACACTGTTTATTCAGTATCCTATTGGTGCTAAAGATGTTTTTATTTGTTTCAATGATAACGATACAAACTGGAAAAGAATGGAGCTTTATAAAGCAAATAATGTTCCTACACTAACATCTATTATTCCCAATAATAGTACAAAATACAAGTTGCGACTTGAATGGACGAATAACAAAGTTGAAAGTACTAATTGGAATCAACTCTATACCTATTATATAAAAGGGAGTGCTAAAACTGATAATGGACTAGTTGTCTATATATCAGTGTGTGTTTCAGTTCTCGTATTTGAATTGTTAATAAAGTATACTCTAAAAATATGGAAAAGTGTTGCTGTATGATAATAAAATTAGTGGATGAACACCGAAATGGTAAAAGTTTGTATAATTTTACAACAGAAGAATTAGAATATTTTCCTATGAAATACTTATTGGAAAAAGCAAGACCTTTAGAACTTCTTTATGCTTGGCATAAATTACCAAGAGAATACACCCAAGATTTCAATCTTCAAACAAGATTGCCGTGCTTTATCCATTACAATCGTCCAGAATGGATCACACATATTGATGGTCCCCCCAGCAGCCAAACAGATTGTCGCTTATGTAATGTAAACCTTTAAAAAAAAAAAAAAAAAAAAAAAAAAAATATTATTAAATATAAAATGTTTTATTACATAATTATTTACAAATTATCTAAATCTATTAGTTCTTGCATATTTTGTATCAATTCATCAATGGTTCCAGTTATCATCCTATGATTGGTAAGTAGATGCCCCCATGCTAAAGTATTTACATCGTGTGGTATGACATACCGTTTATCATCTTTAGCTGAAAGTGCAACCTTATTTTTAAGTTCAGTGTAGATGGTATGTAGTGATGATATAAAAACATACATCTTTCTATATATCATATCACCATTTTCAATAATTCGAATGTAGTCAGATACCTGAAGTTGATTTTTTATTACATTTCTCGAAACACCTTTAGCTTTTTTTATTTCAGTTGTATTCTTAAATGTCTTGCCTAGTTTTATGCAGTAAGCCTTAGCACCTGTTCCATAAAATGCTTGTATTGGAGTGCCACAAAATTCATCTTTCATTTTCCCAACAACTGATTTTGTTTTAGGGATTCCATATTCATTAGATTCAGGATAGTTAGAAGTGTCAAAATAAACTATGTTTTGTTTTATATCTTCATAAAAGTTTTTGGTAAACACTTCTAGAATTAGTGAATCGGTATCAGTATAACACAATTTTACAGCATCACCATAAATTTTTTTGATATACCCATAAAAAAATTCATATATTATGGTTTTTGAAATGTCTAGCACAGAAAATCCTATATATATGGGCTTATCGTAATACACTTTTACATTACCTAAATGTATAGCAACCAAATTTTCATTGAAAACGGAACATGTTTTAAACTGTGGTTTTGCTATTAATGACCTCGCACCTAGAGACCTACAAGTATTCTCCCAATGGCTTGATAAATGAATACATTTCCGCTTTTGTACATTTTCCAAAGCTTTTCCGAAAATTGCATTGACTAACAGCTTAAAAAGTTCCATTTCGAAGTCATTTTTTGCTTTATTTCGAAGATTTGTGTTTAAGTCAATATACTTTTTTAACCATGCTGATTGGGAAAATTCTAAAATTCTATGAATTTTTGTTAATTTTAAACCATATTTAAGACACTGTTTCAAATTCCGGTAATGAATAATATACTTTTTTTTATGATATAAATTTGGAATCAGTTTTGGGTATTTACTTTTTGGAGGTGTTATATTCTCAGGGCAAATAGGAAGATCGTTGTGGGTATCATGCAAATTTGGTGGATATTCTAAATCTACTTCCAACACATAGCCTTTGGAAGAATCATTTTCCACTGAATTATAGTCAAAATTTGTATCTATCCATTTAAAATTACCATATGGAAGGGGTTTACTCATGGCGGCTCCGTATAAGTTAGTAGCATCCAGATACATTATATAACTTTCGGGTTTCAAAGGATCAAAATTTGGTAAAAATGTATTATTAGCTTCAGCTTTTCTTTTACTACATTGAGCTACACCTCCTCTAATTCCTTTATTAAAAAAATGTAGCATGTCAATATCTGTTAGTAATTCTAATTCAATTTGAGTATATTTCAACATTGCATCCCAACTCAAAGAAGGTGCTGTCAAATATTGCGCAGGATCGAGTTTATATTCTTTCATTGACACTTTTCTAAAATTTTCAAACACATCTGCTAATAAAAGCACATCCGTTTTTAAGTATAGCATTGCGTAATCATTGAGAGTTTTACAATTAAAAATATCCCATATTTCTTTTGCCTTATCATAATCCATATCAGAAATTGATTCACCCTTCAAAATATTAAAAAAATTATCTTTTAATGGTAGTTTTTCTTCATTTAATTTTTGAAATGAATTTACATATGAATAAGGAAAAACTCCTTTGCATCTCATTAAATTAAATTGCTGGTCATTTGGGAAATATTTTCTAACTTCATTACATTGGTTGGATTCTAAAGTCTCACTAAGTTTATCCAGCGATTTTGCTAAAAATCGAAACGAATCAACAAATCGAAGTTTTATAAATGTATCCCGAACCTTAGGATTGTTAGATTTGTTAACCAAAATAGACTTTGAAAAAGAAATGTATTTTTCCTTTGTTTGAGCGATTGCTGATACGGATTCCTTTTTAGTTGTCAATTCCTTGATAAATAAATGACTATCATAGTTTGTGAGATTATGAAAAAACACCGGAATAAAATTTGGTTGTTTATAGTTTAAATTGCAGGAATTATGTGCTGCATTTCTATATATCCCCGATAGGTGGCAATGGTCACGAACTTTTTTGTTGGTCGAATTGAAAGGTTTTTCACAGATGTGACAGATGGTCGCTGTATCATATGCATCCTGTTCTTCTTGTGTAAGTGGTTGCATAACCTTAACATGCTTCAAATGGTTATTATACAAGTCATGGACGATTTCATCAAGTTTTTGTATAAACACTTTTGCAGCATTTGTTCCTGTATACATTTCAAGTTTGGATAAATTGTCATCATAATTACATTTAAGGTAGAATGCAAAAGAATATGGTTCGTGTTCACAGACTTTAACACTAAATGAATTACCATTAAAATTTTCACAATTGTCTACTGGTTTTAACAAAGATTCAAAGTCTGCATAAATTACAAACGGCACTTGTAATTGTTTTTCAAAGTTAGTGAATGTTAAAATATTTTCTGGTTTGTATTGGCCACACTTATTTTTTTTTATTTCTGTTGTTGGAAGTTCTGTGTATACATGTGTACAATCATGTTCTTCATGAGCTTTTAACTTGTTTATAGTTGTAAAAGATTGTAAACAACCATCACAAATATGTATTTTTTCAGTATGCTTTGTTTTCTGGCTTCTAACAAGTCGGGACAAGTCGGTAATAAGGCAGTAGTGATTGTTTCCATCTGTATCTGATACAAGCAATAAATTAACGTGTGTTGATTGTCGCTGTGAAGTAAAATGTAGTGGTCCCACAATTTCATATATGTTCTTACAATCTTTGTAATAAGACTCTATTCCAAATACGTTTACTGAAATGTTATTCATATTCTCGAATTTTTTTATGTCTTAGTTTTACTGGAAAATCAATACCTTGAAAATCTAACAGATTATCGTAGTGCGGGTATGATGATGGGTTTTTGGGGTCACCCTCCGCAGGAAAAATTGCTGCATTTATGGACCAAGCAAAACAGGCGTTATCTTGATTTTCAATATTTATGACGGCATTTTTATTATTTATTGATATAGGGAGTTTTATGTATGAAGAAGCAGCAATACTATTAAATCGATTTATGTTTACATCTAAAAACATTATTTCCTGTAAACTCCAATTTGAGTCTTTCGTTTGGAATTCTGATGCTTGAGTCATAATGTCATGTTTAAATTCTTCATAGACTTCTTCGAGGTTGGATGAATATGAAATAATTTTATTTTCCGTATTCATGGATTTAATATCACTCATTTCTTTATCTGGTTTAACATATATCCCAAATACTTCCATATTTACTTTCAGGTTTGTGTGAAGTTGCAAATATTCACTGATTTTATTTAAAACTTTATGTTTGATATTATTTAAAAAGTCATTGTAATTGATTTTGTTTTTATTCGTGTTAGAAAATCTGTATGATGCGATACGATTTTTAAATGCGTAAGATAGTTTACTAACACCATTGTCGAGTACTTCTATGTCAATTGGTTTTATTCTCTTTTTTGGAATGGGGCACATGCAATCTACATCCCGTTGGTGCCGCTTCAAATTAAATTTATTTAAAAATACTTTACTGCACTTGTTACACTGCATGTTGCTCACTCACAATATTTTTGAAACTAGAGAGTTCGATGAAATGCAGACTTCTTTAATAATGAAATGAGAAACCAGTTTCTAAACAGTTGTTTAACTGGTTTTGCGTACCTGAATTTTAAAACGTGGGTAAGGATATGATTAAGGTTAAACAAACGAAGGTTAAACAAATTAAGGTTTATTCAGTAAAACATAATAATGCTGAATCATTAAACATATTTCGTTTCGGGTAGTAAAGCGCATGACCATACTTTTTGATTGACTCCTGATTTTTTTCTTTTATTTCTTTAATTATACGATCTTCATCTTTTTTATATAACCCTTTCGATTTGCATATAATGTTACCCTCTCCATTATAAGAATTATTTACGTTATCATTTTCAGACAAAGCTACAATCCATGCTGCTGATTCACAATTGGGTATTTCACAGCTTAGTTGATTACCATGCTCGCCATCATTCTCATTAAGATAAAATTCATCAAATTCCATGAAACAGATTGGGTTACTAATTATGATTGGAACGTCCATATCAATGGGATCATTTAACCAATAAGCGGCTACGACAGTTGGATATCCATAACCCTCAGAAACCGCAGACCATATATAAATTTTAATATTTTCACAATTACATTTCTTAATGGCTAGTGCCAATCGGTTTATCTTATATTCACATATTTCATACTTTTTACCGCAACACTCGAAAGTAACCTCAATGCTATGATCCCACCCCATTATTAATAATGAAGTTTTCTTAACGCTTACCTTTTATTATATTACCCCTACTCCCACTAACTAAATAAAAACTATTTAATTAAAATCTTTTATTTTTTTATAAATCTTATTTCTATGATTTACATCTAAAATTGGATTAATAATTTTTTCAGTTTCTTGAATACGACAATCAAACCTAATTCTGTCTATTATATCACATCTTCTAGAATCTCTGTAAGCAAATCCCCAGGCGATCATGTGGTGGACTTTATTTTGATCTTCTCTAAAAGTTACTCTCTTCATAGTTGTAAATCTTCATTCAACACCTCAGGGTGTAGATATATCAATTTTAAAGCCATTTCATAAACCATTAAATTTATACTTTTGATAGGTTCCATTATTTTGAGACCGTCGTTAACAATATCAACACTATTTTTAACACCTAGTTGAAGAACTTTTAATGAGCTTGCAAAGTCTTGATTTCTTAATAGATCCAAATGATATGTTATTAAAGGTAGAATATGCCAAAGCTTTAAAATACTGCACGATCCCAAATAAATGTTAGAATCTCCAGTAAATATTCTGATGGTATTGGATTTAGAAAACTGTTTAAATTCCAAAAAAAACTTTCCATGATCAATCGAGTCTCTAAATGTGGATGATTTTAAAAAATCATTAATTGTGTTCTCGTAAGAGAGAAAATCTTGCCACTCCTTTTCATTAAAGATTACAGAATCTTTATTGTTTCCAGATATCACAACACATGGTGAAAAATTATTATGGTGAGATAAACATACTACAACGTGTTTACTTTTTGAATTATTCAAATAAAACTTTTTTTCACCAACAAAAACATCGTTTTTGCGATTTGAAAACATTTTGTACTGATGTTTACAGTGAGTGCAACTTCTTTTAATATACCTTTATTCATAGAGGTGGGGGGTGTGCATTAAAAAAGATATTTATATAAAAGCGATTTTTTAAGACATTCACTATTAAAATGGGGCTATATGCATATATCAAAGTTGATGGTGATTTTGTAGATGCTTACAACTGTACTGGTTATTTCTATAAAAAATATACTAGAAACAAATTCAATAAATTTTCAACAATAAATGTTTACTCAAAGGTGGAGAGCTGTGGAAAACTACCACATCTTGTTATCAAAATACATGAAAATCTGTACGATGGTGCATTATATGACTGGTCTGATTTGAGTTATTATGAACACACAATGGTTAAAAAAATTGACTTAAATAATTACGCTCCTAAAAATTGTAATAAAATTATTGTAACAATTAAATTAGATTATTTATAAATATTTGCATTTTTTCTACCCTTCCTATAAATAAACTTGTTCTGGCTTATTTGTGTTTTTCCTAATGTCTAGACAGGTGTCTTAAGGTTATACCAAGGCATTGTCTCTTTATATTTTTTAAACCAGGAGGTCGTCAAACTAGTTTCTGAATATGGAGGCTATGAAAGGTTAATAGCATGTCTGCCCATGACTGGTTTCCTCCAAAGCCCCCCTTTCATCATATAAAAACCAGCTCATCATTACCACATACATACTTTCTCACTAAAACTGGTTCATTAAAACCGGTTCATCATTGCCACATACAATTTCCCCCTACTAATAGGCCTGGTTTAAAACGTATTTTCAAACAAATTGACAAATACCACAATTTAATGTTACACCGAGATTCACGCACTTTTAATAATAATTATCGTCCAGTTTAAAACGTATTTTACTACTTGTCTTTTATTTTACTGATGAAAAATATTCTTTTTTTACGTTAATAAAATGAGTATAGTACAAAAACTTTATATCTCACTCTTGAACCGCTTTTTAGACAGAATAGGATTAGATAAATTACAAATGCCACAGAGAATGATCATATTATCTATTGGTGGAACGGGAGACAAATCTAATTTTCCATTTACAATTTTAAATATTTTGATTCGCTGATTAACTCTTTCAATGTGAACTCTTGCACTTGCTATGCAAGAATTAATTTTGCTTTCTTCCGCTGTAAGCTGTTTCTTATTTTTTAAAAATGGTGGTCGGATTAATTTTATGGCATAATCATCACAAATATGATCAATTAGAAAAATTTTATCCACCATCACTGCATCTTGATGAGGGATTAATTTTTCAATAATTCTACTCTTTAAAAAAATTGCCTTATCAGATACATAGCCCTTGCTTAAAATTGTAATTAATCCTGTTTGGACTTACTCCAATCATGTACTTAACTGTTTAAGATGATTTATATTGGGAATATGTTTTTATTTGACAACATAAACATTTTGGGGACTGAATAATAATTTCTGTATAGTCAAGTACAATTCTTATATCATTATATTTTTTAAAACAATTAGGAAGATTTGATAAAATCTCATTCTTTGATGGCCAATACACCATACCACATAAGACTTCACTGAGCTTGGGTTCCGTTTTAAAAAAATAACTGTTTCTAATAGACAATCGATGAAGTCTTAAATCTCTAAGAACCATTTCTAATGTTTTCTCTAGTCCTTCTAACAATTTTAAACTGTGTAACCCTGTCAGGGCATTGGTGTGATTATCAGTAGCAATACATGGGGAAACTGTCTTCATTTTATCCGTATTTACTTGAACTTCAACATCATATAGAGTTTTTTCACAAAGAGAAAGTAAAGCTTCTGCCACCAACTTCTCTTCCTCTGTGTGAGTATTCTCCAAATCTTAATTATTTCCTGTGCACTCTGTTTGTATAACCTACAACAAGGATTTTTTTACAAAAAAGACTAGATGTTTATTGGAAAAATTGTTTACCAGAGACATTAGACTTTCGTCCTGGCAGAGAATTATGTAAAAATCTAATCTAGATGAGAGTTTTAATTTTAAAGTGTAAATTATTGGTGCTCTTATCTGATGGGTATTTATTACCTTAGTCTAATTTTTAAATTTAGACCTACCTTCCTGATTTCCTCAGCTATTTCATCTTCAGTTATCTAAGGTGTTTCAATGGGTGCTACAGATCTTTGTTGAGAAACAGCTAAATTTGGTGTTGGAAAGGCAATTTTTCTCAAACGTTTCCTTAGCGTATCTATAAAAATATTAATTCAACAAGATTAAAACACTAAATATAAACAAACTTACCTTCAAATGAACAATAATCTTCTACGAAATGCAAAGAATACACACGCATTGATTTAGAAGGTTGTTCTCTCATTTTAAAAATAGAAATCCATCGTTTTCTCATGTCAACTCTCTCATAATTTCCAATTTTATTTTTGATAAGTAATTTACGTTTGCCCTTCTTAGGAAAAAGGTGAAAACTCAATTCACGACTCCGTTTAGACAAGGAATTACAACCGTCTACACAACAATATATATTACAATTAGCTGGAGGCTTTTTCGCAAATTTCATTTTTAGTAATAAATACTATTACTATGGAGGAAGGATATTATCACACACTATAATAAATAAACAACTTATAAAATTTGGAAATGATAAAATAAGAATTAAATCTTTGAACTCGGTGACAAACATATGATGCTACTGTTGCCACTTGATGAATTAATTTTAAAACAACATTGATAAATGAAATGAAATTTAAACAAAAAATGAATATTATTAAATCAGTTTCATAACAATCCTTACATAAATATAGAGTATAATTATACAAATTGGTAGACAGAGACACAATTTAGCTACTTAAAAGAAGGTATTTCCACTGATACTAGGGCTAAAAATCCTACTTATAGAGATCTTTTACGAATTTCCTCCAGAGGGCGTATCACTTAGTTTGAATTGCGAAAAAGTTAATTGTAAATATATCGGGATATGTAATGATGATAAGTGGGGTTTTCCTCACCTGTTAATCAAATGACACCATCAATCATCTTTAAGTCGCCCCGAAGCGCCACGGCAAATAATAATAGCCGCCCATTTCCCCGGACAAGCTCAGCCTTTGGGGTTAAAATTCACTCGTAAGGGGGTGAATTAGGGATAGTATTATTATATTATTATGTTAAGAAATATTTTTTGTGTACTATTTCAAACAATATATTTTTACTTTATTCTAGAGTAAGGGTGTACCCAGTATATTTATAATTGACTAGCAAGTTACATTACGTTTAGTATAATTAAATGTATTTTTATAGTTACCTGTTTATATGGCCTACATAATTGTCCTTGAACCAATCCAACAGATGTTGAAGCTCGACAGGTAAAGCATTCCACCAAAACATTAATCGCCTCATCCAAATGTAGAAGTTTAACGAATGCTATCTTGCAGCCTAAGGCTAATTGTGGGTTGCTGTAATACTTCCTGAGATGCCCCAAAGATGCAACGTGTTTCTTCAAATTTTGAGCTAAATGAAAGAAGCATCCGTTGATTTTACGTCTGGCTGTGAAAGCTGCATGCTCAAAATCGCAATGGATTGCTTTTCGTTGCAGATTCGGCTTCAGGTCCTTTACCATTTAAAACATATGGCAATAGGTAGCTTGTGATTTGTTTGGCAATAGGACATTGGACGCCATTATTTTATAATGCCATCACAGTATATACTTGCGCAAAAAGAGGTGGTGCTATGAAAAATATACCATCTGTAAACCATTTTGGTAAATGCTGAAGCCAGATGTCTTTTCCAAAGATTAAAATTCTGTTTTGACCGTATTCACTGTTCGCCAAAAGAAAATTTTCTTCAATGCACCTTATAAATTTTATAAGGTTCTGGTATGCGCAATTCTTGAAGAGCAATAGGATTTGGCTGTGCAGCTTGAATCTCGTTGTGTTTTCGTCTGATGGTTTTCCTCAGTGTGCAAATATTTGGCAGTCGGGCTTGGGCAGCCTAAGTAATATTACCCAAACTTTCGTTAATAACCTTTAATCAAGAAATATTGAAAACAAAATTTCAAAAATGGAAAATATTCGGAATACTGTATATCGTTGGTGATTCGGCAAAAACATGTATGTAACAAAAAAAATTATATTTTCAAGCCAATTGAGAGATATCAACCACGTGCACACTCGTGTAAGACCACGCTAGTGTCAAAAAGTGTTCATTACAACTACTATTGATATTTAGATAACAAATCGACCTTAAAATGCATCTCTTTTACGTTTTATGTAGTTTTATCGCCGTCATGTTAGATTTTGTTTTTGTGAGTTACGTGTTTTTGCCAAATCATCAACGATATATTCAATAAATTATTAATTACCTGAACTGTTTCTTAAGCGTGTCTTTTTCTATTCGCGCAGCTTCTCCATCTGCTACCGAAGCTCCATGGGTTGTATGTTCACTTTTTTATCGCTTCGCCATTTCTAGTATGTAATCCCCTTTTTTCACTTCTCCAAAATTTGACGTCGTTATCTGTTTTGCTAAAGTTATCAAAAAGATAAAGAAAACCGGTTTTAGATAAAATTTCTTGGTTCATACTGACACCCTTTTGCGAAACAAATGATTATATCGACACAGGTACTTACACCAAAGAATCATAAGATACTAGATATTTAAAAATTTTCTTTGTTTATATATAAATAATATAATACGAATAATACAATTAATATTTAGTTTAACTTTAAGAAGTAAGCAATCCCGCGATAATCCAATAATACTTTCATCACAGATAAAAATGTTATTTGTTTATATAACTAATATAATACTAGTAATACAATTAATATTTAGTTTCAGTTTAAGAAGTAATTCCATTTCCGGCCGCTATAATCCAATAATACTTTTATCACGGGTAAACAGTAAATGCCAAAACAAGGTGATCGGTTTATTTTTTCATATAATACTTTTTAAAATAGTTAAGATTTATAAAAATCCAAGATAACTATCCAAAAAAAAGTATTATTAAGACATCAGATTTTTTTATTAGTAATATTGAGAGAAGCTCTTTCTCAAAGAGAACATGACAATAATTTTCGATGGCGATGGCGAAACGGTGACGGCGAAATGTCCCATCCCCCCAATATTGTATCGCACACATCGTAATCTATTCATAGTATTGCTGCAGCGAAAGGATTAGGCCATAAAAAATAGTTGTTCTTAATGAAAATAAGAAATGCTTTTAGTTGTCATTGTTTAATTAAGTACATTCAAAGTTTAAATTACTAATTTCTCTCATCACTTCTTTCTTAAAATAATTTTTTGAACTTTCTGTCTCTTATGATTCTTCCTCTTGAGCCTCTTCTTCATCTACTTCATCTCTCTTCATGTTTGTGTTTATCAGGGCCCTAAAATAAAGTGCAAAAGTAAATAAGTAAATTCATTATATAATATAATTTTGTGGACATACTTTTTAAATGAAAATTTCATCATTCTCTCTCTCTCTGTTCCTTGATGATGATTTGATTGGTATACTATCAAAACACCACATGGGTTCTGTACCAAAAACAGTTTTTTTGTTTGTTTACAATATCTAATAAAATATTGTCATTTCCATTTATATTTTTTAGATGACGGGTCCCGCCCACCACTTAATAAATTTTATCCTTCACTGCTTTATTTTTCCTCAATTCTTTTTTTCGGTTCTCGTACATTTTCTTTAGAGATTCGATGGATCGGACTTAACTGTTTGGTAAAACTTCCCTGAGCAGCCCTTTTTTGGTCTGCAGACACACTGTTATTTTATTTACCACGTCTTTAAATTTTAAAATAATAGAAAACAAATTTTCTTCAGTTTTGTTAAAATTGGCAGAGCATTGCCTTTTCTTCCTATCTTCCATTTTTTAATATTACAATTTACAACTATTATAAATTCGAAATTCACATATTCAAATAAAAAGTCACCAATCACAAAATAAAAGTTTAATTTATGTCAGAATCTCGTTTTAACACGAGCGTCTTGCTACAGTATAATTATGGCTGCCGGCTGCAGGCATCGGAGATCATACGCATGCGGAAGCAGATATTTAAATATTCCATGATTCTTCTAATAATTGGACTTATCACAATTTTTTGATATTTTTGGAACAGCATTTTAAGATAAGCCAAGTAATCTTGAAACTTTATGTTTCCTCAAAATTTTGTGGTTCTATGTTACTACAGCTGTTTTCAAAATACTCTCTTGCACAAGCATGAATATGTTTACAAATATTGAGTTTAATAACATTATCATTACAAGAACATTAAATGAGTTTAATAACAATAACATTAAAAGGTATGTATACAAATTCTGCATGTTGAACAAGCTGAACACAAATTAGAGCATGTCTCTTACACAAAACTAACATGGTGTACTGAAGTGCCTTAAGAGGATACTACTAACCATTGCTTATCTTTTTTAACTGTTTTAATTGAATCTATTGGAACAGCTAGACTTATTGCTTTTACAAATTTGCTTTTTTGTAATATTTATTAGCCTTTCAAACAAACTATCCCGAGCTAATTTTAACACAGCATTTATAGTTTTAACCAGTCGTTTTACCTTTCTACCTTCCAAGTAAATATGCTTCAGAATTTTATAATACAATTCGAAGTACATGTTTGTGTTTATACCTAACCCTCTTCTAAAACAATATGCTCAACTTTCAGGTCCATTAGCCTAATAATTTTTGAAGTAGTCACTAAAGGATTTTGTGTCATCGTCATTGTCCAGCTGATCTAGCACTCATATTAAACAATTTTGAAATTCATTTTTATCAGTCGTCTGTTGTAAGACCTTCGGAGTTTTATACACCAAAGCTTTTTTATCAACCTCTCTATTAATTTTGTTTAAACTTATCATAACAGATTGTAAAATGCTGGTGCATCATCAGACATAAATACCAAAGAATTTATCATACTAACTTTCACTTTTATTTTACTAAAAAACAAAGTAAATCAACAAATCGATTTGAAAAACAATAGGCCACAGGACATCATGTGCCATATTTATTTAGTCATAATAGTATATAGCTGGATATCATAGGCATTAGTACCATGAGTATCATCTATACAAATTTTATTTTTGCCAAAATTAAGGAATTGATCTGTTTGGAAAACTGTCATTATAATTAATACAAAGTCACTATTATTTAAGGACGTATCCTTATCTTATTCATCTTGTTCTTGGTAATACAGTACCAGGATTATCTTCAGTTTCTTGTATTTGAGAAACCCATATCTTCCTTCACACTGACTGAATCATTTTGATATCGTTTTGTACAATAATCAATATTACAATTTCTTACAATTTTGTGCAAATCCTTTCCAAAATCCAACTTTTGACTTATTTTTTGTTTGCTCACTGCATTATCTTTATTTATGTCTAATATATGGTTGAAAGATACAATAATTATTAACATTTGAGTAAAAAATAAACAAAAAGTACCTGCTATTTCAGCTCTTGTTTTACTGCCCAAAGAAACATGTCCTAATTGTAATTCGTGATCAAAATGTGTTTTCCAATATTTGACTTTAATTCAAGACGGCTGATTTAAATTTCCCATCATAGTTACTTTCATTCTTGATGGACAAGCTTTCCCAATTTTATGTGAACCTACAGGCTTTATGGGTCTGATATTTTTACTTTTATTAACATACATATATTAGCGGTGACATTTAAAAAATAAATCAAAAGCTGAATAGTTTATAATTTTTTTGGGACAGAATCACGTTTATAAAATAACATTTCTTTTTATTGTATGTTTATTATTGTCCTTCCATTTTTGAAAGTCTAGAAAAAAATAATTTAAGTATATTTCAATTATGTTCACTTTAACTTACTTGCTAGAGAAGTAAATTCATGCTCTTCCATCTCAACATATAATATGTTATGCGTATTGAGATGTCTTAATAAGCTCTTGTAATTTAAACAAATGTATAGATGTTTTACAAGAAGGTCTTGTATAATCATGGTCTATTTGGCTTTCATGTCTACTAATTTCATTGTTACATAACAAATATTTGGAGGACAAATATTTATTGCAAATATTACATTCAAAGTTTGTGTTCCTTATTATGTAACTTTCTTACATCTGCATACATATTTTTTTATTGCTAAAATCAGTTGCACATTCGTCGCACTATACCACTGAGTTCTTTTTAAAAACAATTGGTTCTCTTTTGTGGACATTTTTTATATGTGCATACATATTTTTCTTTTTACTGAACTTAGTTGCACACTCGTCGCACTTCAACACTGGGTTTTTTTAAAACCACCTGTTCTCTATAGTGGAACTTTATTATACAGTGTGGAAAAGCCAAATGGAATAAATTCATTATTTCGATTACTGTACATATTTATAGAAAATCCCGAAACACGTCAAATTTAAATTATAAATTGACATTCTTTAAAGTGAAAATGTGATCCCTACCTTCAACCCCCTTTGAGTACACTGAGAGAACAATTTGTTAGTATTAAAGAAAATTTATTAACAGTTAACAAATAACTGTGTTGGATATGGCCTAAGTTATATAACTTTAATGTTAACAAACCATTTATTATTTGTTTCCAAATATATATTTTTTAACTATTAACAAATCATTATTTGTATAAAAATAAATATTTCTTAAATATTATCAAATACATTCTTAACTATTAATAAACCTTATTTCAGTAAAGTAATGTATATTTAACAGTTAAATTATCTTTATTTCATATAATGATTAATATGTTTAATGTTAGACTTAACTATTTTTTATGTAACATGTACTATTTAGTATTTAATTAACAAATTTTATTAGACAAGCAATATTTCTTTAATATTTTTTATTATTTAGAAGCTTAGCAAATATTTCAGGTAGTGATTCTACTGCAAAAAAATGAAATAAAACTTTATATAGGTTGAAAAATGGATCCAAGGGAAAGATTTTTAAAGGATTGTCCCTAAAAATAACTTTTTATGTTTAATTTTTATGAAATGACTTGCAAATTTCATTCAAATGTGTATATTAATCATGGTCGACTTAAGGTATTTTTAGCTCCCTCAGGCTCCATTTTTTGTTGACTTGTTTACCTATATAAAGTGATATTTCCATTTTTTTTTCGTAAATTCACCCCTTGAGCTAATAATTTTCGGACACACTTATTGATGAATTAGGATAAGGTATGTTTAACAAAAAAAAACTTTTAACTAATATTTTATTTATTAGTTATAAACAAAAACATTATTTCATGGTAGCGGTCAAAACATTTAAAACTGAAAATTTAAAAATAAACAACTATTATGACCAAAACACATAAAATATTACAAACATAAAGTAATTATATTAATATGCTTCTAATGTGGCTTTTCCATAGACATAAATAATTTTAAATATACAGTGTTTACTTAAGTTGGAACCATATGGAAAACTTTTTTATTTTTGGATTTATGAAAAAAAGTTATTCTTCATAAAAAGTTCTGCATGGCCTAAAACCCCAAAAAAACCATCAGCTATCAAATTGTAAAAGTGATATACGAGGTTTGTCAAAAAATTCATATTGTTCAACCTTTATTTTTGACCAATCTCATATACGACTGTTAAAATTTGATACCTAATGATTGTATTTCAAGTTTTAGACTATGTATATTTTTTTATGAAGTACCTTTTTTCCTAAAATGAATAATAAAAAAGTTTTAGATATGCCGCTAACTTACATAGACAGTTGACGGCATATGGAAAACTTTTATTATCAATTTTAGAAAAAAAAAATATTTTTCATAAAAAGTTGCTCTTGATCTAAAACCTAAAAAGCAACCATCTGATATCAAATTTTATATAGAAGATTGGTCAAAATAAAGGATGGGCAAAATCATATTTTTTGACAAACCTCGTATACTACTGATTAATTTTTATATCTGATGGTTGTATTTTAGGTTTTAGACCATGCAGAACTTTTTATGAAGAAAAACTTTTTTTCATATAACCAATAATAAAAAAGTTTTCCATATGGTTTCCACTTAAGTAGACACACTGTAATAAAATTAACAAAAGACAATTGTCCTTATGTGGTCGATAAATATCTATACCTTGTTTAAATTTATTGCATAATGTCCTCCAGGAAGTAAATGAATTTTATAGGACTGGATTTCAGCTAAATTTTCCAAAAAAATGTATTCAAATTTATTAGTATCTAAACTGACCATAAAAGCTGTTAATGTAGGATCAAAATACAAAACCTTTACCTGTTTACATAAAAATAATATTTTATGATTTTCTCTACATATGATATTATTTATAAGGCCAAAAACTGGATATTCCAAGTTGCCAACAAACTGTACAGCAGTGTCAACTTTAAAAGTTATGCCATTAAACTTAGTCCATTTAACTTCGAATGCCTTAGTAGTACCAATTAAATTTTTCATCTGTAGGTCAACGTTATCCACATCAATATACTTCATTTTGCCAAATTCACATTTGTTATTAAGTCCAATTTTGAACTGCAAACGATAACATACACGAAGTTGATACCGCAATGATAGAGTTTGTAATAAATTTACCCTTGATGTAACAATATGTGCATTGGTTTTCCCTATTTTATGAAATGCCTCAAATCTCGTGGAAGATAAAGCATTTACAGGTCCCATTTTCTTAATAATATTTACATAGTGGGTTAAAATATGATATTTAGGTCTTAAATTATCATTAAAAATTTCAATAAACAAGCTATTGTGTTCTGTTATACAATGCTTTAAATATATTAGTTCTGTTTTATCAATTTCATGTTTCATAGTAAAATATACAATTTCATATAGCAGTAAATAAAATGTCCAACATGTATCTTCAGTGTCAATAAAATTATTAACTAAAAACGGAAAATAAACAACTAATGCCAATATTTCTGCAGCAGACATGGTAAGATGTTTTTTTTTAATCTGTAATTTAATTAGTTGAGGAATTCGATTTAAAGTTTCTAAGGAAAAATATTTTATAAATAAACTCATATAAAACATAACCCATGTCATAACGACATACTCCCTCTAGCAAATCATGCATAATATCCACACAAACATTAGATGTTGTATGAAAATATTTCAAATTATTCATTATGCAATATTCTTGAATTCCATAAGATTTAGCATGTTCGTGTTGTAAATAATTATTAGGGTTTCTTAAATAAACTTCATTTTCTGAACACATAACTTCACATTGCTCTTTACTTGCAAAACAAAAACGACAATAATATGTAGCTCGAAAACTTTCTGTCTGACATTCCTGTGAGAGAATTGACACCTAAATTATCGCCCAGTAGTGCAAAAAGGGTGAAATATACCGTTTTGCTCTCTCCATTGCATAATACTGTAATTCCATTATTTTCCAAATCTTGTAACTGAATAAAGAATCTGTTCAAAATAGCTGCATTTCCAAAAGCAACTTTATCTGCTAAATAGAAAAGTCCCCATAAAAATATATTTTCAAGTGTTGATGAAAACTGAGGTGGTATTCCTCCAATAGTAAAATAAATACCTCCAAGTTTGTGAATGCCGGCTTGCGTCCCTAGAGGATTACCACATTCAAAATCATCATAATACATAATTATGGGTAACAATATTTTATTATCGAATTTAGAACTAATTTTTTTCCACAAACTTGCATTAAACATACTTGAATAAGACACTGACCAATTGGTTTTTACCTCAATATGTTTCATAATTTCCTGAAAGATATTATCAGTTTGTAAAAATTCCTTCAATAATTTATGTATGGGGACTATATATGCATAAATAACACCATCTATGATCCAAAAGTACTGAACCGTTTTTACGCTTATCCTCTCTAATTCGACCTATTTCAACTTTTTCTGCTTTTATAAATTTAGAAGAAGATTCTAGATATTTAAACCTATGATATTCGGATTGCATACCCTCTAATGGATTTACCGATAAATCCGACATTATATTTTCAAATATTTCAGGTGGAATTGCTTCAGTGTTCGCAGAAATAATTGCCATAGTATTTCTTAGAACGTCAGTAACCAACTCATAGGTGTTTTCAACCACATCTTGAACACATTTTCGTGTAACGTTGGGGTTTATATACAGTTTCATTAAAAATTATATTATATAATCAGCAACAGATACATTATTTTCATTTTTAGCATTGGAAACATCCTGAGTTAGCTGAATATCAGATTCTAAACATTCTTTAAAATGCGTTGTAATGGTATGTTCAAATTCATGATTATAAGTTACATTATTTAATACGAGGTCCCTACAATTATGTTTAAGAATATGTTTTTTTTAAAACTGGTATACTATTTGTCCTTTGTAAACAATGGGAAAAGCCACATACAAAGTATTCTAAATATTTATGTAAAGCTTTAGTATGGCATATAAAACCATCAACATTTTCAAAACTGATCATACAAATTTTACATAGAAGCATTGTTAAAAATTAAATAGGTAACAATTTTGTATAAAAAACAAACTATATTAGTAACACAGTTTTAAACTAGATAAAATTGCATTATTTGCTAATGCTAATTGCAAAAAAAATAAAAATGGAATCACAAAACCAAAATATATACAATTCTACTGCATATTTTTAACCTTACTGGCAATATCCAATATATTTATTGGGTATGGCAGCATCCCATTTTGTTTTTACATCATATATTGCCTGCTGTAGGAAAAACCAAATGTGCTCACTTTCTATTTGGTACCTTAGGTGGAGTACATGATATGCTTTAAAGCATGTGTCGATTGCCTTTAATATAGTTGGCACTGAATATAATTGTTCATTTATGTAAACATAAATGTTTCGGATTATTGTGCCACTGCCCTCTACCACTACAAATGGCTGCACGGGAATTTCTAAATGAGTCAGCTTTTCTGTTTTTGTTTTTATTTTTTCCTCTATCTCAGCTGGTGGTATCTACAAAAAATATGTCACAATTGAATTATTTCAAGTCATTTTTATTTCGAAAAAAATTAATCTGTACCACATATAATTTATTTAATAGGCAGATGATACTGGTTTCGGCCATCATCAGGCCTATAACCAAAAAATATACATTACAGGAAGACATACAAATAAAAGCCGAATTAAGTTGCACTTAGACCTATTCTATTAAAAAATATATATTTACATCCAGTTGCAAGAAGGCTTGTTAAATCTCTCAGTAGCTAATGTTTATTAAACTATGTATAATTTGACTTCAATGTCATTAAGGCAGATCACATTCTCAGGCTCTGTCAATAATAATAAACTTTGACATAGCTAGCGAATGTGACCTGATCTAATGACATCAACGTCAAATTATGTATAGTCTAATAAACATTTGCTATTGAGAGATTTAACAAGCCTTTTTACAACTGGGTGTTGTTTTATTATTCTTAAATTTTCATCATTTTTTTGTTAATTTTTATTGGTTCAAATATGAACACATGTCTAACTTTTTTTTATTTCTATTGGTTCAATTAAGAACCCAATTAAATATTTGATTAGACAAAAAACTACCATCTGGTATAGTTTAAATAGTGAAAGAACTTAAAATAACTAACCTCAGCTCTCAGTACAACTCCTTCCCTTGAATCTGCCACGGTCGGTTTCCAATGTTTTCTAGCCTTGCCATATAAGTGGCGTGATCTGTTCGGAAGTAATGAGGCTAATAATGTTAACATAACATAATGTTTATATTCTGAAAATATAAGTAATACTAATTTAATATTTCAAGGAGTATAAATTAATGTAAAAATAGTTTTATAATAATACACAATGGAAATGAATATATACTCTTACCAATATCCACATGTCGTGCTTCCAAAATGTCTATCAAAATTTTGTCATTTTGGGATGTTACCAATTTTGACCGTAACTTTATTAAATTGGTAACCACAGTCTCCCACTTTTCAAATAATAAATCTCCCTTGTCAATAAATATTTTTTTGAAGTCTGTCAATCTACAAAAAATAATATAAATTTAAAAATACATTATGTTCTGGTATGTAAGTATACATACTTTCAGAAACATAATGGCTATTTATAAAACCAGTTACGAAATGCCTTATTTTGTGTAACGGGTAAATATTTGTGGGACGAGCAGGGCGAGTTCTCACAAAATAAGGGAGTTACACAAAGTGGCATTTCGTAACGTATTAAATACAATATTTTTTTCTAATTTTAAATAGATTATTTATAAAAATAAGATGTTTGGTAAGACGTTACTGACATAAATTGTTGAAAATAATAAGTAAACTTCAAATCATCTGACAATCATAAATAATAAGTTACTAATGTGATGCTTTTAAAGTTTAAATTCATATCAGTGTGTTAAGTTAAGCAGTGTTTTGATTATTTTATGGATTTTTAGAATTGAACAAGACTGTTTAAAATAGCAACGGAACCATAAATAAAATTACTAAATAATCTTTTATTAATTTTTCTCTTCTGTCACTGAAAAGGTCATCCCAAATTACGAAGACCTCATCTAGTGGCTGCCTATTATGTTTGAGCCAAGTTATATTTTCTGTTGTTGTGGTATCATATAAAAAAGAAAGTTGGAATTAAGAACCTTATTAAATATCTGATAAGACTAAATGAAAAACAAAAATGTCTTTCATTGTTAAGAGTAAAACAAGATGCTTAGTGAGTTTACTGAAAGATCTCACCTTGGTTTTTATTATCTTTGCTGCGACAGGGCAAAATTCCCGATTCCCTTAGAAATGTCAATTTATTACGGAATTTGTCCACCAACTTTCCCTTTGCCACTCCTGGCTTATTGTTAATTGACTCCCGCTTTCTAGTCGCTGGCAAATAATATGCCTCGCTGATTTCCGTCGGAAAAATATCTACAATGTTCTTAGCGATTTTTTTAAAATCATAATGAGACAAATGCCTAAAATTGTGTGTGTGTGTGTGTGTGTGTGTGTGTGTGTGTATGTGTATGTGTATGTGTATGTGTATGTGTATGTGTATGTGTATGTGTATGTGTATGTGTATGTGTATGTGTATGTGTATGTGTATGTGTATGTGTATGTGTATGTGTATGTGTATGTGTATGTGTATGTGTATGTGTATGTGTATGTGTATGTGTATGTGTATGTGTATGTGTATGTGTATGTGTATGTGTATGTGTATGTGTATGTGTATGTGTGTGTGTGTGTGTGTGTGTGTGTGTGTGTGTGTGTGTATGTGTGTGTGAATTCCCAATAAAATTACCTTTTCAATAATGTGTCTCACACTTGGTATTTTCCCTATTTAAATTTTATTGTGTACATACCAAATCCACGAATTTCAAGGAAAGATGGGAGGAAACAAGAAGCTGGAGCGTCGCTAGGAAACTTCTAAGTTATTCTGACAACACTACGGCAAATAAACACTTGACCATGACTAGACAGACTTAGTGCCTGATCACAGGCATGCTGACCGGTCATTGCCAAGTACAGAAGCATCTCCACAACATGGGGCTGTAAGAATCCGCACTCGCAGAAGCTGCGAACAAGAAGATGAGACTATCGAGCACATCCTCTACGATTGCCCGGCGCTCTCATTTGTTAGAAGATTTGTGTTCTGTGAGAATTGGCTAACACCGGCTGATATAAGAGAAGCGCCCCTTGGCGACGTTAAATCTGTAGGCTGGCTCACGAGCTAGAAGTTGCCTATCGACTTATGAGGATGTACAATGGGCCTAATGAGGCCTAAGTGTCGTGGGGGTAACCCACATTTCACAGGTTACAGATACAGAGATACCAAATCCAGAGACCTAGCCTTCCCACAGGCCTTTTCACATCTATTGTGGATATTCTTTAATCATAGTCTGTCGAGTTTGATCTTTTGCAGTAAATCTCATAGACTAGAAAGTATCTTTCCGGCATAACTAGTTGCCCTTGGTTTTTCTTCTCGAAGTGTAAGAAATCTGTATCGAAAGACCTTTGTAGTAGTACAATATGTATACAGTAGTTTCCTCCTCTTCCTGACAAAATCGGCACAAGGTCTCTTCTACCAGGCTGATGTTATGTTTGTTAAGCTTAAAATGTCCTGTTAATAGACCTACTGCTAATGGTCCTTAATCAGACACCCTGTACAATTGAGTTTAGATACACACAATTCAAATAAGAAATACCTATAGAGGTAGGTATAAAAAAAAGTAAAATATTGGGAGTTTTATTAATATAGATACTTACCCATGAATATATCCACTAAATCAGGCAAATTCCAAGAAATAAGTAGATTCTCCATGGCCCCTATAGTATTCATTTCTTCAGTCTTCATATTAAAATAAAAAAAAGAATTAGTGACAATGAGTGACTCCGATAAAAATGTACCTTCAATACCTATTCGCCTTGTAAGTACTTTTTTCAAAAAAAAAAAAAATTCTAGCTATAAGAAATTGGTACAATTTTGGAAAAGTAATTTACCTATTTATTAAAAAGACGTTTTATTTTTTACCCGTTGGTGGTTGGTTTTAAATAATTATTTGCAACATGTATACCTACTTAATAAACTAAGTAAAAGCAACACCAGCTGAGGCTGGGGGCAGTAAAGGATTAGAAAAACTGTTTTCTTTCCAGGTAAGTGTATATATTGTTATGATATTGCACCTGATACCATTTTCCTTTTTATATTAATTAAAATATATTATTTTTTTTTATTTTTATTTTTTTTTTAAATCAGTATTAATTTTGTAGCAATACAGTTTTTATTACAAACTGCGAATGTCACATCTGTTAGATAGAAGGACCCCACATTATGTTCTAACTTATGTCTCTACATTAACTTTCAAGGTAGAGTGGATACTTAACCCTCCTAGCAAACTAACAAGAGTTTTTATCCCTTCTAGATAAGCAAAATACAAGTAGTGATCATTCTTATGAGGATCTATCTCTTCAATATGGAGTAGTCGAATGTTTAACTGTGTTCTGAATCTAGGTGGTAATTTACTGTACCTATTCATAAATGTTCTGATGAAAGTCTCTGTGTCATACTCAAAACTGTCTACAGTATTTTCAGCTAAGCTTAAAGAATCAATGTAACAATATGCTCTAAAGATGGTTATTAACTGGTTAATATGATGAGCCTTAGTGGATTTATTTCATGTTGTAATTTGATAACCTTTAATGGTTGCTACTTCCTTATTTAATTCTCTTAAGAGATAAGACATTAGAGGGTAAGGGTCAAACCCTTTCTCCTTTAGATATTTAAACATGCAGAACCTTTTATTTTGAGGTACCAGACCTATAAACTCTTCTGTGTCTATCGGATGACTGAAATATTTATCATAAAGATAAAAGCCATATAAATGTAGGTCATTCTGTTTCCGTGTTCGCCGACGAGGTAACACAGCATCATGGATCCACAGTTTGGCAAACTCGCTAAATAATCTAACTCACCTTGTTTTTGTTGTAAGAATCTATGTATTTGATTACTGGACAATAAGGATCCTCCAGTTTTTCCTTGTAGTATTCTGCTTAGCCTTGGGTAGTCTATTATTGATCTACAATTAATTCCTACAAGATAAGCACAATAAGGATATGTATCTGTGTTAGGTTACCAGAGAACAGATTTATCAAAGTATGTCCTTGTTACACTCCACATTATATGTAAGGTAGTCGGAAACCTTGTATCACAATGGATAACAATTATTCCTTTAATCGCAATCAGGCTTAATAACCGTGTGAAGATAGCTAGGATGTCTTGTCTATACGTATATTCGTCCTGAGTATCTATTTCAGCATCAGATGTAACTACGTCTGAATTATTGACAAACCCTGTAATGGTATCCCACATTACAGGGTCATGAATATTATCATAACCTTGATTTATATAATCATAAATGGTGTTATTCCTGGTGTCCTCATTGAGCCATATGTAATAAGGTTTAATTTCTTGAGTATAATCTTCTCTGATAGTATGCCAGACAATATTACAATGGAGCACAATACTATTTAGCATCCTTGAAAAATTCCCAACACCATCACATACACAACATAGATTCTTATGAGACAATGTGGATATATACGGGATTAGCTTGCAATAATCCAGGATATTGTATAAAGTTGTAAACGAGCAATTGCTTTCCCCTTGATCCATGTTTGCCCAATATGGATGAACTAAAATTTTGATAAAAGGAGAGGCTACAGGACTAGGAAAATCAACATAAAAGTCATTATGATCTTTAACCCTTTCGTCCCTGAATATGAAAAAATAAAATTGAAAGTTAAATTTACGGTTAATTTGTTGAATTTTTGTCAACTAACTACACTTCACTATCAAAAATAATTTTTTTCGACAGGGCAGGGGGGGAGCAGACGGTACATATGTGTACCATCAGGTTTTTAACTTGGTACAAATATGTACCACCAGTTACCAAATCATAGAAACAAAAAATATTCATTTATTGAACAAAATTAAAATGGTTTACAGATTTGCGGTATTACAGAATAAAATCTTTGTTAGTACAACATAAAAACAACTCAAGTAAAAAAAACAAATAGACACAAAAATAAACCTACATTATTTTCTCACACACTAAGCTTCCAAAAACTTTTAGGAAAACTTACTTTGTGTGATACAGTGAGAAACAGTCTTTGCATAAAGGTATGTTACATTCTTGACAGAGAGTCTTTCCTTTTTTGATGTTTCTCTCTTGAGCATCTTACACACCTTCTTCTGGTTTGTCCTTCCACGGGAAGGTGTAAGGGCGTGGTTCCATACAGTTTTCTTTTTTTGGAAACAGGGCCCTTTTTAGGAGGTGGTAAATTAGTATTTTTGATACCTTCTGCTACGAGTTCTTCAGCAAGGTTTACCAGAAATGGCAGAAAAGCAATCTTTCCGTTTTCACGCCTCAGGTCGTTATATATAATCCATGCATTCACGGCACACATACTGAGGCATGTGTACCATACTTTTTTCCACCATTTCGCAGATTTTCTGTCGTGATCATAGACTCCAATCATCTGATCCGCTCTATCAACACCTCCCATTTTTTGCCTATAAAATGATATGGCTTCTGGGCAATCAATCACTTGCTGCTCTCCGGTTTTTGTTTTCTTTTTTATGGTGGTAACGTCAGGTTTGTGGCAATTACTCATCAATAGTACCTCTTTGGTATCTTGCCATTTGACACACAACAGCCCACTATTTGTTGTCCTGAATTCAGACTCTCCACGTTTTAGTTTACCCCTTATTTTAGGAACGTTTCTTCTATTGGTCATGCAAGTACCAAAAGCGGGGAAATCTATGGTTTCCAATAAATTTACACCAGTAAAGAAACGGTCGAAGCATAGAACTACATCTTGAGATTTGATAGTTGATGCTAGTGACTTCACAACTCTTTCTCCAAGGGTCAAAGCTTCATCTTGATCTGTTGTAGTTGATACTTTACCGGAGTATACATTTATATCATAAGTGTAACCTGAATGAGCATCACAACGAAGCCACAACTTGATGCCTCGTTTTGTAGGTTTTAGAGGCATATACTGCTTCAAAGACGAACGTCCTTTGAATTTAGTCATTGACTCGTCAATGCTTTGAAACTGACTATCTTGGCGACATTTACTAAATGTGTGTGTGAGGCATGACGTTAGGTCGTCCACATAATACGTTTTAGAGGGATTTTCTGGTTTTTCTGGGGGTGCAAAGTACATTTTTGAAGAGAAGAGCATATACCGATCACGTGATATCGTTCTTGCAATAGTTTCATTTCCCATTGACTTCTGCTGACTCCAGTAATATTTCAAACCGGGTAGTTTATTATAAGACATCACAAACATGCATCCTATTTTTGTATTTCTCCTTTATCAGTTTTTTTTTATTTCGTTTTTTGGTCTTATTTAGAATATCAATTCGCTGATTTGTACAGTCCACTATATGGAGATATAATGAATGGGGAAATATTTTATGAAAAACGTCCATTGGAGTCATATTTTTATTTATTTCTTTGTGAACTGCAGCAGATCTTTCAGGGGGTATAATTTTTGCAGGAGTGAATGAGGCAGTCGGCAGTACCCATTCTATAAGCCGATTTTTTATTATTTGGAATTTGCATTACCTGTTCTGATTCTGACTCACTTCCTAAATTTGAATCGGAAGAATCATTCAATGGAGGGTCAACCAATGGTGGTGATGGATTGTGATAATCTGAGCACTGTGATGTATCACTTTGTTCATCTTCATTGGGGTCATAGTTATCACTAGATCCAGAACTAAACAGTTCTTCTTCCAACTCCGACAAATCCGACATTTCATCAGCGAGATTTTGTAGTTCCCTCTCGGCTAATGCTCGACCGCAGCGTTTCATTTTGGTACTGAAATCAAAATAAAATGCGTTGTAATACATCGAACCTGATCCATATACCTACAGGTTTTACACTATACAAACAACATGTAATTACAATACTATTTTACAGGATTTTTGTACTTTGCCTATTTGGCGCGTAGTAAAAAAACAATACATTGAACCCTGCTGGTAAACTTATGTACCATCAAAAAACCCGACTGGTAAACATATGTACCACAGCAAAAAAATCACCAAAAAACAATAAACAAACATATATGTACCGCTAGGGACGAAAGGGTTAAGCTCATCTGCCCAGCTAGCTACAATCACAGGTCCAGGGAAATTGGAATCTTTGATCTCACCTAATGGGATAACAGACGGGTATACCATTGTAATAGTTTTCATTGCGACTTGTAATCCTCCATTCATATCATCAAGAATGTCTATATCTGGTCTATTAGCTCGAATTAGATTAATGCATTCACTTAGTGATGACGTTACTATCGTCATTTCTAAATCCTTCAGCCTATCAGAAACAATTTCATTGATATCATCCTTCCTATCTTCAATTTCTTCTGCTAATCCTTCTAATGTAGGATATATTTGTAACATCAAAGGAAGAATAATATTTAATGGATATTGGTAAGCTATATTCAATTCAGAATCTTCTAACATAGTTATAAATCGCTCACTTGAGATCAAGTCAACCTCATAAATATTAAATACAGATTCATTATTGGCAATTAGGTATTGAGACAGATCAATCCATTCTGCGTCAGTTCTATAGGCGGATAAAGATGTCCCTAAAATAGCAAAGCATACTCGGAAAGCTGCTGATTTAACTAGTTGGATATCAGAGGATAAGGCATCACCGAGATGTGTAGTTGTAAATGTTTTATGCACCCAGTAATTAAACTGTTGGATACAACCTCTTTTGATATGTGGAACAAGATGAGCATCATTATAATAACTGAGCAATACAATTACATCATTAGGAGCATGGACATTGTCATTCAGGCGAGACAAAGCATTAGTAGCTAATGCCCGTGTAGCTTCTGCAGGATTATTTAAACCTATTGATCCACGAAAATTTGATGTACTACAGATATGACCAACTATAGGAGCGAGTCTATAGCGTTATGTAACCAGACAGTTAATCCATACCAAGGAACTTCCGTAACAGGAGTTTGCAATAAATATTTCATGAGAGAATTGGAGTTAACGGGTTTGATGAGAGTAGGGAGTAAATAATAATAATAATAATAATAATAATAATAATAATGTGTTTATTAGCCAAAAAAATATACAGAAATTTACAACTAAGAGTCAATAATAATTTTCTAACAAACAAAAGACAAAGCCACAGAAGGAGAATTTTAAAAATTCTACTTGTGCGTGGCACGAAATAATAATGGTAATTAATTACGTAAATATAAATAAATCGGTATAAATAAATGTCTAAATCGGTATACATGTCTAAATCGGTATATATGTCTAAAACGGTATGTATGTCTAAATCGGTATGCATGTCTAAATCTATAAATATATGTATATGTCTAAATCGGTATATAAATTTAAATTTATAGTGTAAATTGATACACTACTTTAGACCAGTATGTAAGTAAAATATATATATAAGAGTAAATAATAAATAATTTGGCTTGGTATGTACGTATTATTTTGTTTATACACATAATTTTTTGAATATACTTTTATTTTCTTTGGATGAATTTATTTTTGATTTATTATGTTCTCAATATTTGACCTGGATTAAACATAAAATCCATTTTTCAAGATTCTTTTTAAAAGAAAAAAGACTTTTCTCTTTTTGTATTTCGATAGGAATGAAATTATAAATTCGAGGAGCCAAATATGAAGAAGATCTACAACTTATTAATTTGTTTTTTCGGGGTAAGTAATATTTATTTGCTTTATTTCTAGTTTGGTGCAGATGTCTGGTTTTATCGAGTTTAGTCTTCCCCTTATATATATTTATCGCAATTTTCCAAAAATAAAGTTGTCTAAGGTCAAATACCTTTTGTTCTGAAAATAAAATATCGCTTGGATAATTTCTCGATTTGTTGTGGATTATCTTTAATATCCATTTTTGTATTATATTTAGATTTTTTAGATAAACATTATAAACGCCACCCCACCCTAGTATACCATAATTCAGTTGAGATTGAACTAAAGAGAAATATAGAGTGTGCAAGTGTTTTTTGTCTAAAATGTCTCTTAAATATTTAAATCTAGATAATAAACCTCTAATTTTGTTTACAACATTTTTTATTTGTAGATCCCATTTGAAATGCTGATCGATGATAATGCCTAAATATTTTATATTTTCAACTTGTGGAATGGTTATGTTGTCAACATTTAAGGTTCCGAAGTGCGGTAGGTTATTATTGTAAGACGTGAAAGTAATAAATTTAGTTTTTTTATAATTAACTGTTAATGTATTTAATTGAAACCATTTAGTTATTGTTTTAAATTCCATTTCTGCTTCTTCTTTAAGCTTACTCCATGAATTATCACTATAGACGATAGCAGTATCGTCAGCAAAACTGATCACTATACCTTTTAATTCAAGTTCTAAAAGGCTATTTATGTATAGAGAAAAGAGTAAAGGACCAAGTACAGTACCTTGAGGTACACCATAGTTAATGGATTTTAGGGAACTTACAGTATTACCTAATTGAACACATTGAAATCTGTTAGTTAGATATGATTTTAATAAATCATAGATTTTTCCTCGTAGACCATATGATTCTAATTTTTGTAGAACTACTACTTCCATAATAAAAGTACTAATTTCCTGAATATCTATACATTTGATTTCAGTTAGTCCTATAGTCTTTATGAGGTTCATCCCAGAAATAACAGCTAATGAGGCAACTTCAGCATCATTTGATGCATGTGATCCAAATCGTTCTTGGAGACGAACTTTTTCAGTGTATGTAACATCGATAAACTCCTGGAGAATTCCTCTACATGCAAATTTGTATGATAATTGTCTATCAGGATTAAGTCCTTGTCTGTTTACATAACCTTTATTCTGAAATTCAGCCACACTAGCTTTAATAATTTCTTCAGATATCTCTCCAATTTTTGTTGTGTTGAGATCTACCTGTTCGCATTGTACTATTAGTTTAGGATTAAACACTAAAGGTTCATCCTTAATCCCTTGATTACAGCTTAGACACGAGGTAATAACTCCCCAGAGCATAGGAGGTACATTTGTATAGGGAGATATTTCAAGTTCTCCAAAGGATATCCAGATTGAAAAACAATAGATATGTAAAAAGTTTACTAAATGATGGTCAGGAGATAATTTAAATTGAAAATGGGTATTGCTTTCTCCTTTTACTCTCGTGTAAAGATTTGAAATGCAATTTGGGACAATAGATGCTTTAAAATCTCGTGCTTTCAAGTGATGATTTTGTGTTCCTCCTTTCTTTGGTGCTTGGAAAGGAGCTAATTGTGCTAGAGATAAGTCGCCATAAATTTTAAGTAACTTGTCAATCAAAGGTCTTGCATTACTCACAATGATTTCTCCAGTTGGTTCTGTCTTTGAATTGTTCAACCAAGATGCCAGGTCTACTAGTTTCTTAACTTTAGCAACTAAGATGTCTTTTTCAATGAAATGGATATTAGGTTCTAATGAGCCAGAAGGAGTAGTATATCCTAGAAATGGGGTTTCATCGCCCGTACTGAAATGATCTGAGTCTACTTTGTCAATAGTATGATTTGGCTTGCTAAAGAAGTAGGTAAAATGGTTTCTAGAGTTCCAATCATTATATGCTGTTGAAGTGGGATGAGTGACGGATACTTGATGTTGCATAGGTGGTAAAGATACATCATGGACTTCTTTACCCCATAATAGTTTTCTGATTTGTTCTGCTGCTTTCATAGGACAATCTTTAACAAGATAACTTAAGGAGACTTCATTATTAACATGGGCACCCTTTAATCTATTCATTCTCCATCTTTGTAGTCTTATCTCTGATTTTATAACCATATAGAGTACTTTTCTAGCTCCTTTCCTTTTGGATTTAACTATACATAATTCCAAAATACTTCTTCCTGTTTCAAACTTCTTAACAATCTCGTCTAAAGCTCCTGATGGAGTGCACGAGTATAAAATATTCAAAGCTTTTGCTTTATGAGGTCTAGCAGTATCTAATACTTCTAAGAAGCTTTTTCTAACATCAAACTCGACTAAAGAGATTAATTGTATAATATTTTCGTTTTTGGCCAATGATTTTAGTGCTGGAACTACAACTTTCCTCAAACATGCAGAGGGTAATGGAGGTTTTGTTGATGGTAAACTGTATGGGTCCTTAAGTAATGCTATGGTGGTTCTAGGAAGATAAGAAGGACCATAAAGGAACATATCAAAATATTGTGCTACAGAAGAATAAAATTTCTCAGAATAGGTGTATAAACATAAAAAATGGGATAATAAATCTGATTCTGCACGAATAGCCATGTTGGAGAGATATATTATCGGGAATCCGCCTAGAACATTAGGTATTTGCATTAAGGCTGTTAACATATCAACTGTAATGGTCTTGTAGTAAGATGAATGGACTATATACCAACATGCCCAGAAAATGGCCACTTTGTAACTTGGACTGCAAATAGTGCTAGTACGAGCTGTACTATGAGCATTACTAAAAGCAGAGGCGAAGTGATCATCTAATGTGTTAATAAATGCATTATTAGCTCCATAACATTTCTGTATTTTCCTAAAAGTCTGAGGTAAAATAACATTTTCAATTGATGTTTCTTTGGAAAATGCTAGATACTTATAGGATCCATAGCTTTCTTCTATGTTTATTTTATGACCGACTTTTGTCATAGTGTTTTTAATTCGTGTTACTATGATATTCTTGAGGTCTCTAACACTTTGCTGCCCTGTCATAATCTTAGGAATTAGAAAAATTACTCGTAAATCATCACCTTTACATAAAATATGATATCTGATTCCTAAGTCTGATATAGCAACTTTATTTTGATTAATATATGTAACAACCCAGGTGTCTTGGTTTAATCTTTCAATTCCTCCTCCTTGTCCTTCCCAGTAATAAGTCTCAGCAGCATCTGGCACTTAAACTAGACTCTTATTAAAGGCTAAATGGGTTTTCCCTAACATTTTTGTATCAAAGACATTTCAAAGTCCTTAAATGTAAATTGTAGTCTTCGGAATGCATCTAATTTCCTCATTAGAGCCGTTTCACTTAGAGTCATAGCTTGTTCATCACTAAACTCATCTAAATATCTCATAACATTCTTTTCTTGTGCTAATGATCTACATCTGTCTTCAAATGTTTTACATCCAAACCCTCTAAACTCAATTTTTAACTCTTTCTCTTTAGGAACTATTCTAATTACTAAATAATCTAGTAATGTATCAAGAGTTTCGTCCTCACAATACTGATCAATGTAATTCACATGATCATGAACCATAGTAGGGTTCAATAAATATGTTAATAATAATCTAGTATCTTTCCAAGATGATTTAACTTGTCCGTATTTTTCTCCTTGTTTGTTTATATACGAACTAATTACAGTTGATCTTAATGTAGAGACGGTCTTATCTTTCAAATAAGGTATTATATTTTCAAGTTTTGAAAATCTCATATTTGGGAGTATAACAACAAACACGTAATCTGCAATCAATGTAGCTCCATATCGCCCTCTGATGAAATTTGAATCAGGATCCCTTCCATGTATAAAAGCCATTTGTAATCCTTTTGGGGTATTAATAGAAGGCAACTCTGCTGGGGGCCATTTCTTGTACTTGATACAACTCTTCTGAATATAATCTGCTTTACAATGATTTACACATGTTAACACATATGACATATCAATCTCAGTATCTTCGTTCGTCTTTTGATATAAACTTTTAGCTCCTGCTTCCATGTCAACTATTGGATGACCAAAAATCTTAGATAGACAACTTATCTCTTGTCTCAGAGGTATAGAACATTCTTTAAGAATTGACTCTAACGTAGATCCAAAGTAATCGAAACCTGTTTTGTCATATAAATCATTAACTATTCCTTTGAGGAAATCTTTATTACTCCATTCTTCAATCTGGATTAGATTCTCTCCTGTAACAAGCCCTTCTAATACTTTCACTATGTTGAAGAATTTATTTTTGTATTGGATACCTAGATTACAACCTTCTTTAATAAAGTCTACCACAATATCATAACTATATCTTGGCAATGTTATTTCTTCACTGAATAAACACATTAAAAGGACTGATATAAGGTCGCAAATTTTGTTTTGATACATTAATAATACAGATTTTGGCATTATATACCATTCTCCCGACAATCCTATAATAAGATACTTATGAGTCCATCTAAATTCCAGTCCTAAGTCATTATAAGAGACACGATTTAAACTGAAGAAAGTAGACATTCTATCTGCTTCAGATAGACCTGAATATTTTGGTGAATACATTTTATTACTTTGAGTAATCGTTTGCGTGAGTCTATCACCTACCTCTAATAAAGCTAATATTAAAGACGTGACTGGTAGTTGTTGTTCTACAACTTTACGTATGATATCATTACGCATATATGTCATATTTCCTTGATGGCAGAAATTCATCTGCATTTCATATGTTAATGCCACAGTCTGTAGTACAACCTTCTCATGATCTCGAGAATTCCTATTAATTTTAATGTTTTCTGGGTTTAGAAGAATTTGTAGTAGTAATTTTGGATAATGGTCAGGATCTTCTTTAAGTATAGTAGATGTTGGGAGATCAGCAACCACATGCATTAACAATCGTTCATCCGGACCCAACAGCTCTTTACTAGTTTTGATGGGCTGGGAGAAACTGTCTCTAATGGCTGTATCAAATTTCCTATTATTGACTATTTCATGAGGGTTGTCCCAGAACACAGAAGTTTGGGAAAAATCCATTATATTAAACCAATATAATAGTGTTGCAGTTATTTGGTTTATAAGTTCCCTATTTAATTACTTTTGTATCTAATCTTCTTAGTACCAGTTACAGTTTATGTATCAGTTATGATTTCCGTCTCTAACAAGTTCTCGTAAAACACCAACATAAACAATTTTAAAACACTGAACTAATTATAATTAGTTATTGACGTATAGTCCTTTTTAATATCTTCTATTTCTTTTATTTTCTTCTTTGTTTCTTCTTTATCTTCTAAATCTATATTGAATTCTTCTAATTTCTTAACCCTTTCTTTGTTTACTTGTTTTAACTCTTTCATATCTTCATCGATTTTTTGAATATTTTTCTCCATTTTATTCATCTTCTCTTCAATTTTATTCATCTTATCTTCCATTTTATTCATGTTTTCTCCCATTTTATTCATGTTTTCTCCCATTGTATTCATGTTTCCCATCAGCACTCTGAACATTTCTGATACACTCATCTCTTCAATCTTACTACTTTCGTTTCCTATTGTAATTCTTGTTCTTCTTTCTTTTTTTCTTCATTGCTTCCTTCAATTTTCCTTTCAAGCGTTGTTGCTGGCAAATTATGTTCTTCTATTTGTGAACTGTCCCCCTGTCCTACATTTGGTCCAATTTCTTCTTCTGTTTGTTCAACCTTCTTTCCTTCTTTCAATTCAAACTTTTTTATCTTTTCCATCATATTAAAGTTTTTTTATGTTATAGTAATTTTAAACCCACATTTGTCAGTTTGACAGATTTAAAGCCCCACGTTGGGCGCAATTTGTTATGATATCGAACATAGATCATTTATTATGTTTATTTTAATTAAAGTATTTTTTTTATATCAGGGGTGCTTCCAAATTATAATATTAATACTTTTTATTTTGTTTAATTTTTTTTATGTAACCTATTTGAATTTTGTTTTAATTTTCTTTTAATTTTATTTCAATTGTATTTTAATGTAATTATAATTTTATTTTAATTTTATTTCAATAATCAACAAAATAAAAATTTACGACTTGACTTGTTTTATACCCTGTATTTTTTTTAATTAGGTAGAAAAGGGTTGTTTCTAGATTTGGGGAATGATGGATTTGTCAATTTTGAAAATTAAAAAAAAAAAAAAAGGTCGCAGAACACTGAACAACTTAACTTTTACATTGCCTTCATGTGCTCGATGTTGGGGGTCGTCAAGAAAAACCACGTTTATGAATGGGGTTTCACCCTTCGACTTGCCGGCTTTGCCTGGAACTCGAAATAATGGGCAGAATGGTATCTCCACACTACACATCTGAATGGGTCCAGGACAGTCTAGAATTTGTAGACCATGAACCAATGGATGGTGGACCCCACAGCATGAAATCAGTACAAGCCATAACGGCCACCATAATGTCTTCTCGTTCCCCCTTGAAAATGGCGGGTGCGTTCCCGCAAACATGCGGTACAGCATGCACTCAGTCGATTTATTACCAATAATTTAATATCCTCCACAGTCGGAGTAGTTTCCGTTACTATCCTCCCAAATGACAATATTACACAAAATTGGAAACTTTTCCCACCAACTAAATAGGGTGCTAAATACGGTATGGCTGTCTTATCTTACCGGCTCGACAATCAGGAAACAAGAGAGAGATTTTCGTCCCAAAGAACTCAAGACAAGAAAGATTTGACGTCTTTCCACCTAACAAGGCCTATACAATAAAAGAAATTCAGCCAGTCATACCATAGTACCAGCTGTGTACGATATTGCAGTATAAAATTAATTATTGATATAACTTATCCTAAATACAATGACATAAACCCCCTAAGAATACTAATTCCCCAAAATATACATTATTAAATAAAATGAACAACCCTTACAAAAAAGTGGCTGTATGCACTGATCGGACCAGAACAGCTAAAAACGAAGAACACTCCTCGTCTGTATCTGAGGAACGGGACTAACCAAGCAATTCCGAACAGACATCAATCGTACCAAACAATACAGCACAGGACAATGCCTAGAGCCGATTGATTTGATAATTAATTTGAAAACTGGTAATAATTCAAACATATGACTACCAAAAATAAATAAACCAATTTATTATCGGATTTATACTAAATTATATGCATTATAATAATGTAACTTGGATTAGAATAATATAAAATGGAATGTTATGGGCAAAGAGATGCTCTAATTAACCCAAAATAAGAATAATATTTTATACGAGGGATAGTACAAAACTATTAACTAAATTTAATGGTGAATAATACTTAAAAATAAAAACTGAGTGTAATTCTCAAATAATATTATATACGAGGTATGGTCCAAAACTATTAACTAAATTTAATAGTAAATAATACTTAAAAATAAAAACGGAGTGTAACAATCCCCCTCTCTTCCGAAGGAGGTTAAGTTCCAAAAACTTGACCGACGATAAAACCTAAGAAAGCCAAAAATTACATCAAAAAGACAAACAAACTAAAATTTACTAAACTTATACTGGAAAATTGTTATCAAGGTTAGTTTGATCAGGTTTTAAATCTTGCACATGCCAAATTCCTTTCTTGTCACCAGAATCATCCATCAACTCATATGTGCAATACCCAACCTTTTTCCGGACGGTAAAAGGACCAACAAACTTAGGAGCTAACTTAGCAGAGTAATAGTTAAGACCATCAGACAATGTCTTATTTCTTCTCCAAACTCTATCTCCTTGTTTGAATTCGACAGATCGACGTCGTAAGTCATATACCCTTTTACTGCGCTCATGCGATTTTTGTAAACGCACAAGTATCTTTTCATACATCTTCTGATAGCCAGTTTGTCTTGTAGCTATTTCTTCAGATGGGTCTAGATTATCAGCTGGAACCTGATCACAAAAATCTTGACCATAAACCTTAAAATCTCTACCAAAATTAATTAATTAATTTATTTATTTATTTATTTATTTATTTATTTATTTATTTATTTATTTATTTATTTATTTATTTATTTATTTATTTATTTATTTATTTAATTTATTTATTTATTTATTTATTTATTTACGGGTCAGAGCCCATTAAAACAATACAATTACAGATAAAACATATTACATACATTAAATAGTAATAAAATCACAAATAATAATAATAATAAATTAATTTAAATACATAAATATTAAAAACAATTAAAAATTACTCCTCACATATACATAAATGGATAGAAAAATCTGATGGAGAAGTAATCCATTCTACATTTAGTCTGTTAGCAGATCTTGTTGCTCTAGGAATAAAAGAGTGAGAACCATAATTTGTTCTATGAAAAGGTTGAGAGAATGTATTAATATTCCTAGTTACTCTAGAGGGTACAGAAAATCCAATTTGGGATAACAAGTATGGACAATCGGCAGATGAGTTAATAATGTTAAACAATATTTTAAGATCCCTTTGGTTTCTTCTGCTCAGAAGGGTCTCAAGATGACAAAGTGTGTGTAATTCGTCATAATTGTATCTGAAGTTGACCGGGACAATACCCGATTTAAATGCAACAATGCGTAAAAATTTTCTTTGAACCTGTTCTATATTATGGATTAGATATACATAAAAAGGATTCCATACAGAAGAAGCATATTCAATATAAGGTCTAACTAAGGCACAATAAAGAATATTTAAACACATCACATTATGAAAATCAGAAGTAGTTCTTCTAAGGAAACCCAACATTCTTAATGCTTTATTAACTGAGGCTGTTATGAGTTTGAAAAGAAAGGGTGGAGTCTAATATCACACCCAAATCTTTTACCTCTGTAATAGTATCCAGTGTTATGTCATTGATTTTATAGATATATTCAATAGGACTATGTTTTCTGTTGAAATTGATTGCATGACATTTACTTGTATTTAATTCCATTCCATTAGTACTACACCATTGGACCAAGTTATCCAAGTCTTTGAAGGCAAATACAATCACGTAAGGAATTTACACGCATGAATAATTTTAAATCATCAGCAAAGCAAAGGAACTGAGAATTCTTAAAACAATTTTGGATGTCATTGTTATATATATTAAAAAGTAGAGGTCCCAAATGTGAACCTTGAGGGACACCAGATGTAGTGGTAAAGCCAGAGGATAAGAAACCAGAAACACGAACAATTTGATATAAATTTAATATAAAAAGGACTGAAACCAACTGTCTCGTGACGAGCAGTACGTATCGCACAGGCGATAGCTGCCAAATGTTTGTCCCAATGACGATGATTCTCCTTAACATAGGAAAATATCATGGTTTTCACCACCCTATTGGTTCTCTCAGTAGGATCAGCTTGAGGCCAATAATGAGCCGTATAGGAAATAATTGTTTTATACTTTCTACACAAATTTTGAAAATCGTTACTTTTCATAGGTGTTCCATTATCACAAATCAAAAATTGTGGAGCCCCATACATTAAAAATATTCCCTCTTCTACACATTTAACTAACGACTTAGCATTAGCTGATTTTAAAGGAAATAAAATAACAAATTTACTAAAATAATCAGTTACAACCAAACAATGTTTATGACCAGAAATGCTACGTGGTAAGGGACCAATAAAATCTAAACTAATCATTTGAAATGGTTGCTGAATTTTGGGGCGACGTCCCATCAAACCAGCTGGAGCATTTTGCTCAGGTTTTTGTTCAGCACAAACTTTACAACACTTAATATATTTTAAAATGTCACATCTCATTTTGGGCCAAAAATATTTTTCTCTAACCCGCCAAAAGGTTTTAAAACCCCCAAGATGTCCTGAAGTGGGATCATCATGGCAACGCAAGAAAATTTCCTTACGTTTATCTTTAGGAACTACTATTTTCCAAAAATCGACA
This sequence comes from Psylliodes chrysocephalus, assembly GCA_927349885.1. Taxonomy (NCBI): domain Eukaryota; kingdom Metazoa; phylum Arthropoda; class Insecta; order Coleoptera; family Chrysomelidae; genus Psylliodes; species Psylliodes chrysocephalus. Next base: position 87,696,912 of record OV651814.1, read on the forward strand.
GGATTTGAAAGTTCAGGAACCTCTCTCATCCAGTGAGGATTTTTCGTTGACCAGTAGCGGCAATTTTGACGATTAGCATGACCGTTAACGGAAAAAGTGCACTCATCAGAAAACATAACGTTTTCTAATTGGATGGTATTGTTATTCAACATTTCCATCATTTGTTCTTCTATCAAAATCGTCTTCCATGAGTTCCTGAGTCGGTATCATTTCATAGGGATGCAGTTTATTTTCATTTGATATGTTTAGTATCGATGTATGGCTGACATTAAATGTTGCAGATGCTTGTCTACTTGATGTATGTGGGTTTTCCTCAAACTCAAGCATCATATCTAATTTGATATCATCACTCAGTGCATTGGCAGCTATTTTTTTCATCTGCTTTACATGTCCAAATTCGCGAAATTGCTTCTCTATTTTACTAATTGTATCTTGGGATATAGGCGGCAAATTCGGAAATTTTTCATGAAATAGGCGAGCAACTTCCATTTGTGTTCGGGTGTTATCTCCGTAACCAATCATCTGTAAAACTGTTATTTTATGCATTTCTGTTAATCTAACCATTTTTATGAAATTCAAACGACAATTATAATATTGACAATATCCTGCAGTTATAATTATTACAAACCAATTTGCTAAGGCGTTTTAAACAAACTAACATTGCTATGACAGTTTTTTTAAAGGATTTTTTTAAATTGCTATTAAAAAAGAACACTGATATGGTTTTTGCTTATTATATAGACTGAAACGGGAAATAGTAGTGTAGGTACTCTAGAGAATTTCGGTAATATGTAAGATGATTTTATTTTTTTGTGTTAATTTTTGCAATAAATTTAAAAACAATAACATTTTTGGATATATCACAAGCCTATACTTCCCATTTAAAAAATTAGGACTTGTAACTGTTACTCAAAGGGGGTTGAAGGTAGGGATCACATTTTCACTTTAAAGAATGTCAATTTATAATTTAAATTTGACGTGTTTCGGGATTTTCTATAAATATGTACAGTAATCGAAATAATGAATTTATTCCATTTGGCTTTTCCACACTGTATGTGCATACAAACTCTTTGTTTGAGCGAATTCACTTGCATATTATTCGCACTTCACCTTCATTTCAAATAGTCGTGTCTTTATAAATAACTATTTGTGTAAACACAACAACAGGTCATCGAATAAAGTAATAAATTAAATTAAATAATAAAATCATACTTATTTTGGTTAGGATATGAACACAATCACAACCATCCATAATAGCTAGACACTCGTGTTTTAACCACGTTTTTAACAAGGAAGAATGAATAACAATGACTTGACAACTGTTTTTTCAACTTACCTTATATCGTTTTCCTTATTTAAATCATATAAAGAATAAGCCATATATAACACTCATATAGCTCAGAACAGGGTCATCCGTACTTATCAAAGTAAGCCTTTTTGTTAAACGGTGCAAGCCGATAGGAGTAAAGTTTTAAACTCCACTTAGTTATTCTCCCCTTAAGAAAATGTCGCGGCACACTGTCTTAAGAGTATCTATTTTAACCTAAATATGAAAGAAAACAATAAAAGTTATCGAAATCTACGAGTAACTCAATAGTAGTGTATTCTAACCTAAATTTGAAAGAATGAAAGTATTTAGTGCTTTCTTTTAATTGCTCTCTTAGAGTTTGTTTTTCTTTTTTACTGGTTATTTCTGTAACCAAATGTGTGACTTCATTTTCTGAGGTTGATGGAACTAGTCTTCACTTTTTACTAACAACTGTACCTTGCAATGCAACATAATGTATATGTTTGCAAATTGTTGTTTTAATAAAAACAAATGTTATAAAACCTACATTTGATTTCACAGCAACTTGTAGTTGCACATTTTTCAACAAAATATGTTTCTTTACAACCTGAACCTTCCAATTAAAATACACACCAGTCTCGCATGGTAAAATAGAAAAGCTGCTTGTTAGTACAGCTCTATGTCTAGCTGTGATATTACTTTCATTACATTTTCCTTTTTTAAGTTTTATTATCCGTTCTACAGTTTTGTCTCTCAAATATTTCAGTAACTTTTATATAAATGCTTCATCTTTTTTCCATCTATATAAAAGTGTTGGCTCCACAACATTTTTTGACGCAATATGCCCTTTCTTGAAAATTAGTGCTATAGTTCTGTAAAAAATATATACCAACATTATGAGTATTTGAATCTTCCAAAAGCTTTTTGCACAAAATTAATTATACGTTGAATGAATCGGTCAGATTCTAAGATGTATTGAAGTTCTTTTAACACTTTATATACATAAGATTTATTTTCAATATCTGTATTTTTTGTCAGGTTTGTTTGCCATTCTCGATCTATATACCAAGCACAAAATAATCTTTTTTCAGCAGAAATCCTAATTTGAGACCAAGTATTATAGAAAGTGTTGATAATATCACACATGAACAGTTTTGTTTTAATAGTACCAACAATTTCTTGAACTTTCAAAATAAGGTCTCATTACTAAATATGAATGCTGTGGGAAATCCACTTGCCAATTCATTCTTTACTAAAATCGTTATTAGTTCGAAATCGTAGGGATTTAAACCATGGGTGAATGGATCAATTGCAATAAGATTGCATCGAAACTTATATAAAATATCTTTTTGGATAGCATTCATCAGTATCAAACAAAAATCGATTTCTTGAAAATGTTCTATGAATTCCCCTTGCTCCTTATAATAGAGCACTGATGAAGAGTCACTTTGGAAACATTCGGAGACCCATAAATGCACACTTGTGTTTATATCCCTCTATTAATTCCATAAAAACTCTTAACATTTTTCACATCTTCCTTAGTAATCAGATCAAGTATTTGCAAAGATTCTCCAATATTGTCTCGAACATTGCTTACCATGCTAGAATAATTTAACATTCTATTAACAACAACAAAATGTACATATCTGGAGACCCAGATATGTAGATGTTGCCTGTATTGGAGTAAATAATAAATGGCGTTCACATGTGCACAAGAGGAATCGATCTGGTCACCATTGAATGGTATCAGGTACTGGTCTCTCAGTAGAATATATCTGTACCCCAGAGCTAAACTGTCATAAGTCACATTTTGCAAATTTTACAGGAGAGTAAAACAAAGGTTCGAAGATGTTATATCTTTTAAACTACTAGACATATTGAACTTATTTTTTCGATAGAGCAAAAAAGCACATGCATATCCATTTTTAGAAACTAGTTTTAAACAGAAATTATATATTTTAGAAATAATTAATTAAATTGTAGTTAATACCATTTGCCTCTCAAGATGGACTTAATATTTAGGTGACTTAATATTAAATGCTGCTATCAAAATTGGACTTGATACAACTTGGCTCTATCTAAAATTGGGACTTAATATTATAAGACTGGACATGAGATCATATGGCTCGTTGGTATTTTTTCAAAGAGAATTAAGGTCAAAGTTAAGTAAAATTATTCCTGGACTTATAATTGTCTGACCCTGAAGTATTTATTTAACTAGTATTTAGTTCAAAATGGTTTCAACACTTTAATGATAAAAACTACAAGAGACCAATGATAGTATTTTTTTATGAATATGTATTAATGCAAAAGTTGATACAGAATAAATTATTGAGAAAAAACATTACAATTTAAATAATAAAAAAATAAAACTAGTATTTATTCACGAAATGTTACTTTCAATCCTCTTCTACAAATCCGTCATATGGAAGCTCTTTGTAGAAAGAATGAAACCTTTTAGGGAACCATTTTAACAGTATAACCGCAAATTTGTTAAACAAAAAAATATAGTAAAATAATATCTAAATTTGAATGCTAGACCGAGTACGGTTACGAAGATGAATTTATTTTAGTGGAGATGGGGTGGTTCAATCTCAATTATTAAAAAAAGGGGGGGCGCCAGTTAAATTGGCCCGAGCACCTGACTGTCTAAGTATTGACCCTCAATTTAACAAAAGACCAATAATATAAAGCGGTACCTTAATGTACCCAACCTAGACACAAAAAGAGTAATAAAATACAAAATGATTATTTACGGATTTATTTTCAAGTTAGAAATCAACAGTATGATAAGAAGTTTCCCCAAGAGAAAAAAAAAATACTTTGCTATAAAATAAGTAAAATAACTAAGTAGAATAATTAATCTTTTTTTTGCAATATTAATTATTTCCAAAATGTATTTTTTTTAGGTTGACGAAATATTATAAACATTATGTAAAATGATCAGATATTAAAAATATTATATAACTTGACGAAATATTATAAATATTATAGTATTGACCAATTTTTATATTGTAAAAATTTAGGATGTGTTATAAATATTTAATTATTGCCCAAATATTATAACCATATAAATTAACCAAATAAGTTTTTATAAATAAATTTTATGCGGCTTCCTAAGGGAAATTTTTTGTATCAAAAATAGTAAAGGAGTGAATAAAATAAATGGCAAAAAAAAATCGAAATGTTAATTCGGCGTCGCTTGAGCTCAGGCGCATGCGCTGAGGATTTCTGTAATATCCTCAAATATCAAATAATATAGGTAGGTAAAGCCCAAATCCTTAGCATTCCGCTCACAAAAATAATTCTAACGTTAATTATAAATCCCCACAAGAAAAAAAGAAATAATAGAGTCAGATTGTCTACTCCATGTAAAAAAAAAAACAATGTTCATTAATTTATAAGTAAAAAAAAAACTGTTCGAATATCATTAAAAAAGAACAACTTGCGTGTTTCCAGCGGTGGTTATCTCGTAGAACGTTCTCAAATTCGAGCCGGCAGACTCGAGCTGGAGAGGTGTAAATAGAACGAATCACGTTCTCCCAAGGACTTCCTAGGACAGGCTCCCGGTTTTCGAGTTAACAATCCAAAGCAAATGATGCCCAACGTAAAAAAAAAAACCTAAAAAGAGTAAAAGACAATATGTCAAAGACCCATTTATATTTTAATTGAAAAGAGAATAAGCACTAATAAAATATTCCTTTTTTTTTAGAGAAAATATGTATAAGCTCACTAGGAAATTAATATTAAAATAAAAACAATAGAATATTTTAATCAAAAAAACATCAAATACTATAATGATAATGATGGAAATGCATCATAAAAAGAATAAATTTAACTCATATCGTCAATAGAATTGTGAATAGAAACGGCGAACTCGACGATGAAAAACAAATCATTTAAATAAAAAGGTAGAGGTGGCAAATCACCTTCATAAAAGAAAATTAATTAAACCTACTTAAATTAATTTTATTTACTTACCCTGGCCAAGGGGTTTTCTTTCTAATTAAGACTACGGGTCGGTAAGCGAGGGAACAACCACTATTAATACGCCCTCCTTTTTGTTGTCTTCCTATAGGTAAATGCCGGTAGAACCTCAAGAACACAGCGCACGTGGAGTGTGGAATAATCCTTATTAAGGATAATTTTGGGAATCAACAACCAGAGCACCAAAATACCAATATCCAACAGGTAAAGCACAATCCCAAAATCGAAAAATAACTTCCAAAACTAAACCCACTATCGGATGACTTAAATATCACTATATTTTTGAAAGTTAGCAAATCACACCCATTTCATGCGAAGTCTACTCAGTAACAACTGAATTTTTCTGTTCTCGTTAGCTACTACGCAAAAACGGAATTTTAACTTGATAAAGACACAATTGCCTGTTTTTAACGAAATTGTTAAACCCAAAAAAAAATATTCCTAGAACAAGTATTTGGCACTATCGCAGGTAAAGCTTCAAGCTTTTCGCACAAAAATCGAAATTTAAATCTTACACACAAATTAAACTAAATTATAGACTAGAGGTGGGACATAATTTTTGGACCGTTACAACAGTTTTTGTAGGTCGTCGTATTTTTTCTTGGTTATCGGTCGTAAAGTGGACCGGATCACTTCTAAATTCGGTAATAGATTGTGGTTTTTCTTTGACGATTTTCTATTGAAGTCTATTTCCTCAAAGTCCTTATCTAAATCAGATTCAAAGAACATTTTTCCACGACAGTCTTGTTTAAATTGCATACAAATGACTTTGGATATAAGAAAGTTAGTTTTGGTTGTGGTTTTTTTGTTTTGAATAAATGGGGAACAAGCACATCATAAGCTGCACCAAAGTCTTTAAAATCTTCAAGTTCCATTGATTTTACTTCTAGGTTAGATTTGGTGCAGCACAATCTTGCCATTTGTTGCCAGTCCCATGGTGTTATAATGGAAAAGTCTGAACATTTTTTTTGTTCTCTTTCTAATCTCGAGTGAACCGTGTCAACCTCCATGTGTGTGTGGCATCTAAGGAGATACTTATGTTCAATAAACTTTAAGGACGGTTTCAACGAAAGTGCGTAAATATAACACACAATCATTTGCATGTTTTGATTCTGAGAAGGACAATTATCACTCCAGATAATAAGTTTTTCTACAGAGTTTTCCAAATCGAGAATATATCTAAGGAGGCAAGATGCCATTTCATTACCTCCACGACCAGCGAGTGACTCATCCCACATAAAACACGATGATTTTTTTCAAAGTAGAATCATAAATGGTATAATTAAACGACCAAAGTTTCAGAGAATAAAAGCTCTGAGCGTTATGCAGCAGTGGCGTAGGAAGACATTTTTGGAGGTCAACCATTATCACTTTTACATTAATCTTGCCTTGTGATTCTTCCTTAGCTTTTTTCTTTTCCGAATATCTTTTCTCTGCTTCTAGTAGGTAACTATCATACTCTTCTTGAATGCTTTGGCGTTGTTGCATGGAACTTGTATCTTTTAATTTAACAATAAATTCATCGCAAAGATCGCAAGTGTCGTTGGAGGGCTGACTAAACGATAGATTAAACTCGCTGTTAAAAATATCTGAGTATAGCCAGGATTTTGGAATATCTTTTTTGGAAATACCTTTCTCTTCGCAGTCTTCTACAAATAAATTATATATTCGAGTAATATTTAGATGGGACCCCAAATATTTTCGTTTAGACCTAGTCCTAGAGTAGTGTGATTCGACACACGGAAACTGTTGAATATGCTGACGACGATATCTCTGGTAGCGACTGAAATTTTATTATTCGGTTCATGCCGACCCCTCTGATCTACTTCTACAATACCACTATGCGTTTTCTTTTTTAAAGCAGTCCGTATTGCTGTCTGTGAAAGGGATAGCGTATTAAGAAAGAATGTACGACACACAGGTATCTTTTTTTTATCGACATAAAAAAAGTATGTCAAAGACGTTTTTATTTTGCCTTCACGACGCCCATTCCTTACACGAACTCTTTTTACGGGACTTTCTTTAATGCATGATACTATAAACTGTCTTTTTTGATATAAGGTATGGGAGGCATTCCAAAATTTTGAATGAATTGATTCCCGATTTTCTTCAGAAATTTTTATTGTACATTCTTTCGAACATTTTTCTGCAACACAGGTGCCGCCAATAACCTTCTTTTTCATCGGTTTTCCATTCGACGCCAAGTATTCTTGCCATCCAGCTCTCTTAACACTTCTTATGGTCTTCTTCCATTCGGCAAAGTTTCTCTTTCTTTTTTCCCTTTTTTTTATTGTTAAATTCCCTTCATTTTGCTCATTTTTTTTGCTATTTCTTCATCACTACTGCTACCATTTTCGTTCTCTTCAGGCTCATTGGACTTATCCAAACTATCATCTTTGAGTTCACCTTCCATTTCCAAATTTTTAGCTACTTCGACTTCACTAGATTCTAACGAAACTACGCCAATTACTTGCTCATTTACATTCTTGACTTGCTCTTCAACTTCTAATGATTCTGCTGTGACATGCATATCTGCTAAACACTATTTGTTAGTATTTTAACTTCAAATAAAAAAATGTGTTTACCTTTACCAGGGCTTCATTAACGCTTCTTCGGGAATCATCTTCTAATCCTGTCCCAAAATCTTCATGCCTCCTTATTTTTAATTCCCACGAAATTCAATTTGTTTTTTTATTGCCATTTCATCTAACATTAATGAGCAAAGGCTTTTGGTATTTTGTTTTATATTGTCTTCTACAATTTTCTCCAGGTTTTTGAATGAATATTACTCATCGAGTTTCGGAGGGTTGACAGCGATGGAAGAGCTAACTTAAAAGTATTTCTTACATACACGTAGGCTTTTTTTGAGTAAAACTGTAAAGTTAGTGTAAGAACTCTATTGTCATCAGGTATTTTATCATACCTAAAGGGTTGAGTTTTCTCTGCAGTCTTGGCATTATTCAGCATACTTCTGATGATGGTTAACAAAATACCCGAACAGGAGATTTTCAAAACAGTAAAGGCATCTTCAGAGATCATTTTTTTATATTTTAAGGTTTTGATCAAACCTCTCAATGTTAAAATCCGTTTTTGTAGTCTTAATGTATTTACATGAGTCACTTTATATTTTATTAAAATATATTTAAATTTATTTAACTTTTTTAGGTGATGAGCTGAAATTAAAAAATAAAATTTAATATTTTCAGTATATTTTCAATTTTGGCGTTTTATTTTTATAAAATTTATAGAATTTAGTATTTTCATTATATTTTCTCTTTTGGTAAATGGTGTTTTTTTTTTTAATAAAACTAGAAAATTAATTTCAAATGGCATAAAAAACAAAACGTAGGTATATGAAAAGACAAAAAATTTGTATAAATTCTCTTTATTAAAAAAACATAAAAAAAATAACAAAAAATTAAAAATTACGTCACAGGTAAGTATCTATACGAATACATAAAATAAAAGCTCTTCATAAAACATGGCATAAAGAATAAAAGTACAACACTGCGTACACGAATGCGCATAAATAAGGAACGATAAGACGTGTATATAACACACGTAGAAGTCAGTTACATAGGTAATAGACTATTTAATTTTTACTTTTTTTTCACATTTGCCGCAAATAAACTCTGTATCCTGGATGTCAGAGAAGTCACATCCCTGAAAAGGTGTACATTTTAAGTGAAACCAACTGGGGCACTTGTCACAGCCAATATTTTTTAAGTCATTGTCTTCATCGCATGTTACACATTTTTCCTATAATAGTTGTAGCGGCCCATCTATTTGTGATTCAGGTATATCATTTTCTTCTGTTCTTTCCGTATCTTCAGTCCTTTTTCTCTTTATTCCTTTTCTGGCACTTTTTGTATTTTTCCCAGCAGAGCGCTTAAGCCTGTCTTGTTTTCTTTTATCTTTCTCTTCTTTGGCCTTTTGTTTGTCGTCAATTTTTTTCTGGATCAGTCGTCGAAACTATTCGTTATTTTGTGTTAAGGCGGCTGACAACTGGCTGGGATTAGGCGCATATCCATTATTATAATACTTGTTCGTATAATATTATATACTACTTAATTCTTTTAATTACGAATTAAAAATTAAAAGTCTGTCACAAATAGTCAAATGTCAGTTGTCAGTCAGACGACATGTCATTTTAGTAGTGGGAGGTTAAATAACTCGGTCTCCGTTTAAACGAGGCTGTATTATTCGCGGCCAATTTGCTTCACAAGTGCTCGATAATCAGAATCAGTTAAGCAAAAATGTGTTTTTAAACCAAATTTCAGCCATTGAATATGGAATAAAAATAATTATAAGTCCCATATATTTTTACTTAAAGAAATAAGGCATTAAAAACCACATGGATGACCAGTCTATATAACTATATATTTATATGTACAACTGAATTACTTAAAGTTCTGGACGATATCTATAATTGCATTGACGCCAATAAATTGTGTGTATTAGTACTGTTAGATTACTCAAAAGCTTTGATAAAATTATTCATTCTTTGTTAATAGCTATCTGTCACTATCTTGGTTTTGGTAATTCTTCTTTAAAGTTGTTATCATCGTATTTAAAAAGCAGAACAAAGTAAATCTAATGTATTACAAAGTACTCGAGGTGTGCCACAAGGGTCAATATTGGACCCTATTCTACATCACTAATATGAAATCTCACTTTTATGCTGACGACACCCAGCTTTATCTCGAATTTAACGAATCAGACGCCGATTTAGCCGCATTGCAAATCAACAGAGACCTTGAAAACTTATCTGAACTATCGCAGAAATTTTGCCTATCAATAAACCCCACAAAATCAAAAGTGTTTTTCTTTTAAACTGTCTCTTTTGATAGTCAGTTAATTTTGCTACATCTGGAAGCAAACTTGTTAGAAACTGCAGGTCTGGATTAGACTTCTCTTTAGCTGAATGGAGTGTTTGGGTTTTTGCCTTGACGAAGTCTATAAAATATTTATCAGCCTCATTAAAGGTACTTGTAGAAACATTTCTCCGCTTTTCAGAAGGTCCAATGCTTGTAGTATTTGAACATTGCTCTGCAGTAGATTAATTTTTTGTTTGAAAACTTGTAACGACAGTTGTGACATCTGTGTGCTTCTCTTGAGACTCTACTGAGGCTGTAATATCTTGTTCTGAATTATCGTCATTATTCATCTCTGCTTCCTCAGATTCACTATTGTCTTCATTTAAACTGAGCTCTGTTTCTGTAGGTAAATTTCCTTGTTGTGGTTTGGATTTCATGAACGGCGTAACGAACTGCATTACATCTTTTAAGTAATAATCTTTAATTTTCTTGGCTCCGTTTCCTGATGGTGGTTTTTTCATGCTTCTTACAAGGGCCGTTCGAAGATTCTTCCACTTTTCTTTGCATTGGGAACCTGAAAAAAAAAAGAATGTACAAAGGCTATATGGCACGTTCTTTAACCACTGTTTATGCCTGTTCCAACTGAGGCAATTTGGCAATCTACGGCCCAACGATACTACGAACGATGGGATCTTCTAAACTGCATAGGCTCCATCGATGGGAAGCAATGCCGAATAAAAAAAATTACAACACCGGATCGCACTATTATAATTACAAGAGTTTTTTTTTTTTCGATGGTACTGATGGCCTGTGCAAATACTGATGGAATTTTTCTAACCATTGATGTCGGTGAAGCAGGTAGAATGAGTGACGGTTCAGTTTTCCGGTCTTCCACTCTTGGAAGATTGCTAAACAAGGAAAATCTTCTTATTCCAAAGGCAAGACCATTGCCAAATGATGATGTAGATTTTACTTTGTAGGAGACGAGGCATTCCCATTACAAAAAAATCTGATGCGACCATATCCACAAAGGATTTTAGATAATGAGAAAAGAATATTTAACTACAGATTATCAAGGAGCCGAAAGAGCATAGAATGTGCATTCGGAATGCTAGTATCTAAATTTGAAATTTTTCAAAGGCCAATATTATGTCAAAAGGATATAGCGATTTTAGTAATTAAAAGTGCTTGTGTTCTCCATAATTTTATAAAACTCAAAGAGGGTAGGTTTTCACTTCCACAGATTGTGAAAGATAATCCGACACTTAGAAATCGATCAGTACCACCTGTTAACCAGTCTGCTTATGAATTACGTGATTACTTGAAATCTTATTTTTGAAAACCCGAAAACGCCTTAGCTTGGTAAGGTAATTATACCGTGTAATCAAAAATTGTAAAAATAAATAAATACCTGCTACTTACTAGATAGTTTTAATTCCTTTGCAATGCCACTCCACGACTTCTCCACTACATCTCTTTTGCTATGGTCTTGCCGTCTATAGTCGTAAATACATGGGTACTTTTCCACCATCTCCACAAACTTTATATTAATAGCAGGATCGTCCGACATATTCAATAATAAAGTAATAATAATAATAATAATACTAAAAAAGTTAATTAACTATGTAAAAAGCACACCAAAAATAAAAACAAACTAACCTATATTTTGTAAATATTGCCAACAAATAGGCAATTTATATTGTATTTCAACACGCACGTCGTGTCGCTAGCAACATAGATTGCCCTGGACAAGCGATAACGATATCACGTTGTGTCGGTGTACGAACCCCGATTTCAATAAATGTGAAATACGTATCGACAATATTATCCCTTATTGCTTGTTGCTAGTTGCGTATTGCTTCGGTATGCAAGCTGCCTTAAAGAGACATGCAATAGTCCCGCACCTGCTCAAAGGGTCAACAAGAATCAACATTAGGCAAAACAGTCAACAAGCGGTAGTTAATATATCTCTTACATCGGATAATTTTAATATTAATAATACCACTTCTAGCAATAATGTAACTGGTTTATCTAGAAGTGACAAGTGAAGTTGGGAAAGATCTACTATCATTCGCAGACTTTTCAAAGTGGTTACCAAGTAGTTATGCCACTCCATCAACCCACTAATTTGATTTGAATATATTTTATTTTGGCAAATTCTTTTTAAATATAATTCTACATGAATCAAACACGTAGAAATCCGTTTAAATTCATTTAGCCTGTTTGCAGAATCTAAGTCATTGATATTATCTTCCATATCTGCGAACGTAGGCAGTTCGTAAGGTGATTCTATATTAGCAGCCAAAGATGGTTGTCTTCGACTAGATTTCTCCTCTTTAAGAATATTGCGCAAAATTTCTCACTTTTTCGCGATTTTGCCACCGATGGGTAAAGTCCTAATCAAAAGTTCATACGTTAATTCGTCGCTAATAATCTGTTGACTTCTATTTTATTTAAATTATTAATAAAAAAAGCAAAGTGCTCTACCCTCATCCAAAGATAAAAAAAGAGTTTAAAAAAAAAACTTACAAAAGCGTTCATTCCAATATTAGGTATACCTTACAAAAACCTAATAATAACAACTTTCAACTAATATATTCATCCTATCACCACTTAATATAAGTAATATATTATATAACTAAATAAAATCAAAATAAAAAAGTTTAAATATTTTGTTTAAACTCTACAAAATACTTTAATAAAGTCAGTTCCAAACCGGAAGCGATATTGTACACATCGCGTGATGATATATGTTTTTTTATATTACTCCACTTTTCGCGAAGTTGTTTAGAAGCTCTCTTTGGAAACCCCATTGAATTAAAATGTTGACTTAGAGTAACCTACGCCTTTCTTTTAATTTCCTTCTGACCATGTCTATCTCCTTATTTTCAAGGATATCTTTAAATTGTTCAACTAGAGAAAGCAAACATTCAACTTCGGTTTCACTATAATTGGAACTACGTTTATTAATATTTTTCTCAATAAATTCTTTAAAATAAAATCAACAAAGCAACATAACAGATAACACAAGACAGATGACCTGAAAATACCACAGCATCAAACAATTAAATGTTTGATACTTACAACCCTCAAACACGTAGTTTCTTCTTTTTTAATTAAATAAGTGACACATTATTGAGCTTTTATGACATAGCTATCCAGTTAATACCGTCAACGCTTCACGGTTAATTCAGGAATTACCTGTCATCTATACAACAGGCCGTTAAGCAAGGTCAGCTGGTCTTAGGGCCGTTTGCCCCGGTCCACCTTAAATTTCCAAAATGTACCAGAAACGTTATCACGTTATATTTGGAATAGACTAGAAATAGTATCTCGTTGACTCTGGAATGTTCGCGAAAGTGTCTCCACCATAGTCGTCACATATGTTTGGTCTTAAGGGGTTTATTTATGTATAATAATCAGACAAGTTGAGCCTCAAAGGCCAAATAAGACAGAGAGGGACTTGGAGGGTTAGAGCATGACTGAATAACATACTTTGAAAAGTATGTGAAAAAATTTCTGGGCTTAGTAAAGTGATTCTTAACGCCTTGATAAGTGGAACTTTAATAACGGTGCAAACGGTTATGCCTTCTTAAGTGTCACTTAGATGCTAAGTGAAAGCGGTGCGAATGGCCCATAAACTTGTAATGACATAAATTAATTTATCGTTGTCATTCTTATTAATAAAATATATGTTTAAAAATCTATGATTTATTCAATAACAACCAAAGATATAAAAGGAAATATTTTTTAACTACAACATATCTCTTGACGTAAGCAACGTGCACAAATAAAATATTAATCCAAAATTGGCACTTACGAGGTTAAAAATATGAAAAAACTATGTGATTTGGTAGCAACAGATTTGTCAAATATCTATAAAATAACAATTGTATCAAGCAAATGTAAAAATAGATTTAATTTCCTGGATAAGAATAATAAAAAGTTTGTTGACAAAAATGCAAAAAACAGGCAGAGGTCGTACAAGTGACAAGTCCAATGTTCATCCAGTGAGATAGAAGGAACACACATTATGGGTAAGTTCGATTTGGAACTGGGCGGATCGGACAGAGCACGCTCGGAGTGCGTGACGTCATAGACAGAGTTTGCTCTTTTTACAATCTCAAGACGAACACTAGGGGAATGACAAATGACGTGCCTTTGATGTATTTAATAGGTCTTTTCCTTTGCATCGACAGTGTAGCACTGAGCTACGTCACTTCTGAAAATATTGTTCCATCCATACAATTTGTATAAATGGAACGATATTTTCAGAAGTGGTGTAGCTCAGTGCTACACTTTCGATGCAAAGGAAAAGACCTAATGTTTTTATACTGTTAAAAGCATCTATATTTATTATTTTTTAGGACTAGAAAAACTTATAGTTTAATCATTTCTATATAGTTATTCTTTTTTTTTTCTTTAATATTTTTTTTTGTTTTTGTGAATTGATTTAAAAAATAGTGTATTTTAATAATTTGTGTATCTGTGCGATCTTTGACAACAATAAAATAAATTTGAATCAACTTAAGACAGTTAAATTTGCTGTTAAATTGTTATTTGACAACGAATCTGATGAAAAAGATGATAGCACTAATTTGCTGAAGAAACTGTACTCAGATTTGCAGACTATCAATTTCAGCTTCATTTCCGCATGAAACAAACTACTTTTAAACATCTTCTATTTAAAATTTGTGTACTACCATCTGCTACAATTGATATAGGAGGACAACCAGAAACAGAATTGGAAAAACAAATGTTGCTTACACTATGGTATCTTGCTAACATCGAAAGCATGAGGTGAGTTATTAAAGCTGATCTTCATACATCTAAGGATGGTTTAAAAAGGGAAATTACTTTTGCAAATTTAACAAGCTTAGCTTTTGCGATTAAAATTCACTCGTAAGGGGGTGAATTAGGGAGAGTATTATTAATATATTTTTTAGGTTAAATTAATATTTCATTGACTTACCAAGGTATAGTTCGGATTCTTTGGAAAATAGGAAAAAACTCCCGTGCAATCAACACCATTGATGATATTCGGTATCCGACGTGGTATCAATTGTCGCAAAACTCGTAGTGTCCTTCGGCTCTTTCCATATAATTTTCGAAGGTATAATTTTGGATAAAAATGATAAAAACGGAAAAAGCAAAACCAGAGGCGGGTCATAAGGTTTAGGAACAGGTTCATCAAATATATACTCATAAAGAGTAAAGTGAAAACAATTTTGACGCGAATAACCTATTTGGATACAATTAAAATAAAGAATAAAAATAAATAAATATTATATAGGATCGTAACGATCCAGAAAACGATCCAGAATGTGTACATTGTTACACAGGAGATGTGGGATCTGTACATGATGCTGCTGTTTTGCGCAGATCTTCTTGGTCAACTCAGTTCAGTGTCCTGAAGACTCTCATTTATTTGGATGATTCTGCCTACCCACTTTCCACTAAAGTTCTTGTGCCTTTTAAAGATAATGGCCATTTAACTGACATTTAGAAGATATATAATAAAACTCACTCTAAAGTTAGAGTAATTATAGGTATGCTCTACTTAAAGGTAGATGGATCATGTTGTTTCCATTATTATGGCATGTTGTATACTCCATAACATATGTATGTGTATGTATGATGTACCTGATATGAATGTAGAAGAAGTAATCGAAGAAAGGATATTTATTATTAAATCGACTCAGAAATTAAACATATTTATTTTCATTATTTTGAAGCTGTATTAATGTCAAATAAAACTAGTACTAAAAAATTTATAATTTTATTTCACAATATAAAACCAAACTAAAACAAAATAAATTGATATTGTAAAATAAAAATGAAACGCAAAATAACTTTATGAGTTCAATTGTACTATAATATTACATTTTTAACACTCAAAAGAACCTTTTCGATGATTCAGCCGATTATAAATTCGGAAAATCTTTCACATCATCCGCTGTCGTCGAATCATCGTAATATACAGTGTGAATAATATATAGTTGCGGGTCGGTTACAATATAAATAAAACAATCTTCAAAAAACAAAATAAAACAGTCTTCTAAAAACAAAATAAAACAGTCTTTCAAAAACAAAATAAAACAGTCTTTTAAAAACAAAATAAAACAGTCTTTTAAAAACAAAATAAAATAATCTTCTAAAATAAAAACCTACATATATAAAAATTATGAAAATACAGGGTACAAGCATTTATTTATCATCATCACTAATTTTAGAACCAGTTTGGTGCTCCACTGATATTTGAAATATCTTTAAAAATTTATCATACCGCTGAATTTTATCGTCATGCCTGGCAATTGCTGCTTTATCTACGTATGTAATTAAAGTGAAATACTAAAAATATCAAAAAAACAAGTTGAAATATGTAGAGGAAGGTCTCGGAAATATAAAAAATTAAAATAGTTTTTAAAATATAGCTAAATATTGTTTAAATGCAATTCATTTTATAACTTTACAAGAAATGTATAAATTAATAAATATTAGTATGATAGATTTATCAAAAACATGAAGGTTAGAACATCAATTCAGCATCCCTAGCATCATGAGTAAATCCGCGTATTTGCACTTCGACTAATGTGTATAGGGGAAGTGTGTATATGATGGCACCCTTGATATGGTGGCATCCTATTGATATTGGCGCCGTTTATTTGAATTTATTTAATTCAACACTTGTCCGCTGTTAAACACGCCACCATGAACCTGCTGTGACGTTCGGATCGCAGTATTGTGCCTTCAGCCAGAGAAACACGTTGTTATTGTTAGTTGTAAGTATGAAACTTTTTTCCACTCTATCGATTTTTTGGAATATTTAGTAGCATATGCATAGATATTTGCAAAATGTTTTATATCTGTTTAAGCGCATGATAATAGGTTATTTATATAACTAAAACAATTAATTAGTTTTGGGTTAGAGTACGAAAATTCAGCCATTTGCACTGTTATGTTATTTTGATATGATGACACCCTATAACCCTTTAATGGTGGCATAGGGTGCCATCATATCAAACAATTTTAAAAATGAGTTCTTTAATTTAGTTTTTTTTACAGGGTTAGAAGAGATATAGAAAAATGCCTAAAGTTAAAAGTAAAGTTTCTAGGCATGAATGGGATGAAGAAAATAGATGATAAATGATAAATATACAGCAAAAAAAAAATGGGATGGAAACTTGCATCTAAAACGTTTAATGTCCCAGCGTCTACATTGCGTCGTAGAGTTGGAAAAAATATGAGCCATGAGAGAGGTAACCTTGGAAGATGTCAGCCAACTTTTTCCAATGAGATAGAGAGCGAAATTGTTGCCCATATCACAAATATGGAGACTCGGTTTTTGGGGCTTACAACAACAGACGTAAGATCACTGGCGTATCAGGTTGCAGTACAAAATAATATTCAGCACAAATTCAGTCATCTTAATAATAAAGCCGGATGGACGTGGCTTCACTCCTTCATTAAACGCAATCCATTAATAAGCCTGCGAACACCAGAAAATACATCTGCAGCTCGAGCGACAGCCTTTAATAGAGGTAATATTGAAGCCTACTTTAAAAGTCTAGACGAAGTTTTGACTTTATATAAGTTTTCTCATGAGAACATATATAATATGGACGAGAGTGGGTTCTCTACAGTCCAGACAAAGCCTGAAAAAATATATGCTACCAAAGGTCGTAAACAAGTTGGTAGTTTAACAAGTGCGGAAAGAGGCCTACACTATACTGCAGTATGTGCTATGAACGCCGTTGGAACATTTATACCTCGCGCGTTCATATTTCCACGAAAGAACATGAAGCCAGAACTAATAGATAATGCTCCTCCTGGGTCGGTATGCTTTTGCCAAGAAACTGGATGGATGACCTCGGAAGTTATGGTCAAGTGGTTAGATCATTTTATACGTTTTGCAAAACCAACTTTACAACACAAAGTCTTACTTTTGCTCGATGGCCATGCCAGCCACAAACATCTTTCTGTCTTGACCAAGGCCAAAGAAAATGGAATTATATTATTCTGTTTTCCTGCGCACTGCACGCATAGATGTCAACCATTAGATACAGGATTCTTCGGGCCGCTTCAAACGTTCTATAATCAACAGATACGTCTTTGGCTTAAGGCGCATCCTGGAAGGGTAGTGACCCATTTGCAAGTAGCAAACATTTTTGGCGAGGCTTATCTTAAAGCTGCAACGCCTGCAACAGCCATAAAAGCATTCAAAACAACAGGCATCGTTCCATATAATCCACAAATATTTGAAGATTGGATGTTCGATCCTTCAGAAACAACAAATAGGACGCCCGCTGAAGAGAATATAAAAATTAATTCTTCTTTAGCTGATACTAAAAATCAACCATTGCTGCCTCTTGCTCATCAAGACGTTACTAGTGCACCAAGTACTTCAAATCAATCGCCGAGGTCGCTCCAAGAGTCGAATTCGGAAGCACGTTCCTCGAAGCTTTCAGTCAGCATTGAGCAAATATCCCCTTTGCCGAAAATGCCCGAAGTATCAACAAACACACGAAAACCAAGAAAAAAAGGGAAAATGGACATTATTAATGCAACACCAGATATTGAATCTGCGAAGTCAGTGGAGAATTTAAAACGGGAAAAAGAAAGAGCGAAGTTGGCAAGGGCTGTAAAAAGAAAGGTTAAGATTGTTGAAACGTCATCGGATGAGGAAAATCTCCAGGCAAATTATCAACAAGATGAGGGTGATGAAGACGTCCCATGCTTGTATTGCAACGAACTATACTCCTGGTCAAGGTCCAAAGAGTTGTGGCTTAAATGCCAAATATGCGGGAAATGGGCACATGGTGCTTGTGCTGATAGGTCACCAAAAATAAAAACTTTTATATGTGAACTTTGCGAAGAGTAGGTACCTATTTAATTTGTTTTGTTTTTATTTTCTTTAGGTATCGTTTTTCGTTTAAGTTAAACTTTTGCTGTGTCCAAGGATTTTAATTTTATGGTTTATGTTTATTTTAAGCTTTTGTTGTGTTAGAGGGATTTTGTTAACAAAAACATAACATCTAAGTTGTATTTTGTGTTTAAGATATTTATTGGTGCCATCATATCAAATACTTTGATATGATGGCACCGTTGAATATAAAATGAAAATAATAAATAAATAAAAAAATCACGTGACTTTTAATCATTTGATACGTGTTATATATAAACAATGGCAAAATTAACCGGCAGCCTCAATTTCACTGTTTAAAAAATTAGTTTATACATGAAAAACTGAAAATAAAAAAAAGGGTGCCATCATATCCACACTTCCCCTATACGTATTCATTTCTAACCTCTTTATGCTTTATTATTGACATGTAATTTTACATAGTCATGTATAGTCAGTTATTATTGAGACTGAATATAACTTAATAACTCAACTCATCTTGACCGTCTTTTAAGCGCCAGATTAGAAACTTACATTTTTAACTATTTTTTTTTTCTTTCGACCTTTATTGTTTCTTTTTTATTATATATTTAATGCTTATAATGTCTGTTTATTATTAATATTTTCTCTTTTTCTCATTTATATTGTATCTTTTTTTTTGTAAAATGGTATATCCGTAAATATATAAATAATAAAAATATGCAATAGTTTGACTTGTGTGCTTATTCCCACTATTTGCAGAAATAGTGTAAAGCATCCATATTGTAGTTCATAATCTGTAAATAAGAAGTATAAACCTTTTGAAGTAAAATACTTCTTACGGCCTCTGGTATGAAAAATATGATGTGTACACTTCGTGGCTCGCCCTGGCATGAAAAATATGAAGAGTGATTTCATACAAATGACATATCTAAATGTTCTGACACCTTGACAATGACATATTTTGATGTTCCGACATCTCGAAAG
The DNA here is from genome assembly GCA_927349885.1 of Psylliodes chrysocephalus. Taxonomy (NCBI): domain Eukaryota; kingdom Metazoa; phylum Arthropoda; class Insecta; order Coleoptera; family Chrysomelidae; genus Psylliodes; species Psylliodes chrysocephalus. The sequence continues at coordinate 87,716,872 of OV651814.1, forward strand.
CACATTCTGACTGTATACGATCATTTGTACACATGAAAATAAAAAATAAAACCAAAAGTCCTAAATAAAAATAAGCAATAAGTTATGCCTTCCATAAGCATAAAAATAATAAAGGAAATAATAATAATAATAAAAATCATATCTTGATGTCCCCACCTCAACAGAAGAGTCCTCATTCCTAATGATTTGCTTCTATGGCGAGTGTGACAATAACCTAATAAATGCTATTTATTATATGAATACTTTACACAGTCCATTCATAATGCTATGATCTAGTAGCACAATACGATTTGTGATTTTGTAGGAGACATATTTTCTACAATTTATGAATCAAAAAATTTATAGTTTAAAACTCATTCAGAACAAATTTTTGCCGATGTAGTTGTACATGTAGCATACAAAAATTGCCACCTTTTTAAAGAATTGCCACTTTGGCTATTGTGGTCCTTTTCAGACCTTTCCACTTTGCATCTACTTGTTCATACGTTATTTTTTTGTTTATCACCTTTGATAATTCTGCCGCAATTCGAATCCATACATGTTTTTTTAACCCTTTGTTAAAATTCCCATCGTACTTCTCCATCAGACGAATTAAAAGCAACACACTTTTATCTTTCCAATGGAAAAATATTCAAAGATTAATATCAAGAAAAAGTTAAGTTTTTGAAAATATTTAGTATGTAAATACTAAACATGTTTACCAAACGTCACCTAGATATCTGTTAAATATTTTTTTTTGTTCATTTTAAAGGTTATTAGATTATTTAAGAATGTAGGCTTTCACGTTATTAGTTTATTTTAAAAATATGTTACCTTTTCCGTTTCCAAATCTTCCGGACTAACTTCAGATTCCAAACTACCAATATTACTACTATCTGCTTCTTCGTAATGCACTTGCATAAAATGATTTTGAATGTCATTGAGGGGCCCGCGTATATCACAGTCCTCACACTGAGGCCCACTTACTGGCGGTAAAATTTATATTTGGGATTTATTAAACAATATCCTTAAATAACACAAAGATCTAAACTAAAGTAAACGAGTTAAAATAAAAACGACAATAAGACACAAACAAGAAAAAAATAACCGTAAAACGTGGGCGTTGCCGGACGAAACAACAGAAAACAAATAACAAATAGTATTTGACTTATTTGACGCATTCAACATATAACTCGCCGATCTTCACTGGATAATTTGAGGAAGAGTGAGCGCGCTCTGAGTACGTGATCTATTGCAAGCCAAAAGATTACGCTCAGGGCGAGTCCCCATGGAGCGGAAGCGGAATACATCTGAGAATTTGATTGCTGTTTAAAACGTCATATTCTGCTTGTTGGTATTCAAATGTCTTACGGCAAAAGTTAGTTTTTTTTTTAATATTTTTTTGTGACGGAAGACGGATACGTTACGAAATCAAGTATACATCACGAGTATCTTAAGGCTCTTAACCTCAATCATCAGCTTCCTTTTAGTGTTGTTTTGAACACGTGATTATTAGAGCGTTGATTGTTTAGATAACTTTTTTAGTAGTATTGCGATTGTAATTCATTGTAACTAAAACTGAGCGACGAAAATGAAAATACTTGTTACAAATGTGGCTATTGCAGATGGATATTTGCAGACCACTGTGAAAACTATCTTCTGCACAGGTGTTTTCGACAATGTTCTTTTGAAAATGGCGAAGAGTTAGTAGCCGATGCCGACGATGTTTTAACTGTGGGTAAGTTGATTTCCAATTATATCTATGCTTATAACTAATACATATTATTTATTTAGCTTCTAAAGAAGGGGACATATTATCTCCAAACCCAGTAGATGCTTCAGGGGATTTGGACGAACAAATAATATCATTAGTGGCTTTAAGAAAAGCTTTATTTGATGCTTCATTGCCACTAACTGAAAGGAGAAATTAAAAAAAGAAAATTGTGGAAAGAGGTAGAAAATAATTTAGGAGACCATATGAAGCAAGACGATATCAAAGCAAGATAGAAATATCTTCGCGATTGTTAGCTAAAAGCCAAACGAAAGGTCACAACCTACAAGGCTAGTGGTTCCGGAGCAACTAATTCAAAAGTTGGCTTTCGTTTTTTTTGAAACCATGCCTTTTTTAGACCATACTTTGGCAAGGAAAAAGTAGGTATTGTCAAAAAAATAATTATAATTTTAATGTCATACTGGTTTTTCAGCGTAACATGCTCAACAAGTATCATGGAAAACAGTCCCAGCGCCAGTGTTTTCACCCAAAATAGTACATGAGATGATATGTCAAATAATGGAAATAGCCCAACCCCAAGTACGTCTAATGTCCTTGGTTACTTGTACCATATCGAGATTATGGTAGACTCAGAACGCCAGGTTGTTTATTACAAAGTTAAGCACAACAAGAGTCTTAATTGAAAATTCTTTAGCTATTTTAAAGGCCAGATTTAGGCAATTATTACGATTAGATATGCTCACGGTTCTAAAAATGAGAAATTTATAATTGCCTGTTGCATCCTTCATAATTTTTGCATCGACCACAATGATTTCATAGAGGATGAAGATGTTATAATTGAAACTCCAGAAGATTTTGTAGTACCTCAGGAGATTGTTTCTGAGTGGAGATTAAGGAAAAATGGAGAGGAGAAATGTAATGATTTAAGAGATTTTTTAAAATATGTATAAATATTTTATTACACAAACAAAGATTATTTTTTGAAAAAATAAAGAACAGTCTTATTCTCACATAATAAACAAATGGTAACATTCTAAAAGGAACATAAATATTTTTAATGCCAAAAAATAACATTCTAAAAGGAAAATAAATCTTAAATAAAAAGTGTTGTGATGTGAAGTCCTGATGTTCTCATTATTATTATTGGAAGAAAAATAATAACAAATCCAATTTCTAGAATCTCTCGATCGATGTCAAAAAATCTCAGTTTCAGCAGATAATGTAGGAACTCTTCTTTATCGACTTGTTGTGGGACTTATTTGATGTTTACCATGCAACGAACTTTTGATAACTTACTGACTTTTACTAGAAAATGGCTTGTATTGAGGTTGAATGTCACAGCCTACTTGGATGTGACTTTCAATAAATTTTCTGTCAAAAGTCATATACTAGGATAATTTGATATATTTAATGTTTTTGAACTTCTTCGTTTGAACCTTTTTTTAAATTTTTTTTATAACCTTATTCACAAGAATATGAAGTACCAGAGCAAGATTTTGAAATGGAACAAAATAATGTATTTCTTAATATATCAACAAACGAAAATAACATTTTTGCACCAATGATACAAGAAAATAAACTAGAAGTTCGGAAAAGAGAGGACAAAAAACCAAGATACCATTATTCACAGAAACGGGCCATTTCAGAATCTATCAGATTTTCTGACAACATCTCGGAAGAAAAGAGTACTATAAGAGAAAATAAGATATTTATGAAAATTATTTTGAAAAAAGGTTAGAATTAAAATACAGAAACCTTCATATATAAGATCTTTCTGTTAAAAAAAAAATGTATATTTTCTTTCAAAATTGTTAGAAAAATAATTTTATTAATTTCGAACCCTTTTATTTGCCAGGCAAAACTGCAACACCTTGTATGTCCAAAAATATTTTTAAAATACGTAATTTTTAAATCTTTTTAATTTTTATTTGAAACTTGTTTGCGTGTCTATAACACACATTGAAATAATGAACAATTACGCACTAATGGGACACCCTCTAGATATAAAACAGAATCCCAACATATTTTTGAATCCCTGGAATTGATGTAACAAATCTAGTAGAAATGTTTGTTTGGCGAGTATACCTATTCGTCTGATCAGCAACAAACTCCAATAAATCTAAGCCAGCAAAATATGTGAAACAGTCATGTTATGTTATGTTGATAATGGGGTGTTAATACACTGCGACCTTAAAGATCTATTGTGCCCCCTTCTGTCGCCACTGCACTAAGGAAATGTCTCAATGCCTATAGCGACCCTTCCAATCCTATTTTCTCAAGGAAGTGTAGGATTTGAAGTGGCTTCAAGTTAGGTAAGTCTCTCTCTTCTATTTGATATCCTCCTAGATATAGTGCCCTTGGATTCTGGAGTGCTACACATTAAGTTAGGATGTGAATGGAGGTTTCTTCCTCCTCCTCACAGAATCTGCACTCACTATCCTCTACTACTCTCAGTTTACTTAGGTGTCCTTTTAGTCGGCAGTGCCCGGTAAGGATCCCTGTTACAATACGTAGCCTGTTCTTGCTCAGGCAGATGCAGGCTTCCGATCTTTTTTGGTTATATTCACCCAGAAGTATCTTGGCCTGTCTCAGCCCCAAGAGATTGTTCCAATTATCGGTTCTTCTAAATTCAAATAAAATTTATTACAATAATTATATTCAGTATAATAACAGTAAAACGGTCTAATAAATTAAATATTTTCTTCGTTAGATTTGCTGCACTGTATCTCTAAAAGAATAATTAATGATTATCTTCGCTCAGACCTTAACGGTTACGGTTTAAGCGACTAAAATGCTGGGCTTTTCGGTGCGCCATCTCTTCGATCGAACGGAATTACAATTTGCGGTCATCTACACGCCGACGGAAGGTAAGGTAATGTTGGTTGTGAGTATTGTAGGGGCGAGCGTAATATAATAAAATATTTGCTACAAATATATTTTTGTACTGATATGCCAATATAAAAAGTTGGTTCACTTCCCTAGTGCTAAAATTCAGCCCATAATTCGCTTTGCTTCTGCCGATATCTTAAAAAATCGGTTATTTTTTAAAACATCACAAAAACCAACCGTCCCACCAAAGAAATTGAAACTATAAAAGGTTAATTATTACGATTAATTGATTTAAAAAACAAAGACCAGAAGAAACTTGTTAATGGCGTATACTCGTATACCACGATGCGGAAACTAAGGTTAAATAATTTTTACATTCACCAAATCAACAAGGTACAATTAAAATATATTTATTATAAAGAATGTTTTGAAAAAAAATATTCATCTCACTTTTGGTATAATATTCCAGAATATCTGTTTCAGCATGTACAGTGCTTTTTGTTTCACTGTACTCTTCACTGTACTCTTCTTGTCCTAAAACAAACAATTATTTTCTTTGTTTTATCTACATTACCATAAAATATCTTCCATTAATATACTTTTTATCTTTAGAATGGTTTATAAACAAACCTGTTTTCTCTGAACTGATAGGAGAATGTGAAAAATATTGCACATATTCAACGTCGATTTCCTCATCTTCAAGTACATTTAGTTCTAAGGAAGAAACAAATATACATATAAATCAATATATATATATTCACATTTAAAATACTTAACCTAATGAGCTTACTATTTTTTGGCATTAAGGCTTTTTTGTATTTTTATATCTTGTCTTCTTCAGCCGGGCTAAAATAGTCAGTCGGCTTTACCTGTCTAAATCCTCTTCCCACCCCATTTTCATCCCCTTCTGAAAGTATTTTATTTTTTACCTCTCCCAGGGTATCTAAAAAATAGAACACAATATGTTAACAAAATTTTGTAAGTATCAATATATTGTTACATATACATTTGAAAAATATAATAAAAAATAATTAATGTGTTTATGTATAAAACAATTTCGCTGTTCAATTTTTAATTACTTTAACCTTATTTTTTATGTTTAACATTTTAAAACAAGTAGCTGTTTTTTAAAAATACCACAATAATGTTCCACAACAACTCATCTTGAGGAGAAAATGCTTTTGTTATGTATGTTTGAGCGTACTTCTCTGGAGGCCATCTACATTTATTATGTGTTTTATTCAACCAAGTTATGGGCACTTCTGAAAGGATGATAGAATTGTATTTTAAATCAATACATAAAAAGTAATAATGAATTAATAATTAATTTGACAGAATTGTCACTAATTTAAAATTTTAAAAAATAATAAATTCTTGAATTGTTATTAAAATACATATTATATCCATTTCGTAGACTGATATGACCTACATATTCAATATGTCTTTGGTACTGAAAGTAGATAATATAACATAACATAACAATATGGGTATAGAAAAAATATTTTTACCTGAACGTGGCTACGCTATCCCCCGAGACATTTTGAAATCTCTAGAAACGCAATGTCCAAGTGCGAAGGAACTATGACTTTCGAACAAATTTTTTTTAAAATTGTCCAAAATTTATGCCACTCCGCATCGGTATATTTATCAGGAATATATTTTCTATTCCTAAAAATAAATTCAAATTTGTACACAAAATTTTTAAGATAAAAGATTTACATCATCCATATGGGTTGGGGTTCGAATCTTGGGACTAGAGTTCGGGTCGAGATATTAAGAACAAACTTGATACATAGATATATTTTCCCAGAAATATGAAAAATAAAACATAGAATAGGGACATCCTCAAGAGTAAGAACATTTTAAATGAAACATTTGGAATCTACGATTTTTTCTACATACAAACCCCAAATTTAAAATATTTTTGATATTAAATTTTCAAAACTTTTTTTGGTGTTTAAATATTTATGGGAAAATACGTTTATAAAGTTTGATCTCAATATCTCTACCCTAGCTCCAAGAGCCGAACCACAAACAACATCTTTTATTAAAAGAAAACAGAATTTTTCTTTGCTCGGTGAAGTTTATAAAAACAGAATATTTTTTAATTAAATTCACCCCACTTTGATCTAATGGACCCTGTTTTTATAATTTAAATAATTTAAAGCGTTTTGGTAATAACTTTAACACAAAAATATACAGAATGTCCCAGAAGTGCGTAATTGATTACTTATTGATTTATTATTGGGAATATAAAGAAATTTTTAATATAAAAGTTGTATGACCATATTTAACAATTGAGGAGTAGACTTCCAAAATGCGTTTTGTCCAAAACTTCAACTTTTGAGCTGAAGGTGGCGTTTGGTTCTCTAACCTAAGGCGCATCGTTTAACAGTACCTTAGATATTCAAAACGTATTTTGTCTCATATGAAATCCCCAGTAAAGTTTGCTTGGACATTCAAAGCGCGTTTTGTCTATTACATAGAGACTTTCAAAACGCGTTTTAATCTTGTGCTGCGGACTTAATGCAGTCTGAATGTATTTTGGCATTAGTTCACCATTCTTTTTGCTATAACTGTGTTTAATAATCTGAGAAAATGGAATCTGAACACATAGTAGGTGACAGTGATCGTGGAAGTCGCAAAAGAAAGAAAAATGTGACAAATAAACAACGGGAAAAACAAATAAGGTAAATTCGTAACTATTTTGTGGTTATGTTTCGAACTTTTTTATTTTTTCAGGTATTCGGATCATGATTCTAACATGGATATATTTGAATACCCCTGAAATCATGAATCCTGCAGAAATATTTCGCTGCAAGAATTACGAGCTTGTCGAGCAAAATTTTATAAACAACCAGATAAGGTTAAACAAGATACCAAAATATCCCATCTTTTTCATGTATGTACACCCAAAAGAAAAAGAAGCAGAAAACTACAGAATGCGAAGCATCACAGCATGAGTGTTAAGCATACAATATGGAGTACTTCTGGAAAGCAGGAGGTTTGCCAGAAAATGTTTCTTTCTGTTTTTGGAGTGAGCCAGCGGCGTGTTCAAAATATTGCCAAGAAAATGAAGACTGGTATTGGCATATTGGAAAACAGGGGTGGTGACCAACGCTCACATAAAAGTACCTCGAAAAAATTGAGAGTCATAGAATTTATCCAAAATTTGAAGGGCACCGAAAGTCATTACGGACGAGCTAAATCCCGAAGAATTTACTTATCTTCTGAGTATAATATTACTAATCTCTGGAAAGCTTATAACATTTCTGTAGAACCAAGCTACCAAGTCAATTACAAATTTTTTAGTCGTATATTCAATGGTCAATTTAACATAGGATTTGGTTCTCCAGCTTCCGATGTTTGTGGCTTCTGTGTACGTCATCAAAGACTACTCAATTTGTGTCAAGAACAAGAAGAAAAAATTAAGATTATGACGAATTTGAGAGTGTATAAACTAAGGAGCAAGCAATTTTACAAAATGATGACAGAAGAATCAGAAGACAGTCTTTCTTTTTGCTTTGATTTACAGCAAGTCCAAGTGCTACCTAAAGTCCCAATAGGAGAGGCTTTCTATGCACAACAAGTCTCTTTATATTCATTTTGCATCACTGATATTTCTAGCAAGACACCAACTTTTTATTCCTGGCTAGAGACTCAAGCCGGTCGTGGATCCATCGAAATAGGCTCTGCAGTTTTTGATTTTCTGTCAAAAATGGAATTCCCAGACCATGTGAAGGAACTACGGCTATACTCGGATGGCTGCGGTGGCCAGAATAAAAGGTCCGTAAAATTGGCAGTGCAAAATCGGCGAAAATAAAAAAAAAAACACCAAAATTTGTTGCTTTTTAGTTGCTAATTAGTTGCCAAAGAAACGATTTTGTTGCTCAAACCGATCAAAAAAAATCGGCAACGAATCTAGCTTAACGTTAAGTTAGCGTGAAAAAATAAATAAAGGTGTGGTATATTGCTTGATTGCAAGTCAATTTGTTGCTAATTTGTTGCTTTAAAATAAATTTGGAAAAATTGAATTTTTCCATTTTTGTAAAATTTAATACTGTCCACGCCAGCTTAACTCCCAATTTTTCCAGGTTAATTTTGATCAAATAATTTGTTGCTGCTCCTGAGGTGACTTCTCAAGGTGTGTAGAGTCAGCAACAAAATATAAACCGGAAGTCGGGAAAGTTTGGACACCGGTTAGTTCACAAACCGGTCACGCCAGCTTAACTTCCGATTTTTCCGGGTTAATTTTGATCAAATAATTTGTTGCTGCTCCTGAGGTGACTTCTCAAGGTGTGTAGAGTCAGCAACAAAATATAAACCGGAAGTTGGGAAAGTTTGGACACCGGTTAGTTCACAAACCGGTCACGCCAGCTTAACTATCGATTTTTCCGGGTCAAATTTGATCAAATAAATTGTTGCTGCTCACAGCTTTAATTGCTATGGTGCATATAGTCAGCAACAAAATATAAACCGGAAGTCGGGAAATTTTGGACACCGGTTAGTTTACAAACCGGTCACGCCAGCTTAACTCCCGATTTTTCCGGGTTAATTTTGATCAAATAATTTGTTGCTGCTCCTGAGGTGACTTCTCAAGGTGTGTAGAGTCAGCAACAAAATATAAACCGGAAGCCGGGAAAGTTTGGACACCGGTTAGATCACAAACCGGTCACGCCAGCTTAACTATCGATTTTTCCGGGTCAAATTTGATCAAATAAATTGTTGCTGCTCCTGAGGTGACTTCTCAAGGTGTGTAGAGTCAGCAACAAAATATAAACCGGAAGTTGGGAAAGTTTGGACACCGGTTAGTTCACAAACCGGTCACGCCAGCTTAACTATCGATTTTTCCGGGTCAAATTTGATCAAATAAATTGTTGCTGCTCCTGAGGTGACTTCTCAAGGTGTGTAGAGTCAGCAACAAAATATAAACCGGAAGTTGGGAAAGTTTGGACACCGGTTAGTTCACAAACCGGTCACGCCAGCTTAACTATCGATTTTTCCGGGTTAATTTTGATCAAATAATTTGTTGCTGCTCCTGAGGTGACTTCTCAAGGTGTGTAGAGTCAGCAACAAAATATAAACCGGAAGCCGGGAAAGTTTGGACACCGGTTAGATCACAAACCGGTCACGCCAGCTTAACTATCGATTTTTCCGGGTCAAATTTGATCAAATAAATTGTTGCTGCTCCTGAGGTGACTTCTCAAGGTGTGTAGAGTCAGCAACAAAATATAAACCGGAAGTTGGGAAAGTTTGGACACCGGTTAGTTCACAAACCGGTCACGCCAGCTTAACTATCGATTTTTCCGGGTTAATTTTGATCAAATAATTTGTTGCTGCTCCTGAGGTGACTTCTCAAGGTGTGTAGAGTCAGCAACAAAATATAAACCGGAAGCCGGGAAAGTTTGGACACCGGTTAGATCACAAACCGGTCACGCCAGCTTAACTCCTGATTTTTCCGGGTCAAATTTGATCAAATAAATTGTTGCTGCTCACAGCTTTAATTGCTATGGTGCATATAGTCAGCAACAAAATATAAACCGGAAGTCGGGAAATTTTGGACACCGGTTAGTTTACAAACCGGTCACGCCAGCTTAACTCCCGATTTTTCCGGGTTAATTTTGATCAAATAATTTGTTGCTGCTCCTGAGGTGACTTCTCAAGGTGTGTAGAGTCAGCAACAAAATATAAACCGGAAGCCGGGAAAGTTTGGACACCGGTTAGATCACAAACCGGTCACGCCAGCTTAACTATCGATTTTTCCGGGTCAAATTTGATCAAATAAATTGTTGCTGCTCCTGAGGTGACTTCTCAAGGTGTGTAGAGTCAGCAACAAAATATAAACCGGAAGCCGGGAAAGTTTGGACACCGGTTAGATCACAAACCGGTCACGCCAGCTTAACTCCCGATTTTTCCGGGTTAATTTTGATCAAATAATTTGTTGCTGCCGATGGTGAGGCCGATGTCTAGATTATTTTAAAAATTCTTGATGGCTTTTTTCTGTAAATTTTCCTTGATTGTATTACCTAAATATATCAATATCTTTCTGTTGATTCATAACTTTATATTGTTACTTCGAGTCTGCGATTGCAATAACAATTATTCCTTCAATCGTAGCACAGAGTACACCAAGTATCACGATATTTTTTGCATTTTCTTGAGCAAGTGGAGATTTTAACTCTTAGAAAACTTTTCAAATCTTTGTGAAAAGCTGTCAATTTTAGAGGAGTTTTCATCGAGAGATCTTAGATGATAAACGAAATTAGAGCAAACCAATTTACATTTTCTAAATCTCAAAAAATGGCAATTATTTTGACGAAAGATTATTTTAATAACCATTAAAAATTTACTTAAAAGATTTTCATTTAATAGTACCAAAGTTTTAAGCTCGAATAGTCTAGAGCAAAATTAAAACATTTTCTTTGAGTTGTATGTTTTTTTGAGCTGTATCTCTACTCCAAATAAAATTTAAATACCTCAATGTTATATTGTACTTAATATTGTCTATTTATATATAATAATAATCATATACTTTGTAATTGGTTAGTTAGATTAATTGAAATGAATAACACCATTTAAATACTTTCAAACTCAATTAATACAAAACCATACTAAATAACTACTTACAATATTCATGCATATCAAGTTGACCCACAATGACATTTTAATTTGATTAATTTATATTTATTTGGTCAGAAACTCTGTAAAAAGACGTTTATATTATGATTTTCAACCTTAAAGTTATCTGTTCGTATATTAGTTTGCATTTCAACCAGGAAAAGGTTGTGCTGCTAACATCTTTATTTTACTCTCGCTTCTCTAAATGCAACTGCGACTTGATGGTGCCTCAGCATACATCTTATTCATTGACTTCAAGCGGGCGTTTGACTCCGTGACCCACCACAAGCTATGGTGCAAGCTGGCTAAGCAAGGACTCAGTACGAAAATTATTAGATTACCGAAAACTCTATATGATAGAGCTCAAATGAGAGTTCAAGTAGATGGTCAACTATCCAGCGCAATTGACGTTTCACAAGGTGTACTGCAGGGTGAAGTGCTGAGCCCTCTGTTGTTCATTTTATATCTATCAGACCTCATCTCATTTTTCGAAGACCAGCACTTAGAGGGCATCAATCTGTGCAACGCAAAATCAATGCTTTTTTTATTATACGCTGATGACATCGCGATGCTTTTGCGGACTGCTGGACAAATACAAAGAGACTTGAGATTATTAGAAGAATACTGCAATATCAATGATCTGCAAGTTAATACTTCCAAGACCAAAGCTCTAAGAGTCAGTGCAAGTGGAAAGTGCCGGAAGAAATGTTCAGTATTTAAATTCAACGGTGAGACCATTGAAATAGTAAAAATATATATTCATACCTTGGAGTATTATTTACTTCCAGTGTTGTGGGACTTGACTTTGTTAAGAACAATTTTGATATTACCTAAGAAGCATAGAATCTGAAATTTGTAAAAGTAAATGAACAGAAGAAAATAATACAACATCAAGTGTCCAGAAAGCTAAAGTTTTGAAAATTCATTAGTTTCGTGATCACTTGTTTTTGGCGCATAAAATTCATATAGTAAAATTTATACCATTTATTATTATGTTTTTTTTTTAATTCATAAAAAGTTGAATAATTAAAAAAAAAAACCTTAGAAATTTTTCAATAAAAAAAAAGTTTTTGAATAAACAATACCTAAATAAAACACTTCAACACGAATACTGGAAAGACCAAAGAAAGTTTCATTTACATTGTTAATAATAATATGTTTATTAACAATGAGTCATCCAAAATAAAATCATTAGTAGAGTGTTAATAATAAAATGATTTTTCATACTTTATTAACTTAACTACATAACAAGTTATTTTTTTTTTCCTTCGTGACAATAGAACGGTCCTGCTTTTGATTCATATACTACTTCAATACCTACTATGCGTCGACATAAAAAGTATCGTTTATGGTAAATTGCAATTGCACGACACCATCTCGTGGTCAAAGAGAGTATTACTAAAACACGGTCATTTATTCTTATATAGTGGTATATACGCCACCTCGTTTTTGAAAGCATAACTACCGAAAAATAACATTGAGTTCAGATACAGTAAGAAGTATGTACGTTTCGAATGCGCAGCATTGTCTTTTACGTGTCTCGCGCAAGTTGCGCAAGTCATTTAAGTTGAGCCTTCACAACCGTGTAAAATGTAATGCGTAGTCGGCTTCCAAGTGTAGTACAGAGAGTTGAAAAAGTAAGTCTGAACATTTTATATTTATTCAATATACTCTTTTATTCCAATTAATAACATAAATTTTATGATTGTAAAATACTTTTTTTTTCTTTTATGGGTACAAATTAGCATCTATTAACAATTATAATAATATTTTTTAGTCAAATAAATTTTTGTTTTATTTTGAATAATTTTTTATTCTGTTTTTCAGACGATAAAATTAAAAATGGGCAAACGTGGTAGACCTGCTGCTATTGATTCGCAGAAAATTATTGACGCTATCTTAGCACGATCAAAGGAAATAATAACTTCTGAAAATGGAAGTATTGTTGAAAAAACAAACACTGTTTGGAAATCAATTTCAGATGAGTTAAAGAATGCAATTTCACCGTTATCATTGTATTCTTACGTTACTGACAATCGCTTTGAGATAAGAAATAAATTGTATGAAAATGAGGGAATATTACCTGATATTTCATTGGATAGCAACAATACTACTGCGGAGGATTCTGTTAATTTATCTCATGCCAGCGATTCGAGTGTTCCCAAAAATATAACAAGATCTTACAAGATTTTTTTATCGAAAGAAGTATTTCAATCACTGATAGTTGTGAAAACTCGAAAACGTCCTACTGGAAGGAATAAAAAACTTGTTAGATACAAAGCATTCAAACCTGGAGTATGGGCAGATGTAATTAACGATTTACTTGTAGATTCATCAAAAATTACATGTGGTTTAAGTTTTGAAAGCCATTTCATTTCAGCAGATGAGAGTTATGGATCATTTAAAGGTTAGTATTTAAAAAAGAAAATTAATAGTATAACTATAAGAAATAAATATTAACAAAGACTATGAATAACTTATTTTTAAACAGAGTACAGAATGAAAAAATAAGTAAAACTGTTATTTATTAGTATCAAAATATTTAGAGTATCAAAGCTGTTAAAAAAATATATATATTATCTTATTGACTGATAGTATTTTGTACAGCAAGGGATAAATGTAAACAATAGTGAACAAGGGTTACTAATGACTATCTATTGAAGCCGAGAAAGAGGACTGGCAACACCAAAATAGTAAAGTCATGCATGATCTTCCATCATAAGCAAAAATTTACATAATGTTTGCAATGATACTGAGCATATCAATACCTTGAATTAGTCGAAATAAGACAATTATGAATACCAGAGCTGCAAAACATTATTATCAGTATTGATTTTTACTAGACGTAATGAAATAATATCGTATTCTGACAAGATTCATTCAAAGTTAAAAAAAATTTGTGTGCAATAATTTCTAGGAAAGAAACAAGCTTGTCTCTGCTGGCAAACGTTTGTATTCATCTGAAATTATCTTGAGTTGATTGACAATAAAGCCAGTATTATTCACAGTTTCAATGCGATGATACAAAAAAAGTTCTTAATTTCTTTTTCAAAGTGTAAAATAACTGCTAATAACTTTAAAATCTTTTTCGTAGATCGTGTAAGTCATTTAACACATTGAGTGCGCATGTCACGGATCCGTGCCGCAACGAATTATCAAGCAGGGCGCATGGCACAGATCCGTGCCGTATGCACAATCTCACTTCCAGTGAGACGTGGGCTGAGGTGCACGTACGTTGCTGAGCCTGTGGCATATGTATTGGGACTTCTAAAAATTGTGTTCGTTTCCAATTTTCTTTTTCGTAAGTGGTATTTAAGATGGATGATAGTGAGGCGGGTCCGTCGGATATTAAAAAACGTAAATTCACTTGTAAAAATCCAGAAAAACTTACTAATGATGAACTAAGACAAATCTTGGAAGAATCGAGCGAGGATGAAAAATATTTTTCTGACAGCGACGACGATTTTGAACCAGCTGATGAGGCAAGTAGTGATGGGTCAAGTATTGATGATGGAGATGATATCGATCAAGCAGGTAGGATTACATTTATTTTGATTATAGAATTTATATAAAATTCAGTAAAAAGAATTTGAATGATTAGTATTCTACAAATCGGTATTGTACGGAACAATATTATACAGGGTGTGTCGAAAATATTTTTAGTCTGTATTTTGTTGGTAGGATTACGTTTATTTTGATTATATTTATTTTATAAAATTCAGTAAAATTAATTTAAATGTTTAGTATCCTAAAGAGTGGCTACTGAGTTATATTATACAGGGTGTGTCGAAAATATTTTTAGTCCTTATTTTAAAATCTCAACATACATGTTTTGTTACAGGAGCAGTTTTGGCGACTACACAGGGAAATCCTCAAGTTACAGTTACAAATATTGGTGTAGCTGATAATCCTCTCATAGGCGAAGCTACTGCTGCCATCCCAGATTGGTCGGAAGTTCCTACACCTATGTTAGATTTTCCATTTTCTAAAACTAATGAGCTGTTAAATGCAATACTGGGAAATGAACCAATTGATTACTTCAGGGCAATATTTGACGACCAAATTTTGGACCATATTGTCACCGAAACCAATAATTACGCAGAGGAGGTTTTCCAATCTGAAGGTGTTACTGAAAATTCTCGAATTGGTAGATGGAAGAATGTAACACGCCAAGACATGTTAACATTTATTGGACTAGTGTTACATACAGGCACAATACGATTAAATCGACTCCAAGATTATTGGAAAGGACACCCATTATTTAATTTGAAATGCTTTTCACAGCACATGAGTCGTGATCGATTTATGCTGATAATGAGGTGCTTACATTTTAATAGAAATACACCCGGAGAAGCAACCAATGATCGGTTATATAAAATAAGACCAATGATAGATTTTTTCAACACCAAGATGTCTACCCTGTACTACCCTGGAAAAAATTTTTCACTAGATGAATACATGGTGCTATGGCGAGGTCGTTTGGTGTTCAGGCAATATATTAAAAACAAACGGCACAAATACGGAATTAAATTATATATGTTGACAGAACCGGATGGAACAATTTTGAAAACTTTGGTATACACCGGGGCTTCGGATAATATCGGAGGAAAAGGTCATACTACAAAGGTGGTTTTGGAACTTCTAAAAAACTACTTAGACTCTGATTATTCTGACAATTTTTATAACTCTTGACCTAGCGGACAAGCTAACTAAGCGCAAAACGTACTGCACTGGAACGCTAAATTCAAAAAGAAATCCTAATCCCTCGAAACTTTTGAAAAAAAAAAAAATTAAAAAGGGCGAAACATCTGCTGTATATTCTCACAACGTAATGGTCGGTAAGTGGAAAGACAAAAGAGATGTTTTATACATATCTAATGAACATGGAAACGAAATGGTTGAGTTTGTGAATAAAAGGAATAGCACCAAAAAAAAACCTAAGCCGATTTTTCATTATAATACAGAAATGGGTGGAATAGACCACCAGGACCAAATGAATGCATATTACCCCTGTGAGAGAAAAACACTGAGATGGTATAAGAAATTAGGCATCCATTTCATTACACTTATGCTCCTAAATGGCTATTTTCTCTTCAAAAAATATTCAGGAAAAAACATGTCTCTTTATGATTTCCGACTAGCTGTCATAGCAACATTGTTGAATATTGTGCCTAATACTAAAGCAGCCCCGATGAATAATGACCCAAGCGTACATAAACTGACAAAAATTACATCTTTGAACAAAAAAGGTGAAACAAACCGGAAACGTTGTAGAGTTTGCTCCCAAAAAAAAATAAGAAAAATGACACTGTACCATTGTGAAAAATGTCCTGCGGAACCCGGATATTATGTCGGAGAATGTTTTGAAATTTCTCATAAATAATTTTTTACTAATATTGTCTTTTTTTTTGTGTTTGTTCTTTTTTAGTTTCTTAGAAAAATTAATTTATTTTTGTTTTTGTTATTATTAGCCTAAGAGTTCGGTTATTTCACTGGCTGTGTATTCTCAAAATAAAAATTTTTCTTCCTTTTTAGTTTTTATACATATATTTGTGCCTAAACCCATAATTATATACTCGTCACGGATCCGTGTCGACGAGCACTGCAGATAAAATTTGTTGACCAAGGCTCATGGCACGGATCCGTGACACATGTCAAAAATGACAGCTGACTAAAAAAATTAAATAACTTATTCCAAAAAATGAAATACTTACTGCAAAAAAAAAGAAACAGCTAAAAAAATATTGCCGCTCCTGCGCAAGTCATGCTGCAAATATCAGCGGTGAAAGTGTTAAGACTATTTTTCGGTTTCAATCGTTTAATTTTAATTTATTAACTGTAACCATTTGATATCATTTAAAAGCATAGAATTTTAACTTGAGGCTGGTCACCGATTAGTCAAATGCCACCGCGTACAATTTCATTTTTTGCTTGTTTGACAATCTTACGACGAAGTAACAAAAATTCCAAATATATTCTTTGGACAGTTTATGATAATAAAATCGTTTGAAAATTATAACGAAACAAATCATTTTCAATGATTACATAATTAGAGAAATTCGTATAATAACTTGAAATTTAATAATATTAAAAATGTAAAAAAAAATTTTAATGTGGAAAAATGAAACTTACCACAACTTGAGACTTATCAGATGACCAGTCAAACGTTAAAATCTGTATTTATTTTAGAGAGTGTATATAATTCGTATAATATTTCCAACAGCTCATTGCGCTTGTGGCAGTCAAGTTGATGGAGTAATAACAAATGATGATTCTAACAAAAAATTCGTCGAAATAGTCTGTACCATCATGAAAGGCAGTGGAACATGTGGTAAAAGGTGGCTTAGAAATGTAAGACGTGAAAAAATCATCGAAGAATTAGGAGAAAAAACTGCACACACATACCGAGTTGAAAAAGCTGCTGAAAAAATGAAAGAAGGTGATGCTGAGCCACCAAATTTACCTTCTTCTCCAGTACTTCGAACAGCAAAAAGTCAAGCCCTAAACAAACAACATCTTGATCGGGATCCAATTAAAGCTCTACATATAATGAAACAAAATGATGCTGCACATATAGTAAGACAAATAGGACTCGATAAATTTTTCGTACATTACTGGTCCCGGCATCAACTTTCTATGTACAGAGATTACGTAAATAAAGGATCTAGTTGTTTGTGTATAGATGCCACAGGTTCAATCGTAAGAAGAATCAAACACAATGAAAAAGTTAGACCAAGACCTATTTATGTGTATCACGGTGTGATTGGCTTTAAAGAAGCACAGTTTCCTGTGACACAAATGATCAGCGAAGCTCACGATTCAAGCACGATTCATTTTTGGTTGACGCAATGGATTAAATCGGGTGCTGCTTCACCGAAAGAAATTGTCATCGATGGTGGCCGGGCTATAATTACGGCGGCTGTCCAAGCTTTCACGAATTATTCAACAATCAGTGATTATGCTGATGCATTTTATGGTTCAAATGTGCCATCATGTTATATTCGGATAGACAACGCCCACTTTATAAATACTTATGTAAAGTTATTAGAAAATGCACCACGACAAGTTGCTACATTCTACAAAGCAGTTATGGGACAATTAATTATTTGTCAAAATCTGGAAACTGCTAAAAAAATTATTCGGTCTTTACTCTTAGTATCTCAATGTGAGACAGACGGAAATTTACGTAATGGGAACGAGACGGAAGCAGAAAAGGCCAAAAATTATTTGATGACGCTTATTACGGATGATAACGTAAGTTGTATTTATTTGACGTATAAAGTAGTAAATTAAGTATTTTTGTTGAATAAACCAATACAATACATTTTATAGTTATAAATAAAATATGAGAGGTTATTAGCGTAGAAGCCAAATAATATTTCATAACTGAATCATAATTTTTAACGATTTTTTAGCGTAAAAAAATTTTTACACTACTTTCAACTTTTTTAAATTATTGAATTCTCAACTTTTTTTAAAAATTAATTATGAACAAGTCTCCTTAGTATTTAAAAATTTTTCGTTAAAGCTTTCTTTTTTTTTTTTTCATAAAAATTATGTAAAAACATTTTTCATAATATAATTTAATAACTATAGCTTAAATATGACACATTTATATTAATCTTGATTTAAATAGAATTAGTTAACAAGTAAATTAACTAACCTAATTAAGTCAAAGCAAATAATTATGTATAAATAATAAATAACTTGAATATCTTTTCTAGAGGCCAGAATCAATTGATGATGGTGAATTCAATAAAAACAAATCACGAGACGATGAATTGCTACATTCAAGCGCAGATGATAGTGATAACGATAGCGCAAATTCAGACAGCAGTACAAACGATGAACAGAGGAATAGGAAAAAAACTAAAATAACCAATCAGTGGACAGAAATGGGAGAACAAATAAATGAAGAAGTGAAATCAATAATAACAACTCAAAAAGGTCACCGAGTTAACCCATTTTACTTGCTCGAATTTGCAAAAAAGTTATTAACAGATCTGCGTGATTTACCTCTGTGGTCCTGCGTTGTCAGAAATAAATTTGGGTATGGTCGCGTTCCAGCATCTAGTAGCTCAGTGGAAAGTGATTTTAATATCCTTAAGAATTATTCATTTTTAAAAAATAAATCATTACCAATGAGAGTTGATGATTACTTACGACTATATATCAATTATATAAATGGTCGATTAAAATTACTAGATGCGAAAATTAATCGAGGTGCAATTAGTGAAAAAGAAAATTATGAAATCGAATCAAGCAATCCTCTTGACCCAGAAGATGACAATAATTTGTGTCCTGTTTGTGCTA
>OV651814.1:87741342-87851354 GCA_927349885.1 Psylliodes chrysocephalus
GCAACTAATTAGCAACTAAAAAGCAACAAATTTTGGCGTTTTTTTTTTTTTTATTTTCGCCGATTTTGCACTGCCAATTTTACGGACCTAGAATAAAAATAGTCATATGGTCCACATGTTTATGATTTGGCTTCAAAGGCATGCTCCACTTACATTACAGTCCATAAGGATTTGTTTTCCCGTTCGTGGGCATTCGTACCTTCCTGCTGATCGCGTATTTGGCAGGGTCGAAAAATTGATAAGAGCACAAAGTATGATAAAATCGCCAGAAAAATACTGGGAGCTTTATTCCAAAATTGGAGAGGTACGTAAACTAGGGGTAGAATGGAGAGCTATTTATGATTTCAAAAAAGCTTTGTCATCTTTAAAGAAAGTTGCAGAAATCAGCGAAGCAAAGAGAATCTTCATCAGCAGAATGAGAAATGGAGGTGTTGGAATGAAAACTGAGCAATTTTATAGAAATGATGATGGATCAAAAAAATACGAAACTCTATTGAAAAAAGGAAAGAAACTTGAAAGTATCGTATTGCCAGAAGTATCGCTCAGTAAAGAATTAAAAGGGAAGAAAATAAAGAGCCTGACTAATTTATTAATTTCATTGGCTTCCGAAAATTGGAGAAATGATCCAGAATTGGAATGGCTTGCTCCAATTTTGCCTGACAATGTGGAAGTTATTTCTGAAGATGAAGGTGAGGTTGATGAAGATGAAGGTGATATTGAGCATTCAGAATTGTGTAATTGTCAAGAAGATGATGGTGGGGTAAAATTATAGGTTTAATGTTTTCAATGTTGAATTTTTGGTCAATAAAATGTTGATTTTCTTGTTTACCTTAACATTAATTTTTACTCTTCTCAATAGATTGTTTTACTATCAAACAGCATTAAGTCCCTGGTTTTCCTAAACAAAATGAGTTTTGTCCACTGTGGACAATCAAAAAGCATTTAAGCTCGTTCTTTTTTCAAAATACTGGGATGAATACCGAATGGAGATTTTTTGGATGAATACTTCTTTGGAAGACTTATTTTTCATAAATTATTCGGTTATTTGAATTTTATCAAAACGTATCAGTTTCTTTATAATAAACTAATTCATCTCCTGAAAATAATGTAATTTGGACAAAACGCATTTTGTTTTTCTGCTCCTCAATTATTCTTAAATATACAAGGTGGTCCATAAACGAGGTGCTCACCAAAGCTATACTTTTTTAAATCGAAACACCCTAAGGTAGAAAAATATCTGAATTCCCATTACCAAGTTTGCAGTCAACATTTCGCATCTGATCAGTTTCAAAAAACTTATCCAAAAATAAATACATAATAGTACAATTACAGTAAAACTACTCATTTAACACCAACAGTTTGTTGTGTTAAAATTTTTTCAATAAAAAAATTAGTATTCTTCTTTTTAAATAATTTACCTTAATTAAAATTGTCTTGTTATCGTTTAGGTATATTTTAAAGCTAGTAACAAACGAGACAAGGGTAATGGGTGAATGATGAAAGCAATAATTACAATAGAAATAAATTAAAATAAACAAATAAGCTTTTTTTACTACATACCTGAGTTCACAAAAAGAAAAAACAATACATCTTTTTGTTCCACACACACTGGCTGACTTCTCACTTCCTCTGACCTGACAGAGAGCGAGAGACGGTCTTCTTGTTGCACAAATTATGCCGCGGTAAAGGTAGCTCATGAACGCTGGCGTACGCTGAGTTTTTTTATAGGGTCTTTAACACCCCCTCGTTTTGAAAGAGTGAGCTACCGTTACTGAGATATAACTCTTACACCCAAAAAAATAACAAAAAACAAGAAATTCAGAAACAACAAAGTCTTCAGTTAACATAAAAACAACAGGAAGTACAAGAAATAAACATTTAACAAAAATAAAAACATTTAGTAATTGCAAGGTAGGAAAACATAAATTTACAAAAATGTAGTAATAGTATAAATGTAGATATCTAATAGCTGAATATCCACAGAGAACATTTTTTTTTTAAATTTTAAAAGAAATGTTAAATAACTTACTGTAACGAAAAAAAAAACAAGATTAGAACGTTGGGTCAGTAAATGTATAAACAAAATGAACGTTATTAAACAACAAATTCGGTTCGTTTTACAATATTTTACAATAAATGTTATGTGAAATCACTGTTAACCCATCTTTTCCGATGAAACTTCGAGTTAAATTACACTGATGTCTTTATATGGAGAACTTTCCAACTAGTTTTCTCTATAAGGTTTACTAGATTCTAACGTAAAATCCTTCCACCTGGTTGCTCGTTTGGGTAAAGCTGACAAACACTTGTTAACGGATGATGTGAAATTGGGAGGATTTTCCAAATCCCTATATGAGTACATTTATCAATTAAATAATGTTGCTAGAGTTCAGTACATCCATCTGAAACTCCATGTTAAATGTTTATAAGTAGATATACGTAGTTGACCTCAAAAGCAGAGGAATATGAATTATGGCTCTAATTTTTTGTAGGCTGTAGAACTTAAGACAGAAAATTACTATTACAAGTAGCTATTCTGTCCAGTGGCGCAGCCAGAAACTTCGTTCGGGGGGGGGGGGGCGAATCAGTGACGCATCGAGAAAACATACATTGAGGGTTCAACTAAAAGCGCTGTAAACAAACTGCAGAAACAGAAAAATTATTTTGGGTGCCACGCCCAAAAAAAGCCTTTTCAGGACGAGAATTATTATTTATGCACAATTACAAAATAATTGAAATATAATATTTTTAAAATCCTACCTAGGTGTGCCCGAACTAAATCAAATACTTGTTTAATACATTGGGTTTAACATTTATTATTGATTTCCAAATTTTAAAAATATATTAAGAAAATGAGAGATATTGGGTCAAAAGAATAAAAGTACAAAAAAAAATATAAACAAAAATATTTAATGCAAAACTACGTCCTAAAGCAAAATTCTTCGTTTTGTTTTTGCCATTTCGTCCAAAATTTCTTCTGCTGTAATGACAATATCGTGGTTTGCGTAAAGGACTGCCAAACCATTTAGCCTATTCTCTTGCATAGTGCTACGCAAATAATTTTTCAAATATTTTAAATTTGAGAAAGATCTTTCGGATGTTGAAGTTGTAATTGGTAAAGTTAAAAAAATTTGAAAGAGTCTTTTTATGTTTGGAAATATAGTGGAATCACATTCAGAATAAACTTTGGCCAGATCTTCCTTCAGGTTCTTATTTTCGCATTTTTTGTACCATAACTCAAGTTCAGCTTTTAATATAGTTTCGTTACAAAAACCTTCAAGAAAGTCATGCATTTTGTAAAAGCTGTGGAGTTCCAAAAAACATTTATATTGGCTTTTAAAGTTCTGGTTATTAAAAGGAAAGAGACATTCAAAATTTTGAATTGTTTTTCGATGGTTTAAGAACCTTTCTTCGAGATTTACTATCAAGCCATCTAAAAACGGAATAAAAATGGTGATTTTAAAATATTCAGAAGCAGATTCGGTATTTAAAACAAGTCGTTGTGTTTGTCGTGCTGGTACTCTGGGCATCTTAATTTCTATATCGAACTCCGAAAGAAGATCTTGAGCTTCTTTAAAAATATTTTTAAAATGCTCATCTGCCTGGCTTCGTATTTGTTTAAATTGATCTGCCACATCATCTGCTAGAGCCAACGCTTTACAAAGATTAAGGTCAATCGTTTGCAGTATTTTACTCAGAGGTAGCGTATGAGCGTACAATCTTTTTGAGCACATCAATGCAATGGTAAATTTAGAAGTTTTGATGCTGGCTAGTAATCCAGATGCCTCAGTTGAAGTAGGACGATCTGGCCATTGTTCTATTTCTTCCAAAGCTGCCACCAGCGGTTTATAGAGTTCTTCAAATATCAAAACAGCATCATGCCTTGCTACCCATCGAGTAGGACATAATCTTTTTAAGCCATGCTTTTTTGTTTCCGTACATAATAACTCAATTTTTTGGTGCAAAACGTTCTCCCTTTTGGGGGAGTTAAAAAGCAATATGCTTTTTCAATTGTTCCTAAGCAGTTTCGTATTTCTGTTACATTAGATAAACAAAGGTTTAAATTATGTGAAGTGCAGTGTACATACGTAGCCGCAGGAAATTTTTCTGAAATTAACTTTTGAACGCCTTTAGTATTCCCGGACATAGCAGCTGCTCCGTCATATCCCTGTCCACAAAGGTATTTACAGTTAACTTCTAGTTTATCTAAAGTTCCCAGAATATTCTCAGCTATAGAAGCGCCAGTAGTAGAAGTAATTTCGACGAATTGTAAAAATTTTTCATGAATTTGATCTTTCCTGTCGACAAATCTAACACATATTGATAACTGTTCTTTATTTGATACATCCGCTGTTTCATCGGCTAATATAACGAACGCTTTCGCGGCGTTAAGTTCTTCTACGATTTTTTGGATAACTAGTCGATTGCATATTTCCAATATTTGATTTTGGATGTCTCAACTCAGATATGTGGCATTGCCTCCACAAAAATTCAAATGATCCAAAAGGGCTTGGTCTCCAGCTTCAGCTCTTAGCCTTAATATATTACGAAAGTTACCCTCGCTTCTGTTTAGGTCAGAATGCAAGTCCAAAGATCCGTAATCTTTATGTCCTCTTAATGGCAGTCCCATTCTTCCACAAAAAAGTATTGTTTTAATAATTGGTGTCAGTCGCTGCCGATTTTGTTGTATTATCAATTCAGATGACTTGGTTAATAACTTGTCTATAGAATAACCGGAAAAACTTTGTTTTAAATTATCTGCGCGAAGTACTGAAAACCTGTGATATTGTGCCCCTCCATGAGCTTCAAATTTTCCTATTGCTTTTTTCCATCCCCGAAAAGGCTCTTTTACTAAAGCTCCAAGAATCTGGCTAGTATTATGACCGGCAAATGATGAAGAAAATAGAACACAGTATTTACAATAGGCCCCATCTTCTATTTTTGAATATGTTAACCAATTATATTTCGTCAGCCACACAGCATTAAATTTTCGTTGATGTTGTCCTTGTTTTTCTAAAGGAAACACAAAATTCTTAGGTGGAGTCCAAAATCTTTCGACTAATTGTAGTTTAGTCTCATCGTCTACCTGGTTATGTACAAAGTTAGCAATATCATACTTGTCGTGAACTTGGTTATTCTGTGAAGTCATTGACGAAGAGGCTTCGCATTCTAATCTGTTTTCTTCCGATGTTTTTTGTAGAGGCAGCAATGAAACATGTTTATCATTATCTAATTTGTTTTCTGTCAAGGCTGATGCGGTGCATTGCAGAGATGTCGATACTGTCGATGAAACTATATCACTATCTTCAGCTAGCCTTGGTTTTTTTAGAAAGTTCCATAGTATATTCGAACTTCCTTTATGTTTTGGATTTCCTCTGTTTTCCATCTCGTAAAAATGTATTTACGCTGCAATCTGCAATTAAAAAAATGTCTTAAGGACCTTAAGGTTAACCTACACTTGCGTTCACAAATTATAATTGCATAGATATCAGTGTGTCGTGTTTGATACAGTAGTTGGTGCAACAGGCTTCAGCCTAGAGTGATTTTTTGATACGGGTTCGAGTCCGGCCAAGTGCAATTTTTTTCTTTTTTTTTTGTTAGTTTTACCGGTAAAAGTGCGATTTATAAAGGAAAAGTGTTTACTTCTTTTAAATTCGTTTTTTATTAATTAAATATGCGGGCATTAATTGTCCTTGTGAAAGCCAAAAAGCCGTTGTATATTTTAATGGGCTTAAGGCCGTGCTGGCCGATGGCATTCTTCGCCTTTTGCCTAGTGTAAAAAAGTTTAAACGCTTACATTTTAAAAACTTCAAAACTTTTAATCACGTCTCACGTGTGAAAAAAATATTTAAATATAAATAAAACTAACCTGAGAACTTGTCGATAGGTTTTCACAAATTATTTAGCTTTACACTGTCCCTAAATTAAACAGTTGCTTTTAAAACAATAACAAAACTAAATACCACATGTGCACCTGTAACGATTGCTTCTGATCATCTGATATTTCAGTCGACAGTGGGCTGGAGACTGAAGACTGGAGGTAGGCCATGGTAGGCCGACAGCTTTGTGCATTGTTGCCGAGTATAAAAATTGCGTACTGCGGCCAGATTACGTGTCTTTGCATTGGTTCACGAGTCCACACATATTGGTTCAATGGTACTACAGTTTTTGCTGGACGGAAAAGATATTTATTTTTAACATTTATTATTGGTTTCCAAAAGAAGTTCTTAGATTTTAGATGATTTAAAAACAGTACCAATAGTACCAATCAGACATTAATGTTATGTTGGTTGCATAATGCTAGCAGTTAATTGTATAATAAGGGGCGAGAGGAACAAATATATTTAAATTCGGTGTCTAGCGGCGTAGGGGAAAGAGGAGTAAAATAATTGATGTATTGGCGTATAATAATGTTAGTTATTTTCCAACAGTGTTCATTGAACCTTTTCTCTAATTTTTGCTTTTCATCAGCATTTTAATTTTTTATGAGTCATGCACAAAGAGCATTGATCCTTCTTGGAGATATGATATGTTTAAAAGACGGCTTATAATGACCTTCTGAAAGGGATTGTAAATACAGGTAATTCATTTTAAAAACAGACAGATCATTGTGAAGATATTCTCTGCTTGAACTGCTCCTGCATTTTAGGAAATTTGTAGGGATGCCACTGGCTAAGTGACGCTTTTACAGAGAGAGTCAACCTTTCAAAACGGTTTAACTAAAAAATGGAGTACTTCTCCATAGAATTGGCAGATCCAATTATATGTCGGTCGAGGAGTCACAACTTGAGTACACAATAAAGTGGGACGGCACGGTTTAGTTATTTACATGCGTTTATTAAATACAGTTATAGTTTTATAAATGCAAACCTGGTCACAAATACATTTTAAGTTACAAAAATATCACTGGGTTACAAAACAATCATTACCGGTGCACTTGTAAACACGAGTAACATATTAGGAGTAAAGTGAATATTTAAATTGCAAGAATCTTACGCCAAAAGTTAGTTTATTTTAATATTTTTTGTGACGGAACGACGGATACGTTACGGAATCAAGTATACATCACGAGATCTTAAGGATCTTAACCTCAATCATCAGATTTCTTTTGGCTTTTAGTGACAGTGTTGTGTTTTGTGTTGAACACGTGATTATTATATCCTTGATTTTAGATAATATTTTAGTAATATTGCAATTGTACCTAATTCATTGTAACTAAAATGAGCGACGAGAATGAAAATACGTGTTACAAATGTGGTTATTGCAGATGGATATTTGCAGACCACTGTGAAAACTATCTCCTGCACACGTGTTTTCAAAAATTTTCTTTTGAAAATGGCGAAGAGTTAGTAGCCGATGCCGATGAAATTTTAAGTGTGGGTAAGGTGATTTCCAATTATATTTATACGTATAACTAATACATATTATTTATCTAGCTTCCAAAGAAGGGGACATATTATCTCCAAACCCAGTAGATGCTTCCGGGGATTTGGACGAACAACTTATATCATTAGTGGCTTCAAGAAAAGCTTTATTTGATGCTTCGTTGCCACTAATTGAAAGGACATATTTCAAAAAAAAAAATTTGTGGAATGAAGTGGAAAATAATTTAGGAGGCCAGATGAAGCAAGACGATATAAAAGCAAGATGGAAATATCTTCGTGACTGTTATATAAAAGCCAAACGAAAGGTCACAACCTACAAGGCGAGTGGTTCAGGAGCAACCAACACAAAAGTTGGCTTTCGTTTTTTTTTGAAACCATGCGTTTTTTAGATGATACTTTGGCAAGGAAAAGTAGGTATTGTTAAAAAAATAATTATAATTTTAATGTCATACTGGTTTTACAGTGTAACATGCTCAACAAGTATTATGGAAAACAGTCCCAGTGCCAGTGTTTCCACGCAAAATAGTACATGGGATGATAATATGTCAAATAATGGAAATAGCCAAGGAAATAGCCAAACCCCAAGTACGTCCACGGTTGCAGAAAACCACAATCAGGCAACAAATTCAGTCAGTACCATCTTTATTAAAAGTAAGTAAAATTTCCTGTTTTTTACAGTGAAAATAAAATAAAATGTTGCAGAGAAAAAATGTTGCATAAAGCAATTACCCAAGTTCTAACTGAAGACAGGACTCCGTTGCAAGTATTAGATGGTTTTTTGCTTCGGGTTGGTGAGGCACTGAGACGCTTTCCCTATCGGCTACGGTCTCAAATGGAGATTAGCATTCTGCAAATGTTACAGGAAGCAGAAGAAAATTCATTGATACAAAAAAACTTAATAATAATAATACTGAATTGGTTTTGTCTTTTTTATTATATATTTAGGCAATTTACTTTTCAAAATATTTAAACTATTATTGACAATGCAAAAATTTTTTGTTAATGGCAATTAGCAGGTGTACCTTCTATATAGCATTGTCATTAAGGTACTAAGATTAACCAAAGTTAAATATTTTTCTGTACAAAGTTGTTTAATTGTTATTATAGTCCATATTAAAAAGATTAGACAATTTATTTAATACATTTAATTTATACAGTAAAAAATTATTTTAAACATTAAAAATCATTTTGTAATATTTGAACCCATTGACTAGGCATTATATCAATGGTTTCAAAATATTCTGCAAAACTATCTCTAAGTTGGGCAGCATTTCGTGAATGTGCATTACTTCATGTCTGCCTTATATCTTGAAGTGCCGATGCTGGCACCTCTCTATCTTCTCTAGTGAGAACCCCATACTTTTTGCGATTACTGGGCTTTGCTGATTCTTGCTGCATTATGTAGTTGTGAAGACATACTGTTGCTTGAATTATTTTTATAGTGGTTGAAACACTAGAAATAATAGGCTTTAGGTATATCGGCCGACGTGCTGCAAGAATGCCAAAAGCACATTCAACTGTTTTTCTTGCACGACTCAGGCGATAGTTGAAATTTTTTTGTCTTCTATTTAATCTACTACTTCGAGGATATGGTCTCATTAAGTATGATCTCAATGCAAATGCTTCATTACCTATGATTACATAAGGTAATTCTTTATTTAGTTCAGAGACATATTCAGGATTTGGTATATGAAATTTCCCTTCTTCCAAACCTTTTCCTACTATGCTATCCCGAAATATGCCACTATCACTTAGACGTCCTTGAGCACCGATGTCCACCATAATAAACTGTGATGTTGCACTTGCCACAGCTAACAGGTTAATACTATGGCAGTTTTTATAATTGTAGTACTCTGAGCCTGAATGTGGAGGTGCCTAAAATAAAACTTCTGTTAATTTACTCCTAAACAAAACTAATGTATAATAACCTGAACAGTAACATGTTTTCCATCAATTGCCCCTATACAGTTTTTAAAATTGGTTATGGTATGAAAGTCTCTAGCATCTTTTTTCCAATTTTCTTCTGAAAAGCATGGAAAAACTTGTTCCCTTAAGGAATCCCATAATGCCTGGCATGTTTCAGCTATTATAACAGACACAGTATTTTTTCCAATTCGAAAATCGTAAGAGCAAGAAGTCATGCTTAGACCATCAGCCAAATAACGTATAGTTACTTCTAATCTTGTTTTCGGTGGTATACAATCTCGAACCATATTAGACTTAAGTAATTTCGGTCCAACAAGTGCCAACAGTCTATTGAAAATAACTGGAGTCATGCGTAAAAAAATTAAAATATTTTTCGGGATCATTGAGTTGCATTTCTAATAATAAATTGTCACTATGTCCATATTCAAACCTTTTTTCAACAGAGAAAATAGGTCTGACCCAATATTTTCTTTTTTCTTTATTTTTTAATAAATTATGCAAACGCAGTAACCTGGTTATTTTAAGATGTAATGTTTGCTTTTGCAACGGCAGTATACATCTACGTTTGCGAATACACAGTGCTGAAATCACCAACATTAAATCACTGGACTTCATTCTTTTAACAATTTTAACTCTTAACCTATGAATTAAATAATATGAAATAAGAAATGATAATGAATTGGCAGATACGAAAGAGGAAATTTTTGTTTGGTTTCTATATTTTGAGATTATGTTCCGCAGTTTATATTTTTACATTTTCCGCTCTTGGAGACAGATAAAATCCAAAGCGCATTCCGCGATCTGTATATTCGCTTCTTTAGTTACGCACGTGGGGACTTACCCTGAACCTTTCGTCCGTCGTACCCAAAGCGCGAGAGAGCAAATCTCAAGAGCCATCTGTCCAGGTGGTACTAAAGTTACATAATTCTTAATGAATGGACAAGTAAAAGGTTCTGAAATTGTAAAATCGATAATTTGACCACATGCACCCTCTTTGCTGGATAGATGTCACCATGAGTAGTTTTTATAAATATAAATACAAGTTTGAAAGGAGTGGGAAAATGATTTTGTTACTCTGTTCAGGGAATCTGAACTAAATCTATTTATATGTTCATCTGTTTCACTGCACACTATTTCTTTGAATAACGCATTCAGACTTACGACTATCCCTTTTGTCCAGTTCAACAACACATATTTCACTAGTTTTTTGAAAAGCAGTCCTCGCCACATGATCTGAAAAACAAAGAATTTTTAATAATAAGGTCTTACATACTTGAATCATATTACATAATTACTGACAAGTAATAACGAATAATTTTTGTCGACGTGACTCTTAACATTTTGATGTCTTTTGCTTTGTGTTTCTACAGTCGTATCTCAAAAACTGCATTTTTTTAAGATACGTCACTGTGTGAGATTGAATACAATTTGAGAGTACTTTGACTTATACTTAGTCACTATTCACTAAAAAAACTTATGGAATTGTAACTTGGATTTCCACTTTCGTTGAATAGAGTGGATTGCCTTTTAAGTCTCCTCTGTTCATGGATATTCATTAAAATTCACATTGCATTATCCACACCCTTAGTTTTCATACATCAATCTTTAGGTATTAACTTTTTAATATATTCAAAATACGTATCGGAACTCGTTTAAAATGCCAGTAATTGATAAAGGTTTTCATTGTTTCGTTGTCTGCCTTCTTGCAAAACTACACTCTCGATCAAAATTCTTCTTAAAGCTTTATATAAGGACTATAACATCATTCATCTTCTTGAAATATATATAAAAAAAATTAACTTTATATTTTATTGGAATTAGATAGTTTAGGTATTTCGGAAATTCCGCAAAAATAAACACTTTTTTACTTTGGGTGGAACTTTGGTATGAACTACTTCATTGAGCAACACATTTTTACAACAAATGCATAAAGTAGAATACAGTGGTGTAAACTTTTGTTTCCTATTTCTTGGCTGCTCCCTGTTTTTTAGCTGCTTCCTGCTCCTTAGCTACATTCTGCTTCATGGCTGATTCATGCTTGACTGCTTTAGCATCAGTCCATTTTGAATGACCAGGCACGGATCCTTAATCAAAACTGAACAACCTCTAGAAATATTCTGTGAGTCAGCGTAGAAGGTACAGATGCTGCCTCTAGAATTATTTCTGGATTAAACGGGTGAATTCCAGTTGCGCTAAATTCACTCTGGATATTAGATATCATCATATCCTATTGCCAAACTTTGTTAAAGATAAGTCCAAATCGTTCTTTCTTCAAAGTTCTTAATGCATTAAGGTTCTTTTCCCAGTATTTTAACAAGTCAACGTCCCAATGATGTTCAAGAACGGCAAAAGGAATTTTCTAATGGTTGCATTTCATTTGTAGAATTAGACGGCAAGTGGTAAAGATATAGTAACGTTCGGTGGTTTCAACTATGGTATAATCTAAGTGACACGAGGCAGCATCAACGATTAAAAGCACTTTGCCTGCAGTTTTGTACTTAGCGTAATGTTCTAACCATTTTACAAATATTTCCCTCGTCATCCTTCCCTTAGGAGCCATTTCCATCACAGATCCATGCGGCGTATTATCACTATAGGTTTCCTTTTTCTCATACCTTTCAATATTACCATGGGCGGTACAGCTTGCCCTAATGTCCTAACATAAATAACTACTACTGCATTTTCTGCGTACTCATTACTAATTATATAAACTTTTCGTTCACCTTTTGGGGTTAAGACTGCTTGTTAATGATGTAAAGTCAACCTACAGCTTTTCTCGTCAAGACTATAAATCCTTTCTGGCGCATTTTTTAACCCCAATTCATTGAGATGTCTTATTTTTTTAAAATGATCTTTTACAATGGATAGGTTGAGTTTTTGAGCTCGCGCTATATTCATTGATTGTGCTTTTCTTCTGGAAATATTCGGATGTCTCCTTAAGAAACTTTTGTAACATCTAAATCCAGTTATTTCTTTGGCACTGTTGAATTTGTGTGGCATGTCATTACTTACCAAAATTTACTCACAGATTTTGGAGTCAATGGCACTCCGACACGAGACATTCTTACAATTCGTGCTTTGAGGTTTCCTTCTTGAACAGAAAGTAAGCCATTCCTTTTAGAACTGCCAGTTTTCAGATTATTTCTTAAGATAGTCCTAAGAATTCCGCAGTTATGCTCGACATCTCTTTGACTTTTACCTTGCCTAAGAAGTTCTGAAGCCTCGGCCATCATATCTTCTGTCCAGTTTCCTCGTATTCCTCTACAAGGTTTCCCCAGTTTCTGTCGAAACAAATAAAAATAATAATTTTAAGAAGAATTTAGACTGGTTAGAAATATGGCCCAGCATAAGGTTGTTATGGGCCAAATTTTCGTCCGTGGACATTTAGAAGATTAAGGTTAGATTTTCGTCAAAAACTTAATATTCATTAGAAATTGTACCATGCCTAGGAGTCCTATATAACATTTATTGTTTTCATAATTTGTTTATGCTTTTGGTTGCTGCATTATAGTCTCAAATTGTTCTTTTCTTGCATTCCTCTCTTTAATTTTATATTTTCGACAAATGCTGAAACAGTTTTCTTTGGACGAATACTTTTGTTAAATTGAGGTGTATTAATGGTTCTTTCTTCCTGTGGACATGTTTTCAATTGAGCCTTCTTCCTCGACCATTGCTTTTGATGTTGATAGATGTTCTTCTGCATTATTGGAAAGTTGCATTATATTACCTGATCTTTCTCCTATTGATTTGCGTTAGTAGGTAAATACTGGCACAGATTTATGTTAGTATTTTAGTATATCGTCAAGTTCCTCAAATTAAGGCAGTTTCTTAGCGAATCCCTCTTCAGTCTGTCGTATTTGATCTTTATACAGGTTGTCCGAAATAAGAGTGATCGATTTTAAATGTAAATTCACAGCTTATTAATTGCTCTAAAGAAATGGGGTTTTCACTAATTGATTTTGTTTATCCAAAAGTTTTTTCAAGTTTGTTCACATTTTATCACATCAATACAGGGTGATCCATTATTGTTGGTCAACATGAATGGAAAAAATATGTATTATTTTAAATGGAACACCCTGTATATTTTGATGGCATTCAAAAGGGAGATTCATCTACTTTTTAAAAATGTATAGTTTGATATCTTTTGTTTTCTTAACAACACAGATTTTCGAATTTTTAAGTAACACTGCTGTTTTCTTTATTTAAAAACAGACATTAAATAAAATTAACAAAAAGAATTTATTCAGTAACAAAACATAACAAAAATTGTTTAACTATTCACTGACCTTCACAAAACACCGACACAAAAAATGACAGATGATTGATAAATTCCATTGACCATGAATAAATAACGTTTTAAATCTAACTTCCCTTTGATTTTAAAACTGATAGGTAAAATTATTTGGAAAATGATGTAATTGTTTCAATGCAAGAATGGATTAATTCAACTCCTAGAAATGTGATTCGAATACGCTAGACAATTTTTATTGTGTGTCAATTATTTTAAGCTGCATAGGTAAATTGTATCTGAACTGATTCACTTCTTACAGTGTTTTAATAAATATCTTATAATTTTTGTTCGGCTTAACTTTTAAGACGGTTATAAATCGTTATTTAAATTTATTTGTTCGGGTTTTTCCAGCTCTAGTTCTAGGATACTTTAGGATTGACTGTTTCTTGTTTCCAATACTAGGAATCTTTGTCAATGAAGTTGCCCTTGCAATATTTGAGGATTTGTTTCCAAATTGATTAAGTGCTTTTTCTAAGGTACTTGGAACCTTAATTATATTTTAGATATAAAATTTATCATTTATTGTGCTTAAATAGTTGTGTAATCTAACACAAGTTAGGGCAATTTTTTCAACTTTGTTTGCTGTAAGATTTATAGGATTCAATAAAATCCTAAACCTGTATATTAAAATTCCAAACATGCTTTCAATAATTCTACGAGCTGTTGATAGTCTGTAGTTGAAAATTGTTTGATCATGATCGAGACCTCTTTGAGAAAATAGCTTCGGCAAATTAGGAAGCAGGGAAAATGCATCATTAGCAATTATGACATATGATCCTTTTATTGTCGACCTGGCAAACATTTTTCCTTAAGAAAATACATAGAATTTGTCTGTATTGAATTTAAAAAATTTGCTTACATTAAAAACCCCTCCATCACTAATTCTTCTATTTATGCCAATATTGACATACAAGAATTTATAATTAGCCTCTCCTAAACCTAACAAAACAATATGGCCCATCAGCTATTACAGGTCTCAATGTTATGTGCCTACCATCAAGGGCACCCAAACACTGAGGGAATTGCCAGATATTTTAATAATCTTTAGCTACTTTTTCCCCTTCCACTACAGTAATAGGTACCTACAAAATATAAATTTTAATTTATATAACTCTCATAGGAACGAAGATATACTAACTTTAAGGTATGATGGGTCTAAGTTTTAAATAATGGCATCACAAACCACCGGTATAAATAAAGAAATAGTGCTTTTATGTATTCTGTTGCTAAATTAATTTACCTATTTATATCTGTACAAATAAATTATCTTTATTTCGCTTTATTATGTAATCAGAAACAACGAAGAAGTGTTGAAAGGGTTTGCTAGAATTAACAGAGAGCTATGGTTTTAAACCTTTAAACTTAAATAGTGAAATATTAGCAAAATGTTACTTGACACATGTCTGTGCTAAACCATCGATAACATAACAACTTAATGTAAAATTATATAAAAAGCCAATATAACTCGCTTCTTACTTGTTGCGTACATGAATCGCATCCCTTATGAAAGTATCTTCTCTTCTAAGGTTATTCTCAATGAAACTAATCGAAAAAGCCACTTGATCAGCACAATCGAAGAAAATTTTGATAATTCTCTGGGTCTTCAACTTTTAATTCGGAATTTAACAATATTCCTCTACCTTCCTCCCTTCTTTGTAACCATGAGTGATACCACAATTTTCGAATTTGCTTTTTCTTTTGTTTGTTCTTTAGAAATGTATA
Source organism: Psylliodes chrysocephalus (assembly GCA_927349885.1). Lineage (NCBI taxonomy): Eukaryota > Metazoa > Arthropoda > Insecta > Coleoptera > Chrysomelidae > Psylliodes > Psylliodes chrysocephalus. The sequence goes on from OV651814.1 coordinate 87,756,667, forward strand.
TAAATAAATAAATAAATAAATAAACAAAAAATTTTCAACTAGGTTACTTGAAAATTTTTTGTGATTTTTTAATATTAATTTCTCAATAAGTTCCACGGTTTACTATATACAGTGTGGAAACTACTTATGGAATAAAATTCTTTGTCATTATTTTAGAAAATTATAAAAAATGCCGAAACATGTCAACTTTTGAATTGAGTTGTGCGTTATGTAAACTTAAATGTACAGGGTGATTCACGCAAGTATGCAATAGTCGGTGTTGTTTTTCTTTAATGAAACACCCTGTATATTTGCATATTTTTGAAATCCTCTTAATGAACCGATTCCAACAAACTGAATAATGTATGGTCAATTATGAATTATACAGGGTGAAATTTTTATTTTGACAGTTATTAAACACATACATAAAATACCTGATGTATTTGATTTTAATACATTAAAATAAATGCTCAAAATGTCCTCCACCTAGTTGTTGGCAATAGCACAGTCTCCTGTAGAACTCCTCCTTAACTTTGTTTAAACTTTGAGGTGAAATATTCCGTATTTCTGTAGTTATCCTGTCTTTGAGGTCTACAATGCTAGTTGGTTGTGTTGCATATACTTTGTTCTTGAGATAACCCCACAGAAAAAAATCTAACGGCGTAAGGTCTGGCGATCTAGCTGGCCACTCAATAGTACCTCTTCGTCTAATCCATTTATTGGGGAAGATTTCATCTAAATAAGTTCTTACCATTAAAGCATAATGAGGTGTTGCCCCGTCTTGCTGGAACCAAACATTTTCATTCGGTAAGCTAGGATCTATTGCGTTGGGATATAAGTTTGCCAACGCAGGAATAACTTAATTTCTAAGCATATTTGAATATTTTTCAGCTGTCAAATTTCCATCTATAAATATAGGACCAATAATATGGTCGCCTATGATACCGGCCCAAACGTTCACCTTTTGAGGGTACTGAGTATGTGTCTCACGCATCCAATTAGGATTCTCTGCTGACCAATATCTACAATTCTGTCGGTTTACCTCTCCATTCAATGTGAATGTTGATTCGTCAGAAAAAAGAATGGTACCAAGAGCTATCTCATTTCTGTTCAGCTTATTCATCAATCTTTCGCAGAAATCCATTCTACGATCTGGATCGTCTTCTGTTAACTCCTGCACAAACGTTAATTTGTAGGGATGAAGTTTTTCTTTATGAAGACATCTTAGAACAGTTGTATGACTAACATTATTTTCACGGGCAATTTGACGTGTACTTGAAGTTGGATTCTCTTCGAAACTTAACAAAATATCCACTTTCACATCATCTTCAACGAAGTGTGGTTTTCTTTTCAATGGTTTGACATGTCCAAGTTCTCTGAATTGTGCATGAATTTTAGACACAGTACTTTGTGAAATATTAGGCAATTCGGGATACCTGTGATTAAATAAGTTTGCCACTTCAACTTGACTTCTGCAGTTATCCCCGTACCCGATCATCATTAAAATCTCAATTCGGTGAGTCTCAGTTAAATATTTCATTGTTATGTCGACAAGGAAAGAGTGTTTGACAAAGATTTTACTTTTTCAGTATAAATTCTCAACACATCAACAACTGACAGAATAGAAAACAATCCACATTATTTACCGATTTTGTCTAATTATTGGCGTTTTTAGGCAATTTTTAGGTATTTATGATAAAATTCATGGGCGTAGCAGGTTTTGTTTAATTGTACAAATACGTCTAATAATTAGTTAGTTTAGATTTTTGATAAATCCATATTTAGCTAATTTAAAAAAGTACCAATATTTCAAGTGTAATAAATTATTAATTTTAAAATGTCACCCTGTATAATTCATAATTGACCATACATTATTGTTTGTTGGAATCGGTTCATTAAAAGGATTTCAAAAATATGCAAATATACAGGGTGTTTCATTAAAAAAAAAACAACACCGACTACGGCATACTTGCGTGAATCACCCTGTACATTTAAATTTATGTTTACATAACGCACAACTCAATTCAAAAGTTGACGTGTCTCGGCATTTTTTACAATTTTCTAAAATAATGACATAAAGAATTTTATTCCATAAGTGGTTTCCACACTGTATATTTTATTTTATAAAACAAAATCTAAATATTTCAAAAACCTTATTTTTAGTTTTTTTTCTACTCCATCTAATCAATAAATAATAGTATAATTCGAGAATTGTTGTTGAGGACTTACTTTCTCGTGAGGCACTGTACAAATACTCACATTTAAAAAAAAATTCTCAAAAATTTGCAAGGTAAGGTATAGTTAAAAGTTCAGTATTAGATAAATAAGGACTTCAACTATTAGAAAAAAATTAATTTTAGTCATAATCTAATAACTTTTTTTTAACATTTGAGGCGAGAGGTGTGGCGAAAGGACCTCCTTAAAATAACTACCTTTACACATTAACAAATTAAATTCGAAACACTAAATTTAAATTCAAATTAAACAGGGTGAAAAGTGGACCTAAAGTAATTTTTGAAAACTACTGTTATGTACCGAACCAGGGAGTCAATTCTCGAAATATTCGTTCAGCGAGCGTACCCCGTTCATGACGTCATGAACGAGGATTTCTTATTAGTGCAATTCTCGAATCAATGGGTGCGTTCACCCGATATCTACTTATTTCGTTTGCGTTGGTAAACATAAATGCTGTGTCAAATGTCATTCGTTCACTGCTCCGTGTTGTCAGTTGTCAATTACGGTTAATTAGCGGTTAAAGTTTTGTCTGGTTTTGCTTTTTTGTTTATCTTATTGAAATTTTTATTAAAGTGTATATTTTTGACCGAGTTGGAAAATGGAGGAGCTTGCATTGTTTTTTGTAGACGATGTAAACATAAATGTTATTGGAGCTGTTGCCGAGTTTGGTCATCCACTTTTTGATGAAGATTTGTTACCACTACAGCGTGAGGAAGTTGTCAGAAATCAAGACTATTTTGAGACAATAATTCCTTTATATTCCAATCAGCAATTTCGGGAACATTTTCGAATGTCAAGGGAAACTTTTAATGTATGTTAATCACAACAAAACAATACAATAATTATTTATATACCATTTGTCATTTTTAAAATTTGCTTAATCACATTGGAAGAATTCATGAAAATATAAACGACACAATTCTTTTGGATAAAAAACTTTTAGCGACGATATGGATGCTTAGTAAACCAGAAAGTTTTCTTGCATGTGGTGACCGTTTTGGTTTATCCAAAAGCACTCTGCATAAAATATTTATTGAGATCGTTAATATTCTTTGTGAAATGGCCCACGAGTTTATAACCTGGCCTAATCAAGAACGCTTGCAACAATCAGCTGCAGTAAGTTCTAATACACATCATTTATAAATAAATAGTTCATATATTGTATTTTCTTAAAGGTATTTGAAATGCGTTCTGGAGGTATACCGGGAGTTGTTGGAGCTATAGATGAATGCCACATACCAATTTCGCAACCAATAGGCAATGCTGTTGATTATTACTACAGGAAAGGTTTCCATTCCATTGTTTTACAAGGTAAATTACTGTTAAACATTTGTGAATGTTTATATAATTATAAAAAATGTTTTTTTAGGTGTCTGTAATGAGCAAGGCATATTTATTGATGTATGTGTTGGGTCCCCCGGAAGAATGCATGATGCCAGGGTTTTCCGCTTAAGTCCTCTGTATGAAAACCTAGCGACAGGAAATTTATTACGACCAACTTATCACTTAATTGGCGACTCAGCTTATCCTCTATTACAAAATTTAATGAAACCATACCAAGATAATGGACACTTGACAATTGAAAAAACAAGATTCAATACAAAATTGTCATCAGTTAGGTCAATTATAGAACGAGCCTTTGGGTTATTAAAAAATAAATTTCGTAGATTAAACAATTTAGAGGTACATCAACCTGAGACAGCATCTAAAGTGGTTATGGCAAGCTGTGTTTTATATAATTTCATATTAATGCAAGGTAATCCTCAAGATGAATATCAACCTGAAGAGAATTACCCAGTTGATTTGATTCTTAACACGTTAACTGCCAGGGCGGTCCCAGGGACCGCTAGTAGTCTTTCCGTCTAGGCCATGGCGGTCCTGTGGACCGCCAGGCAATTATTTGTTTAACATGATTTCCAGGCCAGCGGACCGCTCGTATGAGGTATTTTAAAGCATGCATAGGACCGATTGGCCCTGGTGACTGACTGAGACACAAGAGTTTTTTCATTTATTTTTTTTCTCTATTTTGGCGATTTTATTTTTTAATACGATGGAAGTAAATTTAAATACGGTAATTTGGTAAAAAAAGTATATTTCTTATAATAATTACTTTTAATGAAATACAAAAGTACACAACTGAACTAAACTAAAGTACCTTTTTTTTTATTTATGAAAACTATTGAAACAATCTAGGCAAAAATGCGGTTTTTCAATACAGTCAGGGCAAAACGTTACAACTTTTTTGACATGGTTTTTCGGAATCAAACCCTCAGTTTTTTTTTTATAACATCCGACACAATACTTTCGGATTTTGTGGGATTGTCCTTCTTTTTTTTTAAAGAGTGCTCAGATTTTCGCTTTCGTCTGTTACTTGTGGATGGTACTGCAACATCATCTAATTCATCCTCTTCTTGAAAAATCAAAGTCTCAAAAATGCTCTCGCGAAAGTCTGTTATAGACATGGAGGAGTCATTAATTTTTTTAAAAAAATAATGCGAATTAACTACGCTAGTACCAAATAGGACTTCTATAGCCAGCTTCCTGTACCACTTTATGGTCTTCCTCAACGCCGAATTGTACGATGCCATTTGATCGGACAAGTCTATAGAACTCTTTCCTTTGTTATAGTATACAACAGCGAGAGGTTTTGTTTTTGTTTCATTTCGAACTTGAATTTCTTGCATAACATCTGTATGCTTGGTTGACAGCAGCAACACGTCTCTTTTGTCACGCCATTTCATTACGCATATTCCCCGTTCATTTTCTCTAGCTACAATTTCACCGTGCTTAAGTTTCTTTTCCGTGACCTCTTTTGGGTTTCCACGCCTGTTAGATCGCAATGTACCTAGAAGGTGTGTCTCTCGATCCAGCAACTTATTTGCCAAATCCATACTAGTGTAATAATTGTCGGTGACCATAGTTCTGCCGCTATCTAACATGTTTTCAGCAAGGGTCATTACCACATTTGTAGGCACGCTAGCACCTGCATCTTGTTCCTTTCCACAATATATCTTCATGTTATAAGTATACCCTTCTGAACTACAAAGCTTAAATATTTTAACCCCGTTGTTTTGTGTAAGAATTGTCATTAAAATGAATACTTGACCTTTGTATTAACATTAATTTATTCACTAAATTAACCAAACGAAAATGAGAAATGAGTAAAAAATGTAATGTTTTTGGTTGCTTGTTGCACAACGTATTATTCAGTTCTGGCGTCAGGAACTCGACACCCTCTCTCCTGGTCGCCAGTGCAGCGGCAACTTAACGGCATGGAACAGGAGCGGCCTCAGGAACAATTGGGCGGCGACATGCCCCCGGCCTTGAAAGAACCTAGTTTCAAAGTGCTGTGGGTAGAGGGCAGATCTTTTGGAAGCCCCGCTTGATTATCCCATTAGAAGTTTTGATGGTTGCTACTCGGGATATTCCATCTGAGCCAGGATGCAGGGTAACAATTCGGCCTAATTGCCACCGAGTGGGCATACAATTATCTTGTTTTATTAGCACTATGGAGCCTTCGGATAAAGAGCTCTGGTTTTGTTTCCATCGTGTCCTCTGTTGCAATTCAGCTACGTATTCATTTTGCCATCTTTGCCAGAAGTGTTGGCACATTTGCTGAATCAGTTGGAAGCGATTTAATCTATTGATTTGGAAGTCTGTAACATTTTCATCTGGTGCAGCTACTAGGGGTTTACCAATCAAGAAGTGAGCCGGGGTCAAAGGATGTAGGTCATTTGGATCTGAGCTTATAGGACAAATAGGACGGGAATTTAAAATCGCCTCTATTTGTGCGCAAATTGTAGACAATTCCTCAAAAAGTAGAGGAGTATCAGATAAGACACGTTTCAAGTGGTACTTGGAACTCTTGACACCGGCCTCCCAGAGACCACCAAAATGAGGGGAGCAGAGAGGTATAAATTGCCAATCTATACACTCGGAAGTTGCAAAATTTGTAATTTGCTCGTTAGCAATATTAGAGTTTAAAAATATTTTAAGCTCGTGCTGCGCACCAACAAAATTTGTGCCATTGTCTGAAAAGATTTTTGTTGGTTTGCCTCGTCTGGATACAAATCTGTATAGAGCTTGAATAAATGATTCGGAGGAAAGACTAGAAATTAATTCAAGGTGTATTGCTTTCGTTGAAAAACAAATGAATAATCCTATGTATACCTTGGAGACTTTGTAACCACGCCCCTTTCTATCTTTGACCATAAAGGGACCGGCATAATCTACACCTACCACCGTGAATGGACTAGAAGGAGTGATTCTTTCGGTAGGCAAGTTACCCATTATGGGCTGAATTGTACTGGCGTTAAATCTAAAAAAGCGATTACACCCCTTTACAGTGGCTCGGGCCAAATTACGTCCAGCTATAGGCCAATAGGTATCCCTAATCGTGCTTAAAAGCAATTGAGGTCCGGCATGCAATAAATAATGATGCTTATATTTAAATAATAGTTTAGTAAAATAATGGTTCCCATGCAACAAAATGGGATGTTTTTTATCAAATTTATAGCCTGAATATTTAAGCCTTCCCCCTACGCGTAGTATACCTTCATCATCTATGAATGGTGTTAGACCCGCGATTTTATTTTTATTATTTAAAGATTTATTCTTAGTGAGGCTAAGAATGTCAGAGTAAAAACTTTGATTTTGAGAAATTCTGACTAAGGTTTGTAATGAATGACGTAATTCTGTTATTGTGAGGTTACCTGTTAGTCTATCGTCTCCTTTTAAACAATTATGTTTGAATCTTATTATACAGGCAGTAACTCTCTGCATTTTAGAAAAGCTAGAATATCGTTCAAATGGAAAATCTAAGTCAACGCTTGGTCGTTGAGTCATTAAAGTTTGGGCTTTCAATTCTGGTACCTCATTTATTGTTGGGTTCTCATTTGGCCAGATTGATGGGTCAGATATGAGCCAACTTGGCCCTTTCCACCATAAATCACAATGGAGGATCTGATCTGGGAAAAGACCCCTGGATATTACATCTGCAGGGTTGTCTGCCGTTGGAACGTGCCTCCAGTAACAGTTTTTTGTTAGAGTTTGAATTTCCGAAACTCTATTCCCCGTAAATGTTTTCAGGAGATTAGGGCTGGTTCTGATCCATGCCAGAGTTATTGTGGAATCTGACCAAAGAGTGCAGCGTTTGAATTGAAGGCTCATAGATTGAAGAACCTTATGAACTAAGCGGGCTAATAGGAGGGCTGCGCATAGTTCTAGTCTTGGAAGACTAACAGCCGTATGCATAGTCGATCGCCAGAGATTCGCTGGCGATCCGCCGGCGAAAGCCCAAAAAGCTGGCGACTTGCCGGAGATTGTCACAGGAATGTCATTTTACGCAAGTTTTTATTTTCTTTTATAGGGATTATCACCGGTATCTCTCGCATTTTATTCATGATTAATTTCTTAAAACTCAAAAAATAATGAACGAATATCAAATTTTGCCCTATAAAAGAACATGAAAATTTGCGTGAAATGACATTCCGGTGACAATCTCCGGCGAGTCGCCAGCTTTTTGGGCTTTCGCCGGCGGATCGCCAGCGAATCGCTGGCGATACGCCGAAATGAATCTCTGGCGAGTCGCTGGCGATCGACTATGCATACGGCTGTTATTGTTTTTATAGGTGCAACCTTGGATTTGGCACACAAGAGGTTGACATGAACATTTCCGGATTGGCTAATGCTGCGCAGATAGATGCAAGCCCCATATGCGCGTTCAGATGAGTCTGCGAAACCATGCAGCTCTATTTCGACGGCATTTTCAATTACAGCGTGTCTACTTATGCTTAGCTCGTTTAGTTCTGATAATTTATTTCGAAATCTTAGCCAAACATCTTGAAGATGTTCTGGAAGGGGGTCGTCCCATGAGACACCCTTTTCCCAAAGTCGTTGCATTAACATTTTTGGCAAAATTATACACGGACTTACAAGACCTAGGGGATCGAATATTTTAGCAGTTGTGGATAAGACGGTTCGCTTAGTCAAAGGTTGATCAGCATAATTTTCATTGATATGAAACATTAATTGGTCATTGTGACATTTCCATATTAAACCCAAAGTATGAGTTTTATCATCTACTGAAAACTTTAGAATGTCGTAAGCTAAGTCGCAAGGCTCAAGATCTGCTAGAACTTCTGGCTTATTGGAGCACCATTTCCTCAAATTGAAACAACCACTCTTTAGAACACTTGAGATTTCACGACAAAGTTGTTGTGCTTCTTCAAGTGAGTTTGCACCTGTAAGAAGGTCATCGACGTAGAAGTCGTGTTTTATTATTGCAGCGATACGAGGGTTGCAATCCTCAATTTCCTGAGCTAACTGGAATAAGCACCTTATGGAAAGGAAACTTGCTGCTGCTTGTCCGTAAGTAACGGTATTTAACTCGTATGTCTTTAAAGGCTCTGTAGGATCTGCCCGCCACAATATTCTTTGTAGGGGGCGCTGCTTTGGATCTATAGATACCTGGCGGTACATTTTAGCTATGTCAGCAGATATGACATAAGTATATTGACGAAATCTTAGAATGATTGATAGCAGATCGTCCTGCAGAACCGGACCTACTATCTGGATATTGTTAAGAGACAGGCCGTTGCTAGTTGGCGCAGACGCGTCGAAGACTACCCTTAATTTGGTAGTAAGGCTTGATTCCTTTAGTACCCCGTGATGAGGCATGTAATATTGACAGTCAGCAATAGTTGAATTACTGACTAAGGTCATATGATTGAGACCTTCATATTCGGACATAAAGTCCTTGTATCTCGTGCGCAGGTCAGAGTTTTTCGACAGTTTTCTTTCTAGTGCTGAAAAACGCTTTTCGGCTTGCGTTCTTGACTCACCTAAATTGTCTGGGCTTTGTTTAAGTGGCATACTGACAACAAATCGCCCATCAGACTGGCGAGTAGTAGTTTCAGAAAATATGCGCTCGCACTCAAGCTCTTCTTGTGACAAAGCTTTATTGTCAGATAATTCCTCAACATGCCAAAATTTAGTAAGGACTTCTAGCAATTCTTGATTGATACTCAAATTACATGAGCTTTTCTTGGGCTGAAAATCGCCTATTTGTCCAGATACAATCCAGCCTAGTTTGGTTTCTTGTAAACAAGGAAGATTTTTACCTAGATTTATTTTATTGCAGCATAGGAGCTGCCAAAATAGGTCTGCACCTATTAACATCTCTATTGGACCTGGGTCATAGAAATTAGGATCCGCCAATTTTACATGGGGTAGAATTTTGAGAAAACTTGTACAGATTTTAGAATTTGGCATATTACTTGTTATTTCGGGTAAGATATAGCAGGTAAGTTTAGCCGAAAATGAACTATATTGGGAGTTAATTGAAACTTCGCATTTTTCCCTTACCTTTGAAATATTGTTGGAAATTCCGAAAACTGAAAGGTTTGTATTAGAACTAGGAAGGTTTAATCGTCTCCGAACACTTTCAGTTATAAAGGAAGTTTGTGAACCCGAATCAAGGATAGCTCTTATTAAATGAGAATTGTTGTGCCTATCATGAACTAAAACGCAAGCTGTAGACAATAAAACGCTTACACCTACCTCTGATTTATCAGATTCTGCTGTGGTGTCTTGTCTTTCAAAATGCAAAAGAGTATTGTGTCGCAATTTGCATTTTCTGCAAGGACCTAGTTTGCATTTAGATATAGAATACCCTATTCTCAGGCAATTTGCACATATAGAAGAACTATTTTTAACAAAGTCCTTTCTTTCAATTGCTGACAAAGCTAGGAAACCTTCACATGAGTAGATTGAGTGTTCCCCTTTGCAATAGCTACAAACATATTGACCAGAAACAACTAATGATCTAGTTGTTTCCCTTTTTGTACCTCTGATAGGTTCTTTGTTTATTTTACTAAGGGGTTTATCACGCATTTGATTACATTTGTAATCTAGTGAATCCACAAAATTTGCACGCTCACGTAAAAATTCCAAAAACTCGTCTATTGTAGGTGATTCTGATTTATTGCGCATTTGACGTTCCCAATCACATAAGGTAGCGTTATCTATTTTTTGCGATATCCAAAAAATTAGTAAACAATCCCAATTATTTATATCTTGACCCAGTTGTTGTATTGCTCCCAAGTGCCTTGAAATATTGTCAGCTAAATGTTGCAACTTATCGCAGGAAGCCTTTTGAATAGTATCGAAAAAAAGTAAACAACCTAAATGATCATGCAATAATTTTTTTGTATTATTGTACCTTTCGCGTAACGTATCCCACGCCACTGTATAGTTATCTGCGGTGTACTGTATTTTTTTTATTGATGCCGCGGCACTACCTTCTAGAGCACCCCGTAGATAGAAAAACTTTTCAATATCAGATAATAATGTATTTTGATGAATTAAGCTTTCAAATATGTCGCGAAACTCTAGCCATTCCTCAAAATCACCTTTGAATTTAGGTAAAGAAATATCGGGAAGTTTTATGCCACGCGAATCACATTTTACAGATTGATTTGAACTCGTTTTTGAAATTGTAGAAGCTGAATCATCATATTTTTTTAATATTAATTTGGCATTACTTGTAGCTGAATAGAATTTTTCTTCGAAATTGTCTCTTTCTATTAATTGCTCGTCTAATGCTTGAGGCTCACAAATAATTTCTATTTCATTATGTAAATTATTGAACTCGCTTAAAAGATCTAATGCATTATCTAACCTATCTTTTAAAGTGATAATGTCCAATTCTGATAATTGTTCTTTAGTTATTGTTGATTCTACATATTTATTGAAAGAAGTTAACGCGCTTTTTATACAGCCACGTTTTTTTTTTAATGTTGCTAAAGTCATTGTAATAATGTTATTGAAATATTGAAATTGCACCTTAAATACACGGCTATAGAGGCGATTTTGCTATGAAATGGAAACAGTGTGAATAAGAAAGGAAATATAAAAATGGAACGACTCACTACTTCGTTCGCCAGCTGAATATTGCTCTTGATGCTGGCAAATGTAATAAGATGCGCACTTTCTTCCTTTGGCCGCTTGGACTTTAACGTGGGCCTGATGAACTCTGGGTTTCTGTAGTTGTCGAAGCGTAAACGAGACGTTTATAGCGCTGAGCGACTGTATCGACCCAGAGGCTTGTTGGCTGATGGCACGAATTTAGACCGGCAAATTGACAATTTATTGTTTATTATCGCACTTATTTAGTAATTATTGCACTAATTACTATCCGCTCGGAAGGACCAATGTTTTGTGTAAGAATTGTCATTAAAATGAATACTTGACCTTTGTATTAACATTAATTTATTCACTAAATTAACCAAACGAAAATGAGAAATGAGTAAAAAATGTAATGTTTTTGGTTGCTTGTTGCACAACGTATTATTCAGTTCTGGCGTCTTGAACTCGACACCCTCTCTCCTGGTCGCCAGTGCAGCGGCAACTTAAGGGCATGGAACAGGAGCGGCCTCAGGAACAATTGGGCGGCGACACCCGTATTTATGGGTTTTTAGAGGAATATACTGCTTGAATACAAGACGACCTCGAAAAGGGACTACCGATTCATCTACACAAACTGTACTGCCAGGCGTAAATGCATACTGAAACTTCGCGATGAGCTTGTCAAAAAGTGGCTGGACTTTGAAAAGTCGATCACCTTCTGGACAACTTTCATTATCGGAAAAATGCCACAGTTGTAACAATAACTCGAAACGATTTCTACTCATAACTTTTGATATATTTTCATTCCGAAAAAGTGGTTTTCTGCTCCAGTAATGTCGGATTGTTGGCATTCGAACAATACCCATATATCCGATTAGCCCCAAAAATTTACGCATTTCTCTTTTATCTGTAGGAGACCAATTATGAAGTCTTGAAAACTGTGGAATATCTTGCGCCTTGCAAATAACCAGCGTTGCGTAAAGGTTAGTTTGCTCCACTATTAGCTCTATAATTTCATTATCCACAAAGAAGGAAAAAAAAATCATAAGGTGTACCTCCCTGTAAGCAGCTTGTAACTCTGGAAGAATACCTTGTTGTTGGGTGAACTTATTTTGAAAGTTCAAATGATTGCCTTGTGGAGAGGACCAGCCCGGAAATGGATGCACAGGGGCAACATTCTCCTCAGATTCGGAGCTGCTCGATTGCTCCCTAAGATTCGAGCCAATGTTTGGAACCTCTGGAACAGTTTCGGAAACCTACAAAAAACATTACTTAGAGATATATAAAGGATTTCTAAATAAAAAGCTTACCTTTGTGTCATTGTGGTTTGCAGTTTCTGCGGGTGCGTCTGAATCAGGTTCAGACAAGTCACTAGGTGAGTAACTTGGATCATTGACTGAGTCGGATGAACCATATGGATCAGGGACATCACTATCATCAGAGCAATCTAAAATTTAATTAATTTCTATACTCTTAAAAATAAATTAAAAGCCAAAACTCTTACCATCATCGTTATTCGATTTTTGCAGTTTCGCCAATAAAAATAAACGTTTCGTGCGGTCTCGAATACCAGCCATTTTAACCGTAGCGTACCAAACGACTTCCTACGCGACACTAGAATTGCAATAACAGCCGATAATATACGCGCGCGCTGCAATAAACAAATGATGTCGGTGGACCCACGTGGACCTCCGAGCGGGACCGATCGTGCTTTTGCAGTACACTTGTCTCAGAGGGCCAAAGCGGTCCGTGGGACCGCCAATTTTTTTTTTGTTTTTAGGGAAAATTAGAAAAATTTTAGTAAAAATAAGAGAAGTTTAAGCATTAATAATAAAAATCAACCTGAAACTACAAAAATAACAACTTGGCCCAATAGAAAAAATCACAAATTACAACGCGGCACTTAACGTGTTAAAAACGACAACTAATTGTTAATATATGTGCAAGATAATGTAATTTTAATAGTTACCCAACTGGGCTGTGGATGTAAAATAAACTTTTTTTATGAATTTTTTATTACCTTTAAATTTATAGTATGGAAATAAAACTTTTTTTTGTAAAGAGAATTTTTATTACCCTAAAACAATATGTGGAAATACAATGTCTTGAAACAAAAACAGAACTAACTAGAAAACTAACCTAACTGAAATATTGAGATAAATACATAAAAATAATTATTATTTAAGTTTTTCTAAGTAATTTTTTAGCAGCAAATTCCGCTCTTCCTGAATACGATTAATGTGTTTCAATTCATCAGCTATATTTTTTAATGCTTGAACCCTCTCTTGTTCCAATAATAAGTGTTCCTTTCTCAAGTGGTAAAGGCCACGGCTATCTGTGTTTTTAACTTTTTTTGATGAAGTGTCAGGTTCGTCTAAAATATTTCTTTTCTGTAGACATGAAGTAGGCGTTAACTGGAAATTTTGCTCCTTTTGAACTTCATTAAGTGGTGGTTTTGCCATTGTAGCAAGTATGGGACATGGATTAACAGATCTGTCATTTTGTAACAAATCATCCATTTGTTCAAAAAAATCCCAACTAATTCTTCCTCGACCGGATTTACCTTTATTATCTTTAATAAATTTATAATGATGCTTAAGATTCCTAAACTTTGCATCCAGCACTGATTCTGTAACATAATAATGTTTGGCTTTAAAAATGCCAGCAATTTCTAGCCAAAGCGGTCTCTTTTTAATTTTAGGGTCTCGAAATTGCTCCAGCCTATTCTTATACTCTACTATTAATAGTTTTGTACTATTACTATCCCAGTTAAATATTTGTGGTTTTTCATTTTCTTTGGCCATTTCTCCAATTTCTTGTTGGACGTTTCCTACTTCTTCAATATTGTCCAATGAATTTTCGGTTTTTATATAATCAAGGAAAGATTTTTCATCTGAAATTTTACAATTAGGTATTATTAGTTAACCTCAAACAGTTTTGAATTTTAAGTGAAAACGCACCGAAAGTTCGTACGCGAGGCGTTAAAAGTATCCAGTAATCGTTGTCCTGAAAGAATGTTGCTGTGATTTTTTCTTTTAATTTGACCAACGAACAATGAATGTGATATGATTACATGTCTGTGCAATACAGGGTGTTTTAATTTACATGTCCCTTTCGAAATCGTAGTAAAACAAAAACAGATTTAGGTATGCCGGCCCTTGTTTCGGCATTATATAGCGAATTAGAAAGTGAAAATGTTTTTTTTTTAACTTTCTCGAGGCCAATTTATGCTTTTGAATTTATCTGAAAACTCTGCTTGTTATAAGTTACAATAAAAAACAATGAATATGCAAGGAAATAGAAGTATTAAATACTTTGGAATATATTAACCTAGGTATAAATGGCCAAATACCACATTAATTTTTTTTAATTTACTTGATGTAGCCAACATTCAGAATTAAAAAGCACAAAATCGTAAAAAAACAATTATTTATTAAATGGAAGAAACAAGAACTGATTTATTATCTTACTTTGTGAGTTAATTAGCGTAGTAACATTTTTTGTCAAGGGGTAAAACTATTATTGGGTAGTGACAATTCTCTTGGAATACTAATCTCTATTAGCGGCGTCTTGGATACATCTAAGTAAGACGTTTGTTGGGTACTTGACGTCGTTTTCGTGTCGAGCATAGCCTAGATACCACACTACGCTGGAAATATGTGCGCACATACCCAGTGTTCTAGCCCCAACTTTACAAGTACAATATGTTCCTTGTATTGGGTCGTCCCCATCTCGCACAGGAGGCAGCAAGTATGAAATAAAAAGAAAATGCTTTGTGACTTGAGTAAATCAGGAGAATAGCTTTGCTATAATGAGCCAAGGCTCAAATTCCTGAACTTGAAACAGAAATTCGTTATTGGCTTCCCTTTCAATTATATCCTGGATGTAAGCTGGAGACAGCTTTACCTGATATGTTCCAAATGTTTTTGTTCTAAGATATTCTAACGTTAGAATAGGGAACTGGATGTCATTTTCATTTATATCAACCCATGCACCTCCACCACGCCTAAGTTGCAGATTTTCCATTAGAATCCTATCATGGAGGGGATTATTAGGATTTTGGACTAGCTCTAGCATTCGCTGTGCCAGCTCGTCACTCTCATCCTGCATATGAATTGGTTCTCGGTATGCGTTAATAAGAGCGCAACCAATCTTTAAATATTCTGATAACTTGTAACAATTTTGCATAGGTATCGCATCTCGAAAGAACTTGTACAATGATTTTAAATGTCCATTCCTCGATTCTACAATCCAGCGCGTTTTGGTAATCTTACGAGCATAGTTCGCTTCCTCGGTGGTAAACTGTCGACGATTTCTTGGCAAAAACGGTGGTATTTCACAATTCAGGTTTAGTGTTTCAAGAAATTCTACATCTCTATATCCCCTATCAACGACAAATATATCTCTGCCCTGTATCCATTGTCTTTTGTTTTGAATATCCTCTTCCATTTCTTTTCTCAATATTGCTGCATCATTGTTCCTGCTGTCGGAAAAGTAAGGACCGTGAACATCGACTATAAATCCATCAGGAGCTACTATTAGTCCGGCTTTAAATAATGTATACCGCTTATGGGATGAAAAGGATTGTCTTTGAGTTCTAAAATTACAACTTTTTGGGGCTTTCAAGTAAGTACAATCCGGAAAGAGAATGGCTTGGGGATTTTGGGGCTGTGGATTGTACAATATATTTGAAAAGCTTGTAACATGGCGCTCAATAAACTGTCGTATATCTCTCAATTCTTGACAATGAAATCCTAGATTATTTGGTACAAAGTTTAGGATTAAAGTAGTTCTGACAATGGTAATTGCTAAACTCACAGCCTGGCGGGATGTGTAACTCATAATTACTTTAATAAATTCATCCGATAAGCCCTGCCTTAATTTCATTAAGAATGCAATCATGTCTTTTTTAGTTGGCACACGACTTTTTCCATGAATCACTACCGGTTGGCATGTATTGAATAAATCCGCAAATTGCCGCTTGCTTATAGAGGTCAACTTTTTAAATTCCTCATCCCCAAAATTTTCTTCAGTATCAAAACTACTTGAATTGTAATCTTTTAATGCCAGAAACCATTCATGTATTTCCCTGCCCGTCATTAGCACATTCATGGGCAATGATATATTATTATTCATGTGCTGAATTTCCACATTTCCCTTAGAATATAAATGATTATAGAGAAAGTAAAAGTTGAAAAGTCTTTTGGTAGGTAGAGAGGAGGTAAACGTCAAACCACGTCGGGCGGCTCCGAGAATTTCACAGTAATGTTTACCTGCCAGTGTCGTTTCATAGAATAAGTAATTTTAAATTGTTATCGGCGGAACCGGACAATCGCATGTATTTATGGATTATAAATAATTATTAAACATGTATTATAATTTTACAAAATTTCAGCAGCTATTCACAATTTATTAAATTATTTACTCGAAATTGTTATTAACATCTATAAAATAATTTTGTACGCCAATGTATCGCGTCCACTTCGGTGAGATCCGGTGCCAACCTGTCAATTTATGTGTATAAAGTGGGAGAACTGGCAAAAGCATTTCCAACTTTTACTTCTGTTCTAACACAACATGGTGTATGGCTGGGGATGAAAATGTTAGTTTTTGCAAAAAAGTCGACACGTGCATCTAACGATAACCTTGTCCGACTGTCCTTATTACATACAAAGCAACCTCTATTGCCCGCTAAAACATCCATTGGTATTGCCAATGGATTATCAGACAATTCTATACACCTTTCTACACGCTGGAAACAATTTATACATATTCTGGTATTTTCAATAATTTCTAGATGTGGCAAATGATATCTCTGTCTAAAAATAATAGAGATTTCTCTTTGTCGTGGTTCTAAAATTGCTCGGAATCTTTGACCGTTGACGTTGCAAATGTAGCACCTAACCATGATCCTATATAAAATTCAAATAAACTAATATAAGTTACCCCATATTTGCTTTCGAATTACATACTTACAAAGTTAATTAACATAAACTGGCAACACAAAATATATAAAATTCAATATTAATTACAAAAACGTATTCAAATAAAATGCACGTCAGTTTTTAAAAATGTCAAAATCGGCGCATTCACAGCCAACTTAGCGATTAAATCGTCAGCAAGCATATATGCAGTTTAAAGCTTCTTTTTCTCTGATTAGGTGTTCTTTATTTGTCGTAATGCTGAATATTGTTGTAAACAATGACTTCATAGCCTATACTTGAGAAAAATAAACTTGGAACGAAATATAGATTTGTATACTTTATAATATATGGGTATATTTTTATGAACCTATCCTATATCGAACGTCCCAATAAGGCTCATGACTAGGTTTTTTATTGTAACTTATAACAAGCAGAGTTGTCAGATAAATTCAAAAGCATAAATTGGCCTCGAGAAAGTTAAAAAAAAAAACATTTTCACTTTCTAATTCGCTATATAATGCCGAAACAAGGGCCGGCATACCTAAATCTGTTTTTGTTTTACTACGATTTCGAAAGGGACATGTAAATTAAAACACCCTGCATTGCACAGACATGTAATCATATCACATTCATTGTTCGTTGGTCAAACTAAAAGAAAAAATCACAGCAACATTCTTTCAGGACGACGATTACTGGATACTTTTAACGCCTCGCTTACGAACTTTCGGTGCGTTTTTCTGGGACACCCTGTACACTATAACATATTAAAATTTAAAAAAAATCGACCGGTCCCCGAAAACTCATAAGAAGTGTGCCATCTCATTTGAGTTAACAGCAATTAGCATGTATGCCTTCTATATAGTATTGTCATTAAAGAACTAAGATTAAACAAAGTAAAATATTTTTCTATACCTATAAAATTGTTTCATTGTTGTTATTATAGTCCGTATTAAAAAGGTTTACCAATTTATTTAATACATTTAATATAGACAGTAAAAAATTATATTGAACAATTTCATATTTTAAACATTAAAAATCATTTTGTAATATTTGAGCCCATTGACTAGGCATTATATCAATGGTTTCAAAATATTTTGTCAAACTATCTCTAAGTTGAGCAGAGTTTCGTGAATGTGCATTACTTCCCGTCTGCCTTACATCTTGAAGTGCTGATGCTGGCATCTCTCTATCTTCTTTAGTGAGAACCCCATACTTCTTGCAATTACTGTGCCTTGCTGATTCTTGCTACATTATGTAGTTGTGCAGACATACCGTTGCTTGAATAATTTTTATAGTAGTTGAAATACTACTTCAAAATATTCTGCAAAACTGTCTCTAAGTTAAGCAGCGTTTCGTGAATGTGCATTACTTCCTATATGCCTTATATCTTAAAGTGTTGATGCTGGTACCTCTCTATCTTCCTTAGTGAGAACCCCATACTTCTTGCGATTACTGGGCCTCGCTGATTCTTGATGCATTATGTATTTGTGCAGACATACCGTTGCTTGAATAATTTTTATAGTAGTTGAAACACTTGCAATAATAGGCGTTTTTTTTCCAATACCAACGAATTTAAATGAATGCTCGTTATATCAAGAGAATAAAAAATAAAATAAATACTTACGGAATTTTTACACACATATTCAATGTCTGCAGAGTTTGTTTCCAGGATTAGGTAACTCACATCTGAGTCAAACTGATTATTGTGCTCCTCCACCCCAATAGGGATCAATGGAGGCAAGTACTAAATCATCAAGTTTATCCTTCTTGATTTTGGGGGGTTGCAAGTCTTCACCAGTTTTCAGGACTTCTTGTCGGACTTGTGCCTTTTTCTTCCTCATTGCCTGCTTCTTGTTTTTAGTTGGTCGATTGTTCGTTTATTTAAATCGGTCGAAGTTGCATTAAACTCGTTACTTATTTTCACCCAGATTTTTTTTGAGTGTCTGTTTTTGTTTATTCTCCAATATATTTTTCTACTGATGTGCCAAAACAGAAAGATGGTTCACTTCTAGGGCTAAAATTCAGCTCCCAAATTCACTTCACTTTGCTTCCACCAAAGAAATTGAAAACTACAGAAGGTTAATTATTACGATTAATTGATTTAAAAAACAAAGACCAGAAGAAACTTGTTAATGGCGTATACTCGTATACCACGATGCGAAAACTAAAGTTAAATAATTTTTACATTCACAAAGTCAACAAAGTATAATTAAAATATATTTATTATAAAGAATGTTTGGAATAAATATTTATCTCACTTTCCGTATAATATTCCAGAATATCTGTTTCAACATGTAGTGCTTTTTGTTTCACTGTACTCTTCTTGTCCTAAAATAAACAATTATTTTCTTTGTTTTATCTACATTACCATAAAATATCTTCCATTAATATACTTTTTATCTTTAGAATTGCTTATAAACAAACCTGTTTTCTCTGAACTGATAGGAGAATGTGAAAAATATTGCACATATTCAACGTCGATTTCCTCATCTTCAAGTACATTTAGTTCTAAGGAAGAAACAAATATACACATAAATCAATATATATTCACATTTAAAATACTTAACCTAAGGAGCTTACTATTTTTTGGCATTAAGGCTTTTTTGTATTTTTATATCTCTTGTCTTCTTCAGCTGGGCTAAAATAGTCAGCTTAACCTGCATAAATCCTCTTCCCACCCCATTTTCATCCCCTTCTGAAAGTATTTTATATTTTACCTCTCCTAGGGTATCTAAAAAATAGAACACAATATGTTAACAAAATTTTGTAAGTATCAATACACATTCTATTGTTACATATACATTTGAAAAATATAATAAAAAATAATTAATGTGTTTATGTATAAAACAATTTCGCTGTTGCATTTTTAATTACTTTAACCTTATTTTTTATGTTTAACATTTTAAAACAAGTAGCTGTTTTTTAAAAATACTACAATAATGTTCCACAACAACTCATCTTGAGGAGAAAATGCTTTTGTTATGTATGTTTGAGCGTAATTCTCTGGAGGCCATCTACATTTATTATGTTTTTTATTCAACCAAGTTATGGGCACTTCTGAAAGGATGATAGAATTGTATTTTAAATCAATACATAAAAAGTATGCATTAATAATTAATTTGACATAATTGTCACTATTTTAAAATTTTAAAAAATAATACATTCTTGAATTGTTATTAAAGTACATATTATAGCCATTCCGTAGACTGATATGACCTACATATTCAATATGTCTTTGGTGCTAATAATAGATAATATAACATGTGGGTATAGAAAAAATATTTTTACCTGAACGTAGCTGCGCTATCGCCCGAGACATTTTGAAATCTCTAGAAACGCAATGTCCAAGTGCGAAGGAACTATGACTTTCGAACAAATTTCCCTTTATGTAGTTTAACTCCTTAGTTTTTTTATTTTTTTTTAAATAAAACAAGATTAGAACGGTTGGGTCAGTAAATGTATAAACAAAATGGACGTTATTAAACAACAAATTCGGTTCTTTTCACAATATTTTACAATAGGTGCTATGTGAAATCACAATTATCCCATCTTTTCCAATGGAACTTTGAGTTAAATTACACTGATGTCTTTATATGAAGAGCTTTCCAACTAAGTAGGTAGTTTTCTCGGTAAAGTTTACTAGATGCTCTTTTGGGTAAAGCTGGCAAACGCTTGTTAACGGATGACGTGAAATTGGGAGGATTTTCCAGATTCCCACATGAGTACATTTATCAATTAAAAAATGTTGCTAGAGTTCAGTACATCCATCTGAAACTGCATGTGATGTTTGGTTTAAATGTTTATGAGTATAGATATGTAGTTGACCTCAAAAGCAGAGGAATATGAATTATGGCCCTGAATTTTTGAAGGTTGTAGAACCTAGACATAGGAAATAACTATTACAAGTAGCTATTGGAAATGGAAATACAATTTAGTATAAGAAATATAACTAGGTCGATAGCTACTGCTATATACTATATATATTTGGATAGGAATAGGTAAAGTCTAAAACAGGGACATTGTAGAGAAATTGCCTAGTTCTCTTCCTCTGAAAACTCACAGTCTGTCGCTGATTCGTCTCATAGGGCAAATCTATAAGAGCCGGAACTGGCCGTAGGTCATCTAAATGTACTTTGTACAGGTACCCTCTCAAGGTCCACTGTATAGATCGATTCCGAGTCGACCTCCAGAACCCCACATGGGCCTACCCACTTTAATCGAAGAGGATTCTCCTTCAAATGACCCTACTTTTAACTTCCTGTAGGAGCTCCGCGTAAGTCTTACCCTTCGCTTGAACTATCAGTGCGTTGGTTTCATATTTTTTCTTTGGCTTTTTTTGTGCCAGCGACCATACATCGTGGTTTATTTTGTTCTTTTCCATATCGGCCTCTATATCCGTACCCATATCAAACAACATAATTTCATTTTCATACCCCCTGCAGGCACATTCAAGTAATTTCCTGAATCTTTCGTCCAGTATTCTTGGGTCCGAAAGTATCGCCAGTTTCCCACTTTTAGCATAATCCACCTTTTCTCGTAAGTTTAATCATTAGATTAAAATTGTTCTCTTCTTCAAGGCTAAGTCCTGCCAAGAAAGTAGCTCTGTCTGTTTTTTTGGTTAGAGTCTCTCCGTCGATATTTAACTGTCTGGAGTTTTGGAGTGTGGCCACCGTCCCCGTCTCTATTTTACCCATATCTATTATGTCCCTGATCTGATGTTGCTCGGTTATACTGATACCTACTGGACCGTCTATTGGGTCATACATTATGACAGTGTCCACCTCTCCTGGGCTGATTTTGGGATGTCCCACAAAAATTCTGGTGGTCGTGTACGCCTCTCTTGACCACTTCTCTCCACATATGATGTCGATGTTTGCCCAGTCTTTATCTTCCACCTCTTCTCTTATTAGAGGGGTTCCCTACTTATGGATTCCCGTGTTGTTTGGGTTCCTGCTTCAGCCGTTCTTATTTCTTTAGTTTTTACGTCCACATCAAAGGTAATCTTTTCAATTTTTTGTACCTGTTTTCCTCCAACCATTTCTTTATGGACTCTCGGTTTAATACTTCATTTTGTCTACCGAGTCTGGATATTGTTTCTTTTATTCCTTTGTGTGTGTTTGGAATATCTATGATTAGTTTTTGTAGATCTTCACAGTATTTCCTTACCATCCCTATTGTTTCTATTAGCGTAAAGGCTATCGGGCTCTCAACTTTTTTGTATGGTTCATTTTCGATCAGGATTACCCCTGCTGACGTATCTAAGATTTTTCTTTGCTTATTTATTTTAGTATGGTCGATAAAAGAGTTACATCTTTGTGCCTTACTTAACAGGTTTTGCCTACTGTGTTTCGGTAGTTTACTTATCTCCTTATCTCTTGTTCCAGTAGAAGTAATTGCTCCAGCCTGGTCTTCCACTGTCGCAATGGTTTGTTTTGTGTTGTCAGTATTCATGTATGATTCCACGAGTAGCTAGGGAAAAGCGGTCAACTCATGCAGAGCCCCGCTTCTTACTCCGGGAGGTCACCAGGTACCCCAGAGGCATCGTTCATGACCGCGTCCGTGCGGCCACGCATCCCTCGGCACGATAGCTTACACCTTGGATTCCGGCTTTCCTGGTCTGCTCCAACTTGGTTTTCTGTCGGGGTTTTCCTTCCCTTAGCCGATGGGTCCCCGTTTTATGGCGCCGGGAGTTCGCCCTTCCTATCTCGGTCGGACTTGTCGGTTTGCTTTTGTTAGCTGGGCGTAGTATTCTTGAGACTGGCATTTATTGGTGTCACGTTATCGGCATAAGTGACCCCACCAGTGCCCCACCTCTAAGGAAAACTTTATCTCCTTCCTTAAATTTTGCTGGAGGTGGTAAGTCCGGTACATATTTTTTTCGGTATTTTTATTGTTTTTCTTGAATGTCTCGAATTCTTGTGGCATGGTTTTCTCCGTGGTTTTCGATGGGTATCCCCAAGGCAGGATGTGTACAGTTCCCAGGAGTAGAAAGATTATAGCCCAATAAGGCTTCGCTAGAAGACATACTCAGGGCGGCGTTGGTCCTGAAATGAAGAGCAAAGAGGACGCGGGAAATCTGCTTTTCTCAGTCACTGGGGTCTCTATTTATTAAATTAATTTGCAATAATTTTTTAATTTCCTGATTCCTGCGCTCGACAGGATTTGCTCATTGGTGGTAAATAGCTGTGGTCAAATAAGTGATATGATATTTCGCCCAGTGATCTGATGAAAACTGAGGCCCGTTGTCCGATATATTTCTAGGAAAAACCAAATCGTGTGAAGACATCGTCTTCTAAATATCGGGTTACGTTTGTAGCAGTTTATTCTTTTTACACATTTAGCTTCAACCCATTTAGTGAATATGTCTTCACACACTGTTATATTTTTGTGGTTATTATGGGATGCAATGTACGATCCTAAAAATTCAATACTTATAGTATCCCACTGGTTTGAAGGGAAGTGCGCGGTCAGAGGGGCCTTGATTTGAGGTTTACGGCCTTTGCACATATGGCAGATCATACAATTTTGAACATATGAGGCAATTTCAGATCGCATGTTTGGCTAATAGTAAAATCTAGCTATCTGTTCGAAGGTTTCGTCCCTTCCAGGGTATCCGGCTTAAACTGAGTCGTAAAATTTATACAATACTCTAGCTCTTAAAGTTAAAGGGCTTTACGTTAGTAACAATAAGTTTGTCATTAACAATGGAAAAATATTCAAAAAATTTATTTTCTGATCGTGTCTTGCAACCTTCATCCCTAAGTCGCTTCCATTTAATTTTGTCCCTCCAAATCATTCATCCTCTAACTGTGCTTTTTCAACTAACAGATATAAGGGGGGTTTATTAAAAGGCACTATGTAATTTATAACTTAGATGTCAGTGTCTACAGCTGATATAGGTTGACTAGGATCATCTGATTTCAGATTTATTTGAGTTTATCAACACCATCAACATTTTCTACAAATTCATTAGATGGGTTACAAGATAAAAAAAAATCGGGTAATTGATTTAGTTTACCATGGCAGTGAACAAGGGTAAAAGTAAACTCTTGAAGAAGTAAAGACCACCGTGTTAGTTTGGCCTTTGTATCTATATTTTTATTTAGTCAAACCAGGGATCGACTGTCGATCAGGAGTTTAAAGGGTCAGTCTTATAAGTAAACTCTATAACGTTTAACTCCCCCGGATATATCCAAACACTCAAACTCATTAATATGGTCTTTTCGTTCAGCACGATTTAGCCGTGCACTAGAGTAAGAGATAATCAAAAGTGGACAAGGGTAGATCCTCATCACTGTCCCTGTCGTCATCACCTTCCACGTCAAATTCGATTTCCGCCGGGGCCCTTAGTTGCACTCCAGGTAAATTATTTGGATCTACATCGTCTTCAGCCCCAGAATCTTCATCGGTATCGCAGTTTTCGTTGGCATTTTCGGGTGGAAAAATTGTAATTCCTGTAGGAATGTCCGGCGTAGAGTCATTCTCCAATTCTTCTAAGAGTTGTGCCATGGTTAGTGGCTTTTTCCAATGCCTGCAAAAAAAACGCATATAGTAGCATATAATCCTACCGTCCTTTTAAAAGGACTCGTTAAATTGAACGCCCCTGGAATTATCGAGAAGTGTGAAACATAACCACAAATATAAAAAAAGGTAAGTATTGATATGATATTTTAATTCAAAATTAGAAGTATTACATGTTGTGGTTTTCAAATTTATAATTTGATAATTAACGTTTGATGAGTAAGGTCGGTCCTGGAAAAATTAATTTTTAAGAAAGAAATCAGGATGCCGACTATGAATTTTCAGAGAGAGAATGAAGGGAATTGTCATAAATTTTTAAGAAATTGTCACATAAAAATTTGGAAAGTTGGGATTGTATATTAAAATGGATTATTGAATGGAAAAAATATTATAAGAATGGAATATGTATAGGATATTGTCAGTTGAAACATAAATAAAACAATTTAAAAAGGAAAGTAAGGTACATTTTTGTTATTAAAAGCAGTAAAGGAGAAAGAGTCAGGTAGAGCACCAGGACAGAAACAGATTTAGAGGGTACAGAGGAAAAAGCAAAATAAGCAGTGAGGTGCAAATAGGGTACAAGGGGAAAAAGGAAATTAAACAGTGAGGCGTAAATAGTAGGAAGTCGACGAATACAAGAATAAGAAGCAAAAGAAAGAAACTATTAGTATAGTTACTGAATTAATATTTTAATTTTTTTAGTTTCAAAATTATTGTATGTAAATTCACCAAACGTTGAGGGAATTTTCGAGTAGATCAATTAAACTTGGAGGTAAGAATTTTCCTACTAACTAAAGTCCAAATCATTACATTTGTGTTGAACCTACGGACCCTGAGAGTAAGCAGTAAGAGTTAAGTTATCGGGTGAGTTAAAATTTTTTTTAGTACATTACAAAATTGATTTGTCATAACAAAATTTTTTATATTTCATCAATATTATATACATAATTTATAACTAAACAAAATAATTTTCATATCAGTATATTATGTTATTTGTTAAAAATAATCAAAACAGCGACGAAAAAATAAACGAGGTTTAACATATCTTACCTTGAGTCACTCATTGCAAAATCACTAACAACAGAGTGTTTTTTAACCGTCACTATCGATCCAAAACTTAACAAAACCCTAACGATGGCGATTGATTTTGTTTAAGATGTCAACTAAATATAACGTGACACTGGGCGACACCTTCAAACCGGCAGCTGAATCAGAAACATATAGGTTTCTTTTTGAAGTCCTTTTAAAAGGACGGTAGGCGTAAATGGGTTAAAGTCGGTAGGCTCCAGTCGGGTAAATCCAGAGCGGAGCAGGTACATAAAATGTGCTCTGCAGACTCGTCCTCCACGCTGCAGAATCGACAGTCCGATGTTTGTTGCAGACCTATCCTTCTCATGTTGTTCCCAGATGGCAGTGTCCTGTCATCAGTCCGGTGAAAATGCGTAGATCTCTCCTACTCCATTCGCGGATCTGAGCGGAGGCGTTCATGGAAGGGTTGGTTATAAACGCCTTCGAATGGGTTAGCCCTGGGGTATCTCTCCAGTTCGTGAGTGTTGCACCCTCCGTCCATTTTGAGATAGTTCCTTTGGTAGTGCTTTTTGCAATGCCCAGGAATGGTTCTGGTCCTATGAAGACAGATTCGGTTCCTCTTTTAGCAAGTGCGTCGGCTTTTTCGTTGCCCTCCACACCACTGTGTCCCGGAACCCAGATCAAAGTAACTTTGTTCCGGGCACCGAGACACTCCAGGGTATTTACACAGTTCCAAACCAGCTTTGAGTCAACTCGATTGGAGCTCAGGGCCTTAAGGGCTGCCTGGCTATCTGAAAAGATTTTTATAGTCTTGTTTGCGGGGAGAAAATTGATCAACTCTCTCGCTCCCGCTTTAGTGACGGTAATTTATTATCGTTACAAAGAACTTTTCAAACCAAAACAATTTTTTAAGCCGCAAGCCACAGATTTCCAGTCACACCACTATTCGGCTGAGAATGTTGCAGAAAAGAATACTATGAAAAGATGCAGGTGGTGCTCGAAAAGAAATGTAAGAAAGAGGTCAAAGTACTATTGCCCGCAATGTGAAGATCAACCTGAATTATGTGTTACGCTATGTTTTGTAGAATGGCTCCTTCATTTGTCTCAGAAGTAATATTTTTTATTTTGTAGAACTTAAGTTTAGGGCCGTTTTCATAACAGATTTAAAAGTCACTTTACCACTTTAGTGTTCATATCCAAGTTAACTTTAAGATCTAAAGGCACTTTACATTTAAAGTGATGTGTTCTGTCACTTTATAGCGACTTTAACCTTACTTTTTAAATGTTACACTTTACCAGATATTATTAAAATGCCACAGACTAGACAAGAATTAGAAAGACTTCTACAGAATAGTACGTTTTCCACAATACTGTGGTGCCATCGATTGTACACATATTAGGATACTTTCACCAGGTATTAAAAAAATACTCTTCTCTTTGTATTGAAATTTATATTAGATCAATGAAATATGATGTTACTGTTAAATATAAATTATTCATTTTCCTTTAGGAGGAGAAGATGCAGAGATATATCGCAACCGTAAAGGATATTTTTCTTTAAATGTACAAACTGTATCAGACGCCTCCTTGAAGATTAGAAATATAGTAGCACGTTGGCCAGGAAGTTGTCATGATAAAACAATTTTAAATAATTCCAGACTTAAATACAGTTTTCTAAACGGTCAATTTGGCAGATTTCATTTGATAGGCGATAGTGGTTATACATTATCACAATATTTACTGACTCCACATGAAAACCCCCAAAATGAGCCACAAAGGTTGTATAATGAGTCATTGATTAGGACTCGTAATGTGGTCGAGAGGTAATATGGGGTTTGGAAACTTAGATTTCCAGTTTTATCTCTGGGCATAAAATGAAACAAACAAACTGCATTGGCTGTTATTGTTGCTACAGCAGTCTTACACAATTTGGCAGTGAAAATGAATGAAGATGTTCCTGCAGACTTTGATTTAGAAATAAATGTTGAAGAAAATATACCTGATTTGAACCAGTAACATAATGCAGTTATGGAACCAGACATGCCACGTATTAGAGCTGTTAATCAACGTCAACTTTTTATTAGACAAAATTTTGATAAATTGGAATAAAATAATATGCAATTTTAAATACTTTTATTTGTATTAGAAAACTCTTAAAAACATAACTAATGTGAATTAAGAGATTTTTTCTTTTCCTCAATTTCTAAATCCAACAATTCCATCTTTTTCTCATGCCTCTTTTCTTTTCGACTGTCCTCATTTACTAAACATCTTACTTTTTCTTCAAAATATTTTTTTTAAATCGTATAATGTTTTTTTTTCCAGCACTTTTGGTGCAGATTTATTTAAAACACTTAATTTTGGGTGTTTCTTCTGCTGGATGTTCTTTGGTGTATAAAATTTCCATGGATTATTCTGTGCCTCTTCCGTTTCATGGGTCTCATCCTCATCTACAATTTGATCCTGATCCTGATAAATTTCGGTCCTTTCTTCAATTCCTACTTCATTTTCCAATTCAAAAAATAAGCTAACTATATCTTTTGTTTTTGTTATACAAAGAATTTTACCTTCAGAAGTCTCCTCAATGATTTCTATATTACTCTGCCCTTGATCTAAATAATCATTATCATATTTATTTACCAGCCCAGACACAGTTTTTTGTTTATTATAGACAAAACTTCATCATATATGGGGTTTGGGTTGACAACTATAGGAGGCCCACCTCCTGTGCCATACAAATTACGGTTTGCATTGCCCGAAAATCCTCTAGCTGCTGTTTTTAAATTGTCATATTTGCTTTTCATTTGAGCTATGGACTTCATGGGATTGCAGCTATTAAATGCATCTGAAATTTTACGCCAAGCTTCTTCCTAAAATTAAATTTGAAATCGAAAGTCTACTGCAAATTATTACTTATTATTTTATTACCTTTTGATTAGGTAACACTGAACTAGTCGTTTTGTTCTCAATAAAATTTTTATGGCGAGATATAATGCTTAGTAAAGCTAATTCTAATTCTTATTCTTTTGAAAAATTTGTCCCACTAATTCTCTTGCCTTTGCTTGTAGAAGCCTCATTGTATGGGTGAAACGATATAACATTTTTGTTCGTCATTAAAAAAAAAATTAATTCAGCAGAATAAAAAAATATTCAAAAATATATCATAACCTCGTTTAAGTCGTTTATTTAAGACTATGAAGTCACAGAACACCAAAATTATAAAAAGTAGTGTTGCCAACTACGTTAAATAGCACTTTTGTAAAAGTAACTCTTTTAAGATTATGAAACACACTTTAAAAGGCACTTTAAATTTTAAAGTTACTTTAGTTAAAGTGACTTTATATTTATTATGAAAACGGCCGTTACATCAATAAATAATAAATAAATAAATTTTATTTAATTTCCTTGAGACCACTATAATGGCCGTCGGACTGCCAAAGTGTCTATGACTACTCATGGACCAGCGGCCAGTTTAGTGGACCTAAAACAAAATGGCGGAATCTTGTTCAGAAGATCAAACTGAATGTGCAGCTACTTGAATCACCAAAAAATTTCTAGTGGTTGAAAAGTTACAGCAGTTGGCTTGGGATAAACGCAAGCAAAATGTTGATGGTAGTGAACGTGTTAACTGTCAAATTATTGTAGACAGACATTTGAGCATATTAAGCATGAATGCTAGATTTCCTAGTTCCACTTATGATGCAGCAATTTGGCAAGCTTCAAATGCAAGGGTAACAAAGGAAAATATGTACATTTAAGGAAACAATTGTTTTCTTATAGGAGATTCTAGTCATCCATTGCAACCGTTTTTATTGACTCCATTTGAAAATCTTAAAGAAAATACCCCAGAAAGCAATTACAATTATTCTTTTATTCGAGCCAGAGATGTTGTAGAAATATCGAATGGAGTGTTAAAGTTCAGATTTAGATGTATACTAAAACATCGCGTCTTAAATTATGATCCAATAAAAGCAGGAAAAATAATTTATAATTATGGAGTCCTACATAATATAGCACAATATTATAAAGGTAATATTTTAGAGAAAGACATTGAAAATATGGATGGAGACAATGATGGACACATTATATTTCCAAGAAAAGAGAATTTTGCAATAATTATATAAAGTCAGGAATACAATGAGAATTTCAGAATTTTTAATATAGTCTGTAAGATGTGTTTGATTTATTTATTTTTTATCATTTTAATTATTTTTTATTTTGTATCCTACATTATTATACAGTATTGAATATCGAACGCTTACCAATACAAGTGCTTGTGAAAACAAAAGAGAACGAGCAGAAAAGAAACGAATATTATCAGCGATGTTAGTTTATACCATCCGGCCACGTTTTTACACTGCTCTCTGTAATGCTGTAACAACCGGGAAGTTTAAAGGACCACGGTTTGTCACCAAATGTAACAACTAACTAGCCTGAAGACTATTTGTAACTACTGATAGATCTTTAGCTACTGTTTTTAACGTACTATTAACCCTGCTGTCCCGTTCGGGTCTATTTGACCCGAACACAACAATTAAATTTCAATAAACAGAAAATAACTTTATTAAAACCCGTGGTGCTTAGTGACTTTGTAGCATATTATTAGACCCTCATTTACTACAACAATTTTTTTTTCAATGATCAGTTTTTAAAAAAAATATTAATTGTTACACATATATTGTTCGGGTCAATATGACCCTAGTAAGCTAGTCGTGATAATTATTTTCATTTATTTTTTTATGGCTCCTAATTATGTCTGGTAAACAAATAAAAATACGCACGGCTATGGAACTCACTGACACCAGACGACGTTAGCCGAATGACTTCGGTAGGCAGACATGTAAGCTGTGCTCTGTGCTTGTGCTCCAGTCGATGTTTGCATATTGGAAATGGCGTATCGAAAACCAATTAGTGAAAACGATTTGCAAGCTCTCGCAGAGTGATGAAAACGTGTCAGAATTTGAAGATCATACAAGTAGTGAAAGTGAAATAGACAGTTCTGACGCCGATTTAGATATAGTGGAGCGACCTGTTGCATGTAATCAGACAATTTTTTCAAAAGACCATAATATACAGTGGTCATTAGAACCTCCTCAACAACTTGGTCGCTTATCAGCAGCAAATGTTATAAAACGTATTCCAGGAGTTACACGATATGCATGTGCACGAATTGATGATCTAGAAAGTTCATTTGAAACCATATTTCTTGATGTAGTTGAGAGCGAAATTATAAACATGACTAACTTGGAAGGGCAGCGTGTTTTTGGAGATTCATGGAAAAACCTAGATTACACAACTTTTCAGGCATACATCGGTCTCTTGATATTAGCTGGAGTTTATAAATCCTATGGTGAATCAACAAAAAGCCTTTGGAATAAATAAACTGGTCGGAACATATTTCGTGCAACAATGTCTCTCGATGTATTCACGAAATTATCTCGTGTTATTCGTTTTGATAATAAGACAACAAGGCAAGAGAGAAGGAGTACTGATAAACTTGCAGCTATTCGGATTATCTGGGAAAAGTGGGTAGAGATTCTACCAAAATTATTCAATCCTTCCTACAATGTTATAGTCGATGAACAGTTAGTGGCGTTCAGGGGGCGTTGCCCGTTCAAACAGTATATTCCCAGTAAGCCAGCGAAGTATGGGATAAAAATTTGGGCTTTATGTGACAGTAAAACTTCTTATGCCCTCAAATTACAAGTGTACGGGAAAGGAAGCAGGTGCTAAATCGGAAAAAAATCAAGGAATGCGAGTAGTATGTGATCTCAGTAGTGATTTGAAAGGACACAACCTAACGTGCGATAATTTTTTTACGTCGTATAATTTGGGACAATTTCTTCTAAAAAGAAACATAACTATGCTTGGTACCGTCAGGAAAAATAAACCAGAACTTCCGGAACAAATGCCAAATAAGGAAGTTAATAGCAGTTCTTTTTATTTTACAAAAGACACTACAGTTGTGAACTATGTTCCGAAAAAAAAATTAAAATGTCGTTCTTATGAGCACGCTACATAATGGCAAAGCGATTAGTGATCGAGAAGATAAAAAACCAAAAATTATTATGGACTATAATGCAACAAAGGGGGCAGTGGACACCCTTGATCAACTTATTGGTACATATACATGTAAAAGAAAGACAAACCGATGGCCCATGATTATTTTCTATAATATGATAGATATTTCAGCTTACAATGCATTTGTACTATGGACAACAATAAATCCTCGATGGAATGAAAATAAATTAACTAAGAGACGACTTTTTCTGGAAGAATTGGGAAAATCTCTGGTCACGCCACTTATAACTTCTCGGCAGCATTTACCAAGAACAGAAGAATCACGCGACATTGTAAAAAAAATACAAGTAAGAAGTTTGGCTAGTCTACATAGGGCTTCGACCTCAGCTTTTAATCCACCGGCTTTGGATATCGCAGCTACAACTTCAAAACGTGCAAGATGTAAATTCTGTTCCTCTAAAAATGATAACAAGACAAATATTTTATGTTGCAAATGTCAAAAACATATTTGTAAAACACATGTTACGTATTATTGTCCTAACTGCAAACAGAACTAATTTACTAAATTGATATTATAGTTTAAAAAAGTAAAATCTGTATTAGTTAACTATGTAATTAAAGTTTTTTATAGGATTGAATGGTATTTTATTTCAAAAATAGGCTACAAAAAAAATTTGGTTCATATTGACCCAAACAGTACAGCCGTATAGAAAATTGGAACGGGACAGCAGAGTTAAGGAATTAAGGCAGCACTGTCACCAGCAAAAGGGTCCTGGAATTCAGAAGGAGCATCCATGCACCATTGGCAAATAAAAATAATAAAAAAATTAAATTCAAAGAATAAAAATTATCTCTTAATAGCATAGTCGAGCGTTTCTTGGCAATTAGTTTTAGACTCTTCTAGTCCTAAAGGAATAGAAACGCCGAGGCTCTTTTCAAATGCTCGAAATATTTTACTGGTTTTTGGAAAAGGGAGAAGAGATTAATAATAATTATTAAAACAGTAACAAATATATATTTACAATAAGTATAAAATTACTAATAGTCTTAATAATAAAGGATAATGAATCTGATCTTCTGCTTCTCCCACATCTTCCAATTTTTCTTGCACCGCAATAATTCAATTGTGCAATATACAGCATGCTCGAATGAAGTGGCAAATAGTACGGATGTTGCGTAGTTTTAAATGAAACAATTGGCCAAATTTTTGTTTCAATATTATAATTCAATAAAATAATTATTCGCGCCTACAAAGTTTGTACCATTGTCTGAATGCATTTCAGCAGGATTGTCTTTTATAGAGATAAACCTCTTTAATATATTCAAAAAACTTTCAGTTGTCAAATCTTTGCTAGATCTAAGTGTACGGCAGGGGTTGACGAACCGGCTTTCGAATTAATCCGTCCTTATTGAGAATAGAACATGCATTTGAAGAATGGACGTATTGGCATGGTTCTAGAGGTTGGCAAATTTCCCACTGGAAAATATGCTTTCTTAGGATTAACCTTAAAACACGTAACACATGACCGAATAATTCTTTCAACTGTATTTTTACCATCAAAGGGCCAGTAGAGTAAACGTATAACAGATTTCGTGTACCCATGTGTAAATTTTTATGATGTTCGTGCTTGATAATAAGGTCCGTGAGTTTGTAAATTTTAGGTAAAATTACTAGATGCTTGTTTTCAAATAACAAATGGGAGTGTTTGAGTATACCACCGACTCTCATAATCAATAAAAGGATATAGTTTAAGAATTTTACTAGTCGAGCTTATTGCTTTACCAAGTTTTAAATGGTATATTTCATAGTGAAATATCTCGGCTTTATTAGAAGGTTCATGGAATAATCTAACTCCTCAATAGTTAAACAAGTATCCCTAAAGTCTTCTTTATATAAGGCTACTCTGTTAAACCTTATGCAATAAGCGATGCTACGCTGTTACCGGTTTAATGTAGAAAATTTGTCAAAAATATCAGATTTTTCAATTTTTTGATTCAACAAAATAATTTCACAAATTTTTAGTTCAGAACACTAACAAACATAAAAAAATATCCTTAGGAGTAATTCCAGATGCCCACTTTTATGAAAATTAAATTAATTGGAAACGCTTACCCTTAGCTCAATTTTTTTTTTTTGTATAAAGAGCCTATTCTGTTTTGTGTAAATTACATTCGCCACAATACATGTTAGGTTAGCATGAGTCAGACAAATAAACCTGTTATATAATTTACAGGTATAAAACGATTTTCTGTCCGAGCCTCTTGGACCGAAACAACATTGTTTGAAATACCTCCGTCATTTTACATTTTTTAAACCAAAGTAGCGCCACCTTGGGTTTGGAGTAGGAACCAAAATGACAATTGACAGATGGCGGTAAATTCAAATTTTAATTTTTAGTAGTAGGTAGTACATAGTTCTAAATTAAATTTTAAATCATTTCGACATAAATTATTTTATAAAAATAAATAAAATAAATAAAGCATGGAACTAGTAAGTTCGAAACTTTTATTTTACAAAATAATTTAGGTCGATTGTGCCAAATTTAAGCAATTAATTTGTTATAATGGGTCTGGTGTGGGGAGTTGATTAAATAATGAAAGGGATCGTATTTAATTTCATCCACCTTGAATGGCAATATAAAGCGTCCACCTATTCTATCGTTTTTGACCGCTATAAATTCAAATGAACAAAAAATCGTTTATGCGCTGAGAGAAGAAGAGACTCATCGAACATCGAAGAGTCAGAATGCCGCTGATTAAGTACAGGTGATTTTTAAAAAAGGTTTTATTTGTGATAAAATGTAAGTTCTTATTTAAATAAATTACTATATTTCAACTGCTTTATATATTGTTTAACTTGTTGATGGTTCGCTATTTCAGATTTGGATTTCACTGTTATAAGTGTAAACTATGTTAATTAATTTTAAATGAAATAAATCGGATTTTAATATAGAATCGAATTTAATCGGTGTTAAGAATAATAATACATAAAATGAAACGTATCGAATGAATGTCTATGAAAGAATGCCGTGCTTTATCACCAAATATTCTTATGCGACCCAGTCCGACGTATCGTTCTACGAAATATGAGTAGCACTCGTGAATCATGACAGGGTGGTCCTACCCTAGCGATAAAAGAAACATCCGAGTGGTTACATAAGTAATGTTATTTCTTGCCGGTATTTTTTGTATTTGTCATGATTTGTCATAAAAAATTGTTTGCATTCCAATAACGAGTTTATTTGATTTTATGACTTATTTTACTATTTAAATCAGTGATAAATAGCATACTTTTAATATTTTAATTTAAATATTTTTGAAGTTTATTGATATTTTGTAGGAAAATTTGCTATTGTTAATATTTGAAATTGAAATTATTTTCCAGTCATTTTTAAAGTTCTGCAAGGGAAAAGTAATATTGTATTCCTATAATTACGTGTTATGTTTTGATAATTACAGCATTGGCAGATCTAAGTTAAAAGTATAAAATGCCTTGTTGATTGATAATAACATTTTCGCCCGTGGCTGGGACAACATCGGGATAAATGTCTCGGTAACTTACCTTATTTTGTCGTTAGATTATTCAACTCATAGGTAGGTAGTAAAGCTGTATAGCTTCCCCATTACCTTTTACTTATTAACCCTTCTTCAGTTTTGCCTCGAGTGTGTTTGAACCTAGTGAACCTAGTAATGCCGGCCTTAGTTATTAAGTTTAAAATAGGCTTAAGTATAATTTTAATATTTGTAAATATAAATCATAATATTGTAACTAATTATTGTTAACGAAGAACTATGCAGTTAAGTAGGTTACCGGTATTGACACCTAAGCAATATGAGGTAATTTGTTTAATTAGATAGTTTTTCCAATATAGACTGCAAGGTTCAATGAAAGAACGAATGCAGTAATTCTTTGAAATGTAACCCATATTCAAGTTAAAAATAGATGATGATATATATATATTCGATTCGACTTTGGTTTCATTAAATAAATAGAAGATAGTGTCCTGTCCTAACATTACATGGCGATCCTGCTAAAAAAAAAAAAAATTGAAGTTGTATAAAAATGAAATTAGTTAGATGAAGAAAAATGGCTGGAAGTAATCAAACAAAGGAACAAAAAGAAGAAATTATCATAGCACAATCATGAAACAGTGGAGGTCAAACTAGCGAAACAATTAGTAAAATTGGAAATTGGTCAGTAAAGGATGTTTGCGAAGGAATTTTTGTAATAGCGGTGCTAAGTCTTATACTAGTTTACTTTTATCAAAAAGTTAAGAAGAAGTTGGAAAGGAAAATAAGGACAGAAGTAACAAGATCGACAATAAGGGCAAGCCAAGAAAACATTTAAGCTTTCTTTTAGGTATATTTTAGGTATAAGGTACATTATTATTGGAATGGAATGCAAAAATAGAAATGGGAATTAAAGAAAAGTTAAATATAACGAATGGCAGCTAAATATAGGTCATTAATAAAGAAATGGTAATTAAACTATGTGAAAAATTAAATGAAGAAGTACAGGTATTTTACAAGAATTTAATTAAGGATAGTAATAGTAGACGTAAGGATATAAATATTGTTACAAACAAGTTAGCTAAGCTAGATAAATTTAAACAAGATTTTAACTCTTTAAAGCATATTGTTAAGGATAAAGATTTAGATAGTAAAATATTAGAATATTATCAGGAAATAAATAATACTATTTGTCTAGCTCAGAAAACATTAGAAAGTAGATTAGGAGAAATAGATTCAAATCAAATATTAATTTCCGAAATGTCTGAAAAATTTGAATTAAGAGTGGCATCTACCTTGATACCGTCAATGGATGGTACTGAGAATAATACAAAACAATTAATCGATTCAATTGAACTCTATGACGCTTTATTAGATGAGCCAGGTAAAAAATTGTTAACAACTTTCGTTTTAAAAACGCGACTTTCAGAAAGTGCAAAAGTTAGATTAAATAAACAATACGTATCAAATTTAGCTTTAATTACAGATTTACGTAAACATTTTATTAGTAAAAAGTCAGTGCCTGCTTTATCTACTAAATTAAATAATTTTAAACAAAATGGAAAATCTATTGAACAGTTTGGTAGGGTGCTAGAAGAAATGTTTGTCAATCTCACAATAGCTCAAGCTGATGGGGACGAAAATTCACTAAAAGTTCTTAAATCAGTAAATGAAAAAATTGCAATAAATTCTTTCAGTAATGGTTTAGAAAATAGTGAACTAAGAACTATAATAAAAGCGCGAAATTATTTATCATTGGCCGAGGCTATTCAAGGAGCCAAAGATGAAATGTTACCGAATGCAAGGGAAGTTTTTCAGATAAGACGAGGTACTAATAATAACACATATCATAATTTTGGAGCGAAACCTAGAACACATTTTAATAAGAACAATTTTAGAGATAATAATCATAATTACAGAGTGAATAATCAACAGTCTAATTTTCGCTCTCAGAATTATTTTAAAAATAATAATAGCAATTACTACAATAGACAGCCTCACTCTAAGTATAATAATGGAAAAGAATATTCAAATAGAGGAAAATTTAATAAATCAGGATATAGGAATAATACAAGAGTAAATTATATTAGTAACAGTAACAGTACCGATACAAATAACTACGCTAGTAACAGTAGGGACACAAATAATTTCGATAATGGTAATCCATCGACGTCAAATAATTGGTTTTTTCGAGACCAAAGAGAAAACAAATGTTAAAAAATACAGTTTTAAATATTAATTCATTAAATTTTATATATGTTTCTTATAGAAATACTTTGTTAAAAATGTTACTTGATACTGGAGCATCAGTTAGTATTTTATTTACCGAATGTTTGAAATCAGATGAGTTTATAGATTATTCAAAGAAAATTAATATTAATGGAATATCAGGATCCACAGTAACAACAGGTGTGGTAAACCTGACCTTGCAACTAGAAAATAGTAATGTTGGTCATGAATTTTTGCTGATTAATAGTTTTGATAACGAAGTACATGGCATAATAGGATCCGATTTTTTACGAAACATGCCGCAACTATTAATTATGAGACATTTGTATTTTCTTTTTATCATAATCACAATAAAATTTCATTAAAAATGCAATCTAAACAGGTTATTTATAACACAATTATTCCACCACGGTGTGAAATAATAAAATATAAAACTATATTAAAAGATGAATGCGTAATTTTACCAAGTAAAATATGTGAAGGTGTATTTATTGCAAGCAGTGTGGTAAAACCAGATAAAAATAATAGGATTCCTGTTAAAATTTTAAATGTTAGAGAAAAGGAAGTTAACATAAAAAATTTTGAACCAGTAGTTGAAGCACTTTATAATTATGATATTGTTGGTGATCAAGAAAAAAAAAATGTATCAGTTAGTCGTACAGAAAAATTACTTAATTTAATTCATATGGAGCATTTAAATACCGAAGAAAAAGACGCGTTGCAAAAAATTTGTGCAAAGTATTCAGATGTTTTTTTATTAGATAGCGACCCATTGTCAGTAAAAAATATTTATAAACAAAAAATTCACTTGAAAAAGTCAGTTAAACCTGTTTATGTAAAACAGTATCGATTACCACATGCACAAAAAGAGGATTTAAATAGGGAAATTGATAATCTTTTACGTGAAAAAATTATTGAAGAAACTACATCAGAATGGTCTAGTCCATTAATTTTAATTCCAAAAAAGGCAGACTTGAACGGAAATAAACGGTTTAGGGTTTGTATAGACTATAGATTAGTTAATAAAGAAATACAAGACGACAAATTTCCTCTTCCTTGCATAACAGATATCTTAGATTCCTTATCAGGGGCGATGTATTTTTCGCATCTTGATTTGTCACAAGGATATTTTCAAATTGAGCTTGATGAATCAAGTAGGCCTATAACTAGTTTTACAACAGAAAGGGGTCAATTTAGGATGACAAGATTGCCTATGGGACTCAAAATAAGTCCTTCTGCTTTCTCTAGAGCCATGAGTATAGCGATGTCAGGCTTAAATTACACAAAATGCTTAGTTTATCTTGATGATATATGTGTATTCGCGAATAATTTATCAAATCACAATCAAAATTTAATAAAAGTATTACAGAGGTTGCGAGAAGTCAATTTGAAACTAAATCCTAATAAATGCGAATTTTTAATGAAAGAAATGTTGTATTTAGGGCATGTTATCTCAGCAAAAGGAGTATCTCCAGATCCTGAGAAGATTAAAGTATTGCAAAACTATCCCATCCCAAAAGATGCTGTAGAAACTAAGAGGTTTGTAGCATTTGCTAACTACTATAGAAAATATATTCAAAACTTTTCACATATAGCTAATCCTTTAAATAAACTCACAAGAAAAGGAGTATCTTTTATGTGGACTCCAGAATGTCAAAAATCATTTGAAACCCTAAAAGAAGCGTTAATATCCCCACCAATTTTGCAATATCCAGATTTTTCTCCAAGTAATACATTTATTTTAAAAACAGACGCTTCAGGTAAAGCAATTGGATCTATTCTTTGTAATGGTAATGGGTGTCCTGTAGCTTATGCAAGTAGATCTCTAAATAAAGCAGAAGTCAATTATGCAACAATTGAAAAAGAATTATTGGCTATTGTGTGGTCCGTAAAACATTTCAGACCATATCTTTATTCTAGACGATTTGTCATTTTGACAGATCACCGCCCACTTATTTATTTATTTGGGATGACCAACCCTTCGAGTAGATTAACTAAATTTAGGTTAGTATTAGAAGAATATGATTTTGTAGTTAATTATATAAAAGGAAAAGACAATGTGGAAGCAGACGCTTTGTCTAGGATAGAAATGTCATCTGAAGAGCTAAAAAATATAGGTAACAAAAATGAGTTAGTAAACGTAGTAACAAGGTCTCAAACGAAAAAACAAATACAATTAACAGAGTTAGAAACGGCGAATAATAATTCTTCTACTAGGTCTGATCACCCTGGATTGGTGGAATTGTTAAAGCCAAATAAAAACGCGGTAGAATTACAATTAATTAGCAGCGAACAATTGGAGAAAGTTACAAATAAACAACATATACATAGACAACATAATTTTATTTACGATTTGGAAGAGCAAATTATTTATGTAAAAAGAGAATCTCGATCAACGTGCGCTCTAGGGACATCGTTGAGAGAACTCTTTACTATATGCAAAAAATATCATATTACTGAAATGTATATTATAAAAAATTTAAAAGGCGCGTCTTCACTTATAAAAGATATAATGCTGCACAAGCAAGAATTCGAGGAATGTAAAATAGGTATAACTATTATAAAAGGGGTAGAAAGGGTCACGAGTTATGAAAATAGACAGTTGATTTTAAATGATTTTCACATTTTACCTACTGGGGGTCACGCTGGAATAAAAAGAATGTATAATAATATTAAGCAATATTATTACTGGTTAGGTTTATATGAGGATGTGGTTAAATTTTTAAGAAAATGTGATGATTGTCAAAGATTTAAGCATTCTATTTTAGCAAAAGAACCCATGACAATCACAACTACAGCAACCTCATCATTTGAAAAAGTTCATTTAGATTTAGTTGGTCCGTTTGAAGCTGATTATGAAAATAACCGATACATCTTAACGGTGCAATGTGATTTAAGTAAATATGTAGAGGGGTATGCATTACCTAATAAAGAAGCAGTAACAGTTGCAAAAGCTTTTATAGAAAACTTTATATTACGTTATGGTATACCTCATGAAATATTAACCGATCAAGGAACTGAATTTATGAACACAGTATTTACGGAGATTTGTAAAATGTTAAAAATTCAAAAATTAAATTCAGTTGCTTATCATCACGAAACGTTAGGACAAATCGAAAATAATCATAAACATTTTGGAGCATTTTTAAGAATTCAAACAGCGAACAATCCTGGGAATTTCAGTACTTGGATTTCTTATTGGTGTTTCGCGTACAATACAACGGTACATTCAGAAACGAAATATACTCCTTATGAGCTAATATTTGGTAAAAAGTGTAATATACCAACAAACATTTCTTGCAGCATAGATCCGTTGTACACTTTTGAAAATTATCCATCTGAATTAAAATATCGGCTACAGCAAGCATGGAAAGATGCTCATGAACATTTATTAGAGTCAAAGAACAAACGGAAATTAACATATGATAAGAAAACTAAAAGTATAAATTATAAGGTAGGAGATAAGGTACTTGTAAGAAATGAAACTGGGAATAAAAGGGAACCTTTGTTTTTGGGGCCATATAAAATTATAAGAGAAGAATCTCCAAATCTTGCTTTAGAAATAGAAGAAAATGAAAAGTTAGTTCATAAAAATAGAGTTAATTTGTATTATGAATAGAAAAAATTTTTATTTAGAAAATTAAATTTTTTCTCAAAATCCTCGAGGAAGATGTAATGCCGGCCTTAGTTATTAAGTTTAAAATAGGCTTAAGTATAATTTTAATATTTGTAAATATAAATCATAATATTGTAACTAATTATTGTTAACGAAGAACTATGCAGTTAAGTAGGTTACCGGTATTGACACCTAAGCAATATGAGGTAATTTGTTTAATTAGATAGTTTTTCCAATATAGACTGCAAGGTTCAATGAAAGAACGAATGCAGTAATTCTTTGAAATGTAACCCATATTCAAGTTAAAAATAGATGATGATATATATATATTCGATTCGACTTTGGTTTCATTAAATAAATAGAAGATAGTGTCCTGTCCTAACATTACACAATGTTTGTTATCTGATAAGTTATTGTTCTTAAAATATTTATTTTATTTTTGCCTTGCAGTATTAGATATTTCTTTTATATAATGTATTGAATATTATTTCATATATTTTCCTGTGTTTAACTCAAATTGAATATTATTTCATATATTTTCCTGTGTTTAACTCAAATTGAATATTATTTCATATATTGTTCTGTGTTTAACTAAATCATCAAGTAATTATATTTCACATTTTCGTCTCGAATTATAAATAAAATACTACTTGTAGTCGTTCTTTATCGACGCCACTGGTACGAATTCGAAGCATAAGCTAGAAAAAAAAACCTATCTAGCTATCGTGTGTGTCCCGTTGCCGGCTAAATTCATTGTTCTTTCGTACCTGCTGGTGTGAACAACGAATAATTTATGTGTGTGAATTGCAAAATCTCCTTAAAATGGGAAAATCCAAGAGAAATAAACATAAGAGGACGATAAAAAAGTTGAAGAAACGCTTATCACGTTTAGAAAAAGACGGTAAGTAACAGTGAAAAGAAATTTTAGGTTAATTTTTTAGGAAAAATACCGACACTCAATTTGAGGCGTCACAAAACGTTTACCAAATTTATGCGTAAATCGTACTTTTACAAATTATAAAATATAGAGTTAATATGTATTTATTACACTCAACGAGGCTCTCATACGAGGCGCCGCAAGAATTCAGCCCTGAAAAAAGGCGCAGACTCATAGGTTTTTTAATAAAATTAAGGTAATTACGAATCGAACAACCGAAAAAGTCTTTTTAAAAAATATTATTTTTATTTAAAAAATACAATATTAATAATCTTTGAACAACTTGTTGTTACAACGGCAAAAACAGAAGTGAATCTTTTGTGTATTACAATATCTAACAAGTGCTTAGAAACATGATATGTATTTAGATAAGATTCTCCTAGCTTGCGGTATTTCTGGGAATTGTAGGTATCTAACTCCTCCGTCCTTAAGAATCGAAAATAGAGGAGCTATTTTTGGATGTTGAATTTTGGGCTGGAATTTCTATTTCTTCGATTTCTTCTTTCTTCTGTTTTGTAGCTGGCTTGCGGCATTTAATTTTATTAATGCACAAAATTGCTACACAAATAATAATTACTATTGTAGAAAATGTCGCTGTAGTTGGAATAATATACTGGGTGTTTGTAGTATCTTGTATTGGCTTCAGTTGACTGGAAATCTTGTTTATTTTGTATAACTCTTTGAAGTTAAATTTGGTTATATTTGCAGTTTGGTAGAGTTTTTGTGATTCAAAATTGGCTATTGTAAATTTTGGTAATATTAGTGGTTTGCCGTATTGGATCTGTTGATTATTAGAAAATTTCATTTCATCGATTGATATTTCACATCCATCTGGGATTTTGATTAATGATGGAGCTTTAACTTCTAGAAATTGATCTGTTTTACATTTTGATAGTACCTTTTCTGTTTGGAGTGGAATTATCAATACTTCGCTGGTGGTTATCTGTTCGATAATTGTTTCTTGTAGGTTGACCTCGGTTATGTGGCAGTTTGAGGGTGTTCCACCCTCCAAGAGGCGAAGCGTGCAGTTATCTCTCGGAACTGGGTTGTGCTGACAGAAATACAAGTTTTCTAAAACAGGACATTCTTCTT
Source organism: Psylliodes chrysocephalus (assembly GCA_927349885.1). NCBI lineage: Eukaryota > Metazoa > Arthropoda > Insecta > Coleoptera > Chrysomelidae > Psylliodes > Psylliodes chrysocephalus. The sequence goes on from OV651814.1 coordinate 87,799,667, forward strand.
TCTGGAATTGCGATTCTTCAGCTGATCGTGCCAGATAAGGATAGGGAGGTGTTATCATTTTATTTCGTTGGATTATTGGATAAATGTGGAAAAAATCGAAGGAGTGTGGTTTTAGAATAGGTATATGTATAGCAAAAATTAATTTTGAGTCTGAAAAAGTGACTTGTGTTCCCAGGAACTGATAATAATTTAGAATGTTATGAAACTTAGGAATTTCGTTTGATTTATAAATTTTCTGTAAGTAGTTAATCATTTCTTTAATTTCAAGGCTTGATATTATTGAATTATGTAATTAATTTAATTTCGAGAAAATCATGGCATTTTCTAAGCCGTCAATAAATTCGATCATATTCTGACAATCTAGGTTTATTTGATTTACCGTTGCTTCGAAAGTTATGTATCTTTCTATATTATTAATTTGATTTTCAATTGTACCTTGGAATCTTTCTAAACTAATTTGAAATTTTGCTTGATTTTGCCACAATATCGTTAATGATTTGTTATAGTGATCTATGAGTTTATTGAACAATGATATTTGTAAATTGGTTTCTTTTATTATTTGTTTTTGATTTTGTTGTAAGATTTGTATTGCATTGTCATATCTATCCCCATCTTCGGAGTCGAGATTTCCGAAAATCCACTTATTTACTCTTCCTAAGCCATTTATTAAGCCGCGTCTCGATCTGATACGAGGATGGATATTTTCAAGTTTTCTTTCAATAGAGTTAATTAGAATTTGTGTCCTTTCTAACATATTTTCGGCGAGTTTATGATACGATATTGGGTTTGTGGCATTCACACTTCTAATAGTACTCTTAACTATTAAAAAATTATGTTTTAAGTATTTTGCTTGTCTAACTATTTCGTTTATATCTAAATAGTAAATAAATGTATGTTTACTATATACTAATTTACTAGGTCCTAGTCGGATGGGTAATAAAAGGTTTGCCAGAGGCGTCACAAGTGTATCATCATTGTCAGTTTTTATTGTCTGGGTTTGACTTGCCAGGTATAGCAGGATTAACATCAACTTCATTCTCCTGTTGCACCTGTAAAAGTCCAGTTTTATTATTTTTTGGTTTACGTGCTATATTTTTATGATATACACCTTTGTCGGTCTCTAACAAAATATTTTTGTCCTTGATGACTATTGTTTTCTTAAATTTCGGTAATTTTTTGTCACGGTATTTCGTCCGTATGTAAGCTGTATTTGTATTGGTATAGTCGGGGGGATCAGACCTATTTTCATTAAGTTTGTTAATTATTTTTTCTTTAATTTCTGCGTTTCGTTCATGTACTTTTTCGTAAAGTAGCTTTGACGTTTCCTTATGATTTTGAACATAGTATGAAAGTATAAGGTGATCATTTAAGTCAAACGGGTCCGGATTATTTATATGTCCTTTAATAATTTCAAAAGGAGTATATTTTGTTACGGAATGAATAGAATTGTTATAAGATAAGACTGCGTGTTTCATGAGTTGATCTGCCGTAAGATCTTTATTAGATTCCCGTAAACACCTGAAGTGTTCAATTAGTGTGGAATGGAAACGTTCCACAGGTGAGTTTGAGTTACTATTTTTGGCTGTAGTATAGTGTAATTCTATTCGGTGTAACTTACAAAAATCTTCTAAATCTTGGTTTTTGAATTCTGTGCCTGAATCTGCTGTAATTTTAAAAGGTAACCCATGATGGGTGACGTAGTTTAGTAAACTTTCAACTATAGATATGCCATTAATACTTGAAATAGGATATGCTTGCCCATATCGGGAAAACGAATCAATAATCGTTACATATGGATTATTAGATATTCTGAAAACATCGATATGTACATGATCAAAAGGTTTATAGGGAGATGGCGTCAAATTAAATTTTATTATTGGTGGATTTCTGTCGTATTTATTTTTTAGACATACCTCACAGTTATTAATGTACTTTTCTATGTTCTCTGACATTTTCGGCCAGTAGTACTTTGTAGCCAAAGATGCTTTTACTTCATTTATTCCGCGATGCCCTTTTTTGTATATATGGTAGTATTCTAATTTTTGGGTTTGTTCTTCATTTGAAATTACATCATCTAAGATCTTTGTGCAATGAACAAATTTAAATGATGAGTTTTTAAAGTATTGTTGGGCAATATTAACAAAAGTTTCGGGGGTTAAAGGATTTCTAAAATATAAGGCATATAGTTTTTTCGGATTTATAAACTCCTTAAAGAATTTTACAACACTTTGTTCGATATTTCTTTGTGGTAAAACGACAAATAATCTTTTGTTCTCAAAAATATTTTCTAATTTTGTTTTGGTTTCATTACTTTCACCGCAAGTCAATAGAATCTGATTTTTATAGAGATTTAGTGCTCTATCTGTAATAGGGATATTTAAAATGGGATTTTCTGCCGATGTGTGAACTGTTTCTAGGTCAGAGTCGTCACGTGCGTCTGTTATGTCGGGTGGTTTCACTTGAATATCTGATATTATGTTAATTTTTTTGTTATTTGATAATTCATTAAATACTGGGCTATCAGGTAATAATTCTAAAATTTCTTCGGTTGAAATTTCTGGTAGGTCTTGCAGTTCTTTATCAATTATCTCATCAATATCGTCTATATTTACATATAAAGATTCTGTTTCTAATGCATTAATGTCAACATTTGGATTTATTCGAGACAAACAGTCGGCTGCTAGGTTGTCCTTCCCTTTTTTGTATTGAATTTTGTAATCGAACTCTTCGAGTTTGAGCCGCCACCGTACAAGGCGCGAATTTGGCTCCTTGAGAGAGAAAAGCCACTGTAAAGGTTTGTGATCTGTTAGAATTAAGAACTCGCGACCAAATAAGTATGGTCTAAAATACTTGCAAGCCCAGACCACAGCTAGTAGCTCTTTCTCTATAGTCGAGTAATTGATTTCCGAAGAATTTAAGGTTCGTGAGGCATATGAGATGGGGTGGCCATCTTGTGAAAGGATGGCACCAATGGCATAGTTTGATGCATCTGTCATAATTTGAAAAGTTTTAGTGAAATCAGGGTAAGCTAGAACAGGTTCGGAGGTCAACAAATTTTTACAAATATTAAAACAATCTATAAATTCTTTATTATGTTCTACTTTATTATCTTTTTTCAGACATACCGTCATAGGTTTTGTTATTTTTGCAAAATTTCTTATGAACTTCCTGTAATATCCGAGTAAACCCAGGAAAGATTTAATTTGCTTTTGAGTACGTGGAATAGGGAAGTTTTTTATAGCCTCAATTTTTATTGGATTTGGTTTAATACCGTGGGGTGTAACAACGTGCCCCAGGAATTCAACCTCTTTTCTTAAAAATTCGGATTTATCAATCTGAATTTTTAAGCGAGCTTCTCGTAATTTATAGAATATTAATTTTAAATTTTGGATATGCTCCTGTAAACTCGTACTGAATATAATGATGTCGTCCATATACACCATACACATTTTGTTTTGTAAATCTTTTAGAACTTCATCCATAACTCTCTGAAAGGTGGATGGTGAATTTTTAAGGCCAAAAGGCATTCTTAAAAATTCATAATGTCCGTTATCGACACTGAAAGCAGTTTTTTCGATTGAACATTGACTCATCTCGATTTGGTGAAAGCCGCTTGCCAAATCGAGGGTGCTAAAATATTGTGCTCTTCCCAATTTGTCCAATACATCGTTAATATTTGGTATTGGATATCTATCGCTTATTGTTTTTTCGTTCAGTTTTCTATAATCTATTACGAGGCGCCATTTTTGGCGTCCCGATGCATCCATCTTTTTACTGACGATCCATATTGGGGAACTCCATGGGGAGCACGATGGTCTAATTATTCCTTTGTCCAGCATTTCGTTTATTTGTCTTTGGACTTCTTCTTTGTGGACGTATGGGTATCGATACGATTTTACATGTACAGGAGCCTCGTCTGTGGTTTTAATTATATGTTTAGTTTTAGAGGTAAATGTTAAAGGGTCTCCCGGTTTTAAGAAAATGTCGGAGAATTGTCGGCATAACTTAATTACACTGTCTTTTTCTTCAGAATTCATATGTTCCGTCCTAATTAAATTATCAATATTTTTTATTGGTATATTTTCTGTTTTAATATTATTTTTAAAGTTAAAATTGTGCAACTCATAAAGAGATGTTTTAAACAAGGAAGCAATTAACGGTTTGTCTCAGACAACGTTTCGTCACTTTTATTTATTACTTCTAGTATTGCATAATTATCTCGAGCGATAGTTAAGCTTTCGGGTATTAAGATTTTGCCAAAATGTGTTTCGTTTATTAAAATTTCCCCATTTGGGATATTGGCCGGTAATGCTTTTAATAATCTTTCCGAAGGTCCAACTGAGAACTCGAATTTAATATCATTAGGTTGCCTAAATTTCATTGGGATTGATATATTTTCATTAACTAACCTATGATTTGTAAAATCTATATTTAAATTCATTTTTCTGAGGTCTTCGACACCTATGATACCATCGAAAAATTCGTGGAAATCATATAGTATAAAATGTATGTTGTAATCACAATTAAATTCGTGGAATGCTGGTATTTCAGCTTGATATTTAATTCTTTTACTCATTAGAGACGTCTTAATATCTACATTAGAATGATATATGCAATTAAAGAAATATTTTTCGGCTATTGAGGGCCTAAGTATTGACTTGGTACTGCCTGTGTCAATTAGTAATTTTAAATTAGGTTCATTTATTTCAATGTAAGGTAAAGGGTTTGTGGAAGATATATTAAGTTCTATTAAGTTTGCTCTGCGTTCGAGGCTTCGGTGTAAAAATTTTGACTTTCAATATTTTGTTGATTTTGATTTTCATAAATAGCACTTTCAAAATTAGGTTCTTGTTCTCTATCGTAATATTGATAATTTAATTCATTATCGTCATTGTCATTATTTGAATATTGGTTATTGTATAATTCCTCACTTATAAAATTTGATTTTTGATAATGATTTTGAAAATAATTATTATTATTGTTGAATCTATTAGGATAAGATTTAAAATTTGAATTTGAGGGTCTAGCAGAACGAAAAGTATTCCTGGTTGTCGTTGACATAGGTTCTGGTTTCGGTAATTTATCTGGGGATATTTGTCCCGGTTTGAATACGTTACGCGGTGGCCCAAATACTTGTTCATTAGTTGGATATCTACGGGGTGGCTGAGACTGTGGTTGTATTCTTATAGGTTGGCTAGGAAATGCCTGTCTTTGATTATTTTGATGCTGATTTTGAAAATTATTTTGATTAAAAGAGTTGTAATTTGGAAATGATTGATTTCGTTGTAACTGGAAATTAGAGCTAATGGAATTATTGTTTTGTGACCTAAAGTTATTATTTTTCATAAATTGATTTCGTTGTTCACTAGTATTACCATAAAGATTACCAAAGTTATCAAATTCTTGAACATATGCCATAGCATCTTCAAGACTGTCAGGTTTTTTGAGGTGCATATTGTTTTTAAGAACCCCTGTACAACCCGCAATGAAAGTGTGCAAAGCAGTTTTGTCACAATGGTGGATTTGACATAATTTGTCTTCTCTACCCAAATTACTATCGTTACTTATTCTTTGAACAGCATTACTTCTTAATAACTGTAGTCGCGTGCCGAAATCAATCATATTTTCGTTTTTAAATGGTCTTGACCTAGTTAATTCCTGTAAGAGACATTCTAAATCACGTCTATCTGAGAAGCATTGCCTAAGAGCATTTTTTAAATTATCCCAAGAGTTAAGCTCCATGCGATTCCCAACCATAGCTTCCGCTTTTCCCACCAATTTTTCTTGAATACATTCGAAAATGTGATTATTTAAATCTTTATCTTTGTAAGAATCGTAAGTTTTTATTAAATTATCACAACGTAAAATAAATTTATTGAGGGTACTGCTATCGCCATCATATGGCTTAATGTTATCTAACTTAGATTTAAAAAGATCCCAATTTACCGTACGAGTTTCTGATGAAGTTGGAGGCGACATTTTAAATTTATCAGATAAATCTAGATTATTTTCAGAATTTTCGTTTAAATTCAGACTACTAAGACTCTCTAATATTTCTTCAACAATAGACATAGAACTTTAAATGTGAATATTAAAATTATTTGATTAAAGTTTTAAAAGGTATATATCATTAAGAAAATTTTAAATATCACTTTTTCATGTAAAATGCTTAAATAGCAAAATAAATTTTAAATTCTTAAAAATATCTCTCCTAAAACCATTAAAAGGAAGGAGAGTCGAAAGGATTTGGCACTTACAGTATTCGTCTGAAGTTCCGGAATTCTTCCCTGACTTCTGCCACAGCTTCGGTTGTTGTAGTCCACTGAAGGGTAGTTGATTCACATACACCACTGAAGGGTAGGTTCTTAAGATCCGCACTCAGGTATTAAAATACCAAGGTTATGAAAAGTTTCTTTTTCACTAGATGCGAATCGAATGTTTATTCTTTTCAAAACCCGCACGAATCCTACTGACTGCGCCAATTACGAATCGAACAACCGAAAAAGTCTTTTTAAAAAATATTATTTTTATTTAAAAAATACAATATTAATAATCTTTGAACAACTTGTTGTTACAACGGCAAAAACAGAAGTGAATCTTTTGTGTATTACAATATCTAACAAGTGCTTAGAAACATGATATGTATTTAGATAAGATTCTCCTAGCTTGCGGTATTTCTGGGAATTGTAGGTATCTAACTAGGTGTATATACCTATAAATCATAAAAAAATAAAATATTTTTATACAGTATTCTTATGAATCACCCATAAGTAATCCGATAAGTAATCCGATAAGAAAGATAAATATTTTAAAATCTATTTTACAAATGGTAGTGACTACTACACCGATGTATAGTACATTAATAATAAAAATTTCATATTATAAATTGTATCAATAACACTGTTATTTCTCTCTAACAGTTTCATCCTCGAGCTCGAGCCCAAGTTCGAACACATCTAACTCTTCTTCGGATAACTCGGAGGCTGAAATAGAAAAAGATCCATTAGAACTTCCGCAAATTCCGGAGGAAATCTTAGAAGTACTGGGTCAAAACCCACAAGAAAAGGATATCTTTGGTCCCGAAGTTCATGAAGAATTAGCGTGCAGATGGAACAGTTTCCTGGTTTCTGGAATTGTCGGGCAGAAATGTTAAAAAAATACCCACCAATAAAAAACTGCGAATACCTAGTTCCTCCAAGAATGAATGAAGAACTAGAAACAGTAATTCCAGAACGTGCTACAAAAATGGACAAATTTTTATTAAGGCTGCAAGAACAGATTGCATCAGGCATAAGTGCTTTTGCTGGACAAACAAATAAATTTTTCTCGGATCCAACCGAAGAAACAAATGTATTGCTGTTAGATCAGATTAATGCTATAAAAATAATGGGGGATGTTTTTTATTCTCTCTCCATCCATAGAAGGTTTTTAATAACACCTCATTTAAATCCAAATATAAAGAAAACTTGTGAAGAGAGCCCAGTAAAATCTTTTTGGAAATGAATTGACAGCTAGAATTAAAGCAAATCAAGAGCTAAAGAAATTTGGGTCATCGCTTAAAAGAAAGAGTTTTCCATCCTCGTCTCATACGGAAGTATCCATAACCCCACAAAAGAAACAAAAAGTAGAATCAGCCAGTCATTTAAACTTCAAGCGCCAGGCCAGCAATTTCAAAAAGAAAAAGGGCAGGCCAACATATACCAACAGAGAGAGGGACTCCTACCAGAGCTCCACTCGATCGAGGAGGCAGTAACGGAGGTAAGCCACAGACCTTCTCTGAAAGATTCATACCACCATTGGGAAAAATTGACAGACAACCGTTTAATTTTAAAATGGGTTAAAGGTTATAGTATACATTTTTGTAACAAACCTGTTCAGTTTACAATTCCAAAGGTGATTCTCAAGGAAATAGACATTGCCGCATATAAAAATACAATATATAGATTAGTAACTTTAAGTATAGTGTCAGAAACAAAAATGAGGGAAGATAGTTTCCTCTCTTCCCATTTTTTATTACCCAAACAAGATGGATCTTTCAGATTTATCCTTAACCTAAAGAAACTTAATACATTTTTAAATGCACCACATTTTAAGTTAGAGGACTATAGGACGGTTATAAAGATATTAAAACAAGGAGATTATTTAACTAGAATAGATCTTAAGGATGCATATTATTCAGTAAATATAAAAGAAACAGATAGAAAATTCTTATCCTTTCAATTTGAAAATAAAGTTTATCATTTTAACCGTTTACCTTTTGGCATTTCAACTGCTCCTTTTGTCTTTACAAAGTTATATTGGAACATTGGTATCTGTGTGCCCAGCTGTAAATTATGGCTGGGTCCACATAAAAAGATTTGAAAGAGAGTTATATAAAGCTCTGAAAAGTAAGAAGGGTAATTACAATGCAAAAATGAGATTATCACCTGAACTTCAAAAGGAATTTAGTTGGTGGATAACTCATGTAAAGTCAAATAAAATGCCTATTAGACAAGGCAATTTTTGCTGTGAAATTTTCTCAGACAGTTCCAGAACTGTCTGGGGGGGGGGGGGGGGCATACAGGAACAAAAACAATTTTTGGTTTTTGGACTAGGGAGCAACTAACGCAGCATATTAATCACTTAGAACTTTTAGCAGCATTTAACACATTACAAAATTTCGCAAAGAACTTACATGATTGTGAGATACTTCTTAGATTAGACAATAAAACAGCGGTTGCTTATATAAACAAAATGGGAGGAGTAAGACATGCAAAACTAAGTAAAATTGCAAGAAATATATGGGAATGGTGTGAAATTCGAAATATATGGGTATATGCTTCATATATCCCATCCTCTTTGAATTCCATAGCAGATGCTGAATCTCGTCGTAACCCAAATGACACTGAATATATGTTATCAAGTGCAGCTTACTCTTTAATCACTCGAAAATTGAACACGCCAGAAATAGACCTATTTGCTTCTTCACTAAACAAAAAATGTGAGCGTTTTATTTCCTGGAAGCCAGACCCACAAGCTTTACATATTTATGCATTCACAATCAGTTGGAAACATTTTTTCTTTTATGCATTCCCGCCATTCGCCCAGATACCAAATGTTTTAAATAAAATAATAAACGAAAAAGCCAAAGGAATTGTGGTTGTACCTCTATGGCCATCCCAACCGTGGGATCCTATTTATAATAACCTTCTTTGTAAAGAACCAATTATATTTAAACCAAATAAAGAATTATTGACATCTCCTTACAGACATCCGCTCTGGGGGACCCTTTCCCTGGTGGCAGGCATCTTGTCAGGGAAGTGTTTCGACGAAGAGGGCTACCGGAAGAAGGACTACCAGTAATTCTAGCATCAGTATCTGATAGAACCCATACCCAATATGAAACATGCTTCAGATGTTGGTGGACATATTGTAAGGACAAAAATTTAGATCCATTCATGCCAGAAATTAATAATATTATAAACTTTTTAACTAAACAATTTGGGAAAGGTAGATCATTTTCACTCATAAATTCATATAAGTCAGCTTTGTCTTTAATAACCCAATACAAACTGGAGGAGGAAAAAAAATACTTAAAAGGTTTATTAAGGGAATCAGCAATATAAAACCGTCAAGACCGAGATACGAAAACATTTGGGATCCAGAACCGGTATTAATATATTTAGGCAATCTCTATCCATTAGATAGTTTAACATTATGGGAACTTACTACAAAGATGGTTACATTGCTAGCACTAATTACCGGACATAGAATTCAGACTTTGTCAAAGATAAAATTATCAAATATTCGAGAAAGGGGTGAAGATTTAGAAATCTTTATATCTGACAAGATAAAAACTACTAACCGCACCCACTCACAACCAGTACTTATAATTCCCTCCTATAAAGAAAATCCCAACTTATGTATTTGTGACACAATAAAATACTATATCACAAAAACAGAAACATTACGACCCCCAGATATGGATACGCTTATTGTTACAGTAAAGAAACCACATGGAGCAGCTTCATCACAGACAATAAGCAGATACATAAAACAGACACTTAAAAAGAGTGGTATAAATACACAGATTTTTAAGGGCTATTCAATAAGACATGCTTCTACATCAGCTGCATTTAGAGCAGGAGTGGATATTGATACCATAAGAAGAACAGCAGGCTGGACAAAAAAGTCACAAGTATTTGCCCAATTTTACAATAAACCAATTATTGAAGAAAATAATACCTTTGCACTCAAAATATTATCAAGAAAATAAACGTTCTTACTACATTCTATGTTTTTTCTAGAACTTTTTTTGTAATTACCAATATTATCAATAAAAATTATTATTATTGTTCAACCAGATTTTTAATGCTAGATCTTCTATCTCTGAACAACTACAAGTAGTATTTTATTTATAATTCGAGACGAAAATGTGAAATATAATTTAAAGATCAATTGACTTACCTTAAGGAAAATTGATCATAATTATATGAACATTTTCGTCGAAGAATTATAAATTCCCTCCCGAGAAAACCCACCCAAGATCTAGCGATTCTCTGAAGAAAATGAATTTAGCCGGCAACGGGACACACACGATAGCTAGATAGGTTTTTTTTTCTAGCTTATGCTTCGAATTCGTACCAGTGGCGTCGATCAAGAACGACTACAAGTAGTATTTTATTTATAATTCTTCGACGAAAATGTTCATATAATTATGATCAACTTTCCTTAAGGTAAGTCAATTGATCTTTAAATTAAATGTGTTTTTTTTATATATACTTAATTTGTCATTTGTATCCAAATTGACGTTTGATTGGTTTTATTGAATTTATTTTGACTTTGGGGTTTTCTTGCTGGTTCTTTCCCCTCATTTGATAAACTAATTATTTTACTGCACCGAACCAGACCTATATTTAATCTTTGTAAATACATTTTATATACTTATAAATTTTTACTTTCTGATTTCATCTATAATATTTTCAATAAAGATTAGATATAAATCAATAGATATTTTCTTTTAACCTTAAACACTCCCTCAATAACACGTAAGTAGCCAATAGATAACGAATCTTTCAGTCGGTCACTCGTGGTGTCTTAGTCACTTCATAGTCGATCACGCCTCCATTTTATTTATCATACTTTTATAAAAGAGAGAGAGATATTAGTTAAGTTGTCTCTGTTTATTTCAGTTAGTTACACTACAATAAATAATAAATTAGAAGATTCTTATATGTTTATTAATAACTCAAATAAATATTATTAGAACAAAATAATTACCAATAATAATATATATTTAACTACGTATCTAACGAATACTTACATGGTGCAAAGATATACAATCTCAAATCTTTAAAATATCAATATATTTGTGAAGTAATATATTTTTTTAATGTCTTTTTTATCTGAGAACAAATGTAATATAGGTATTGGATTAAGAGGTGAATCCTTTCACTATTTATTCACTGATAAATATTTAGTCCAGCTATAAATTGATTATTAATTAGTTGTACCCGTTTTCAATGATAGTACTGCAGAATCAGTAGATTACGAGGTACTACGACATATCGTCCCAACGACAACTCATCCCACGACAATTCATCCCGACAATTCTTCCCACGACATCTCATCCCCAACAGTTATAAATAAATCGGATTACCGGTATAATCGAGCTTAAGCATGCTTTATCATGTTTTTAAAATAAATTTAAAAAATCCGTAGATCGGGCTTAAGCATGCTTTATCATGCTTTTCAATTAAATTTGAAAAAATCCCTAGATCGGGCTTAAAAGTATGCTTTATCATGTTAACTTGGATAGTGGATTTTTCAACCTCGAAATGATCCAGTTTGGTCTTGAAAAAATTCAACTTCAATTAAACTTAAATTAAACTTTCGATTATTTATTGAAACACAAATAACTGAATGATAATAATAATAATAATAAATTTTATTGATATAGGTAGGGGATAGTGGGGATCCTTGGGCAGGTGGGAGGCCTGGGCATTTGTGAATAAAATCATACGCAAAACATTAGACACGCCCCTGTCGTGGTAGCCGAATAGTATTGGCCTTGCTTCTTCCAGCGAACGTCACAGTGCAGCGGTGTCAGTTATCCAGACACGACAAAAACCAGTTTTATGTTTATTTACTTGAAAACAAACAATTTTATCGGTGATTATTGTACTTGTAAGGTCCTTAAATCAATGTAAGTATGCATTCTTTTTTTTAATCCGTATATATCGCTTTCTTGTGCATGCAATACTGTATTATTTGGTGGTTAAAAGTATTTGTTTAGTGTAGTACTTTGCAATTGAATTTTAATGGCGCCGGCGGGATGCATGGACACCGAACGGTGCGGGAACATTGGGCATGCCCATCCATCCCTACCTTACAGTATTTTTTTTTATTTTCAGAAAAATATGCCGTTTTGCTACAAGAAAAAAACAAACCGCATTGAAATACCACGTGACATAATCGAAAGAGCTATCGACGAAGTCCGCATGGGAGCAAAGATTCAGCCAACTGCGATAAAGTATGAGATCCCCAGATCTTCCCTTCAACGTTACTTAAAGTTAGAGCGACCTTTGAAAAACACAGACGACAAATATATAACGAGACAGATATTCACTACTGATGAAGAAAAAGCACTTCGTGAATATTTAATTAGATGTTCCCAATTACATTACGGCTTGACTAAATTAAACTGTAGAAAGTTTGCATACGAATATGCAGTTGCTAATGGAAAAGTTATTCCTGAAAATTGGAAGCAGCATAAATATGCATCAAAAGACTGGATCAGGGGCTTTATGATTCGAAACAAAACTTTATCTTTGCGCACTCCTGAGGCGACTAGTTTGTCACGAGCCACCAGCTTCAACCGGAAAAACGTAATGGAATTTTTTGACAATTACAGAATGATATTGGATCGCTATAAATTTGGACCACAAGCAATATATAATATAGACGAAACTGGATTAACGACAGTGCAATCTACGCAGAAAGTTTTAGCAGTGAAGGGTTGCAAGCAAGTAGGACAAATGACATCTGCCGAAAGGGGCACCTTAGTTACCCTGTGCTGCACGATTAATGCTATTGGAAATTCTATACCGCCATTTCACATATTCCCTCGAGTGAATTTTAAGCAATATATGCTGAGTGGTGCCCCGGTTGGATCCGATGGTGCAGCTTATACATCTGGGTGGATGACTGCACAAAATTTCGTTTTATACCTGAAACATTTCATTAAATATGTTAAGCCGTCAAAGACTTCACCTGTAGCCATTGTACTTGACAATCATGAAAGCCACATATCAATAGAAGCGTTAGACTTGTGCAAAGAAAACGGCATAGTGATGCTAACCTTCCCGCCTCACTGTAGCCACAGGCTACAGCCTTTGGACTTAACGGTGTTCGGACCGCTTAAGAGATATTACAACGTTGCTTTAACAGATTGGCTTTCTATGAATCCATCAAAAACTTGCACTATTTATGAAATAGCAAAATTATCTGCACTGGCCATACCTCAGGCTTTTACTCCCAAAAATATTCAACACGGATTCGAGAAAAGTGGCATTTGGCCTTTCAACTCTAATGTTTTTACAGACAACGATTTTCTTAGTTCCTATGTCACGGACAGGCCCATGTTGATAGAACAAGAGGAAGACGTTGTCGCGACTTCAGTTCAAGAACAACCAATGACTAGTACTACTGATCCGCATTTTCCCGTAACTGCTAGTGAAGAAAATAAGCCTTCTACTTCCGCATCTGCCTTATTAGAGCCAGCTCAGGAACGGCTAACTAATACACCAACCAATGAATCCTTCTTGACTCCCGAAACTGTGAGACCATATCCTAAGGCACAGCCAAGGAAAAATGTTAAGACTAAAAGGAAGAAAGCGAAATCTAGGATCATGACAGACACACCAGAAAAACTTTTAATAGAGCAGCAAGCAGCTGAAAAAAACGTAAATTACCGGTGAAAAAAATTCCAAAACTGTCAAATGAATTGCAGTTCCCTAAGAAAGAAAGAAATATTAAGCGAAAGGAAAGTACATCGAGCGAAAGTTTAAATGGCGAAAGTTTCTCGTCGGGCTCCTCATCAGAATGGAACGAATTTGAAGAAGAAAGTGAAAAGGAAGTGGATGCAAATGACGTCATATGTCTTGATCGTAGTTTCCATATAGGAGACTACGTCTTAGTCCAGTTTCCAATTAAGAAAACCAGTGTCCATTATGTAGGAAAAATCGAGGAATTCGAAAACAACGATTTTACAATAAATTTCATGAGACTAACAAAATTAAAAAACACATTCTGCTACCCTGATATAAAGGATGTATCATTGGTCACCCGAAATGATATAATCACAAAGTTACCCACACCCACTATTTCGACAAGAAGAGGAAGCTTTAAGTATCTGTTTGATAAACCACTATGGGTTATTGAAAATTTGAAATAGGTCGTTCTCTCACGAAAATACAAAAGTTAGTTGTTTTTTTATGTATATGTGTACCAAATATTATCAATAAAAATAGTTTGTAAAATTATTTATTTGTTGGTTATTTCATGTCCAAGGCTCCCTACCACAGTGCCCACAGATCCCTCTGGTAGGGATGCTTGGGCACTATTGCAAGGACTTAAAAAAGTAACATTTTTTCAAAAAATTTAAAGAATAGGATTTCTAACACAATGCCCGAGGCTTAAGATAAGTCATCTATAATTAGTGATATAAATAAATTAGAGCTAGATTGAGCTGAATTTACTGTACCGGCAATAAACTGAAAAAGTGCTCAAGGATCCCCAAAATAATAACAATTTTATTAGTTTAACACCAAACAAGGGCGGACACCAGCCTAAGCAACTTAATGCTTGTTTTGCGATGCCAGTCCTGTTTAGTGCTTTACAAAATATTATACTTGTTTTAATATCATAAACTAGATTTAAATATTAAAATAATAACAGAGATAGCTAAAACAGTTTTAATTAATACTAAAGAAAAATAATTAAATATGAAGAAAGAAAGTATTGTAGAATGTAATGTAGGAGATGGAAAATTAAATCAAGAACGGTTTAATTGTTTAATTGTTAATTTACTGAAGTATTTTTTTTTTATTATATTTAGTTTATCGGGGTGATTTATTAAGAAATTTTTAACGTCTATTTTATAGATTTTAAATTTTTTTATTTGTTTTAGATTAGCGGGTAAGAGATTATATAATTTTGGACCATGGTAAAAGTATGAATTTTGGGTAATTGATTTTTTAAAGGCTTCAGTTCTTATATAAACTAAAACCTTTTCAAGTGCAATGACGGAACTGCAAATAAATTTAATTAAAAAAAAAAAAAATATAATTTAAAGGTTTATAAATGTAATAAACATATATTACTCATATTATAAGGCCCTCATATTATACAACAATATTTTTATTTATTTTTTTAATTTTTGATCATTTATTATACATATAGCAATGTTATGAGAAATGCCAGTGAGATATTGTATGATACGATTTTTATCGTATTTATTAATTAAGTTTTTCAACCGTTCATCGTACTCTTTGTAACGCCTTCTCTTTTTCGGGGCCATTTCCCGACCAGCATTGTTTTGTTGAATTTTAATTTCAACCGAATTTTGTTCCTCTTTTAAAACTTTGATGAATTTGGCGACGCTTGCATGGGCAATCGTGCAATACAGAATCATAAACATTCCACATTTCCACTTTGAACAATGGTTCACTGCGCGTTCCATCACGTCTACGTACACCAATCCACGTTTTTTCAAAATAATCAAGCAAAGGCTGGAATTCTTCCTGGGCATCAGTAATATAATGATCGGAGTAAGTAAGGAAAGTTTCATAAGCGTCTATTACATCTTCAGTGGGCACAAAAGCCAACGCGATCAACATTTTCACTGCTCCCTGAAATTGCTCATCCTCTGCATATTTTGTTTGAAAACCTAAACCTTGGACCTTTCTCCATATAGCTTGTCCAAAATGAAAATTACATCCTTTGATCGTAGTTCTCTGAAATTTTAATTTGCAAGCCTTATAAGCTGCCATTTCAAAGTCTATGATAATTTGTTCTGGGTTCAGATCTACTTCCCCCAATAGCACATCAAATACGTTGATGTATGTTGTTTTTTTTCTTATTGCACAACAGTGCGTAGACAAGAGGGAGCACTTTGCCCTCAGCGTATCCATGAATTGTATATAATTGGCCAAAAATCAAAGGTACGCTCTCAAACGAGTAAGTAGTTAACACGGATTTTCCCTCATTCCTTATGTAAATTAACGTGGGGAAATCGCTTAGAAAATCCAAGATGGCGGCCATCGTTTTCTAGCGCGCCGTCAATGCGCACGTTACACTTTTTGAATTCAAAACCTTTTGTCATCGAAGTAACATCGGAACTATGGATACATCATTCGGAGCGTTTGTTAGGGGAGGTTGGTGTTTTATATAAATTGTAATTCTCATTAAAGGAGATTTAAGGAAGTAAACTCGTATTCTATCCATTCCCAAGCTGTATCTACCCTCAATCTTTAAATGTTAACCACCACATTCCCAAGCTGTATCTACCCTCAATCTTTAAATGTTAACCACCCCATTCCCAAGCTGTATCTACCCTCAATTTTTAAATGTTAACCACCCCATTCCCTAGCTGTACCTACCCTCAATCTTTAAATGTTAACTACCCCATTCCCTAGCTGTACATACCTTCAGTTTGTTTAAAAGAAGTCAACATATTAGTAAATGTAATCCACCCATTACCCAACGCCACTTTATACTAATTATTAATCTAAATATAAGTAAAAATATTGGTAAAATGAAATTCTCCCATTTCCAAGCTGTAACTACCTTCAGAGAAACTTATTATCTTCTTTTAATCAGTATAAAAAGAAAAACATTATATTTAGATGTAAACTGACCTATTTTTAAATTAATTAAGAAGGAATAATCAAGATTAAAAAATCAAACATATTTTTCACAATGTACCTGCAATCAAAATAAACTCGGATATTTTTAAACACTATATAAAAATAAAAATTACCTTTATCAAAGTATTTGAAGGTTAAACAACGAACATATTTTAATGAGTGTAATGAAAAAAAAAAAAAAAACGATAAGGATATATCAATGCATTTTATTAATAATCAATTTAATGGGTCACAGAATTAGATTACGTAAAAGGATCTTCAAAAAGTAATAGCTATCCATCATTTTCATTGTGTCTTCATAGCTCCCAGCATCTTCCCTGATCATCAAGTGCTATACAAAAAAAAAAAAAATATATGCTGCTAATGGTATAGTAAAATTAATAAATAATGTTATGAAACACATTAAAAGCAGATTAATTGAGTGCTAATAAATGTTTGAAAAAATATTATTTTAAATTCTACACTAATAAAAAAGAAATTTATAACTTTAAATCTGCGAAAGCTTCTATTACTGATGTTTAATTTTATTTGGTTAGGTATCTACAACCTCAAAAAATAAATGTGCTGCTATTGGTAATGTAAAAATTATTAGCGAATGTTTTGCATTACATTTAAACGCAGATTAATTAACACGTTAACCGCCGAATGGCATTTTTAGGAATTCTAAAGTTGACATCCTGTACAGCCGGCGGCCAACTGGCGATATCATTTTTGTGCCAACTGAACGGCCGGCGTACAAGAGAAGAGCTGTGTTTTTATTTAAATTGCAAGCCGGCGGTTCAGGTTACGTACAATTCCCCGTATATAGGTATTGTCCGGCGTACAAGGAAACATGTGCACCATTGGTTTGGCAATCAGAGCATGCAAAAGTAAAAAATATGGATAAAAAAGACGAAAGTTTTATTTTTATTCATTATTTGCTATAAATAAAATTCATTATAAAAATAAACTCAAAAATGATCGGGAAAACACTGAATACAAATAAAAGGTTTTTCAGGACAGGTATCGCAATAAGTAGTTACTCTTTTCGCTGAATTTGCTGCTAGTTTCCAGCTTTGCTCCGCCGATATTTTCTTGTAACAGTATATACATCTTTTTCTAATTTTTCTATTCCTTTTGCACTTCTCTTCAGTCTCTTTCATTTCGTGCTGAATCTTTTTTCGCTTCTTATCCTTTTGTGGAACTTCGTCTTCACCTGTAATTTCCAAAAGCGACTCCACTAAAGTTTCTCGAAATTTTGTAACAGACATTTTTGATGTTGGATGCACCATTTTGTATACAACTAAGGCATTAACTACAGATGTCCCCATCAATAATTCAATGGCAACTTTGTGATACCATCTTACTGATTTTCGGACAGGAGAAGAATATGCGGCTAATTGGTCAGACAAATCAATTCCCGCCTTTCCTGCATTATAATCGATAATGCATAGCGGTTTTTGAATCGTTTCACGCTTTCTGTTTAACTTTCCTGTGTTTACCACGTCCAAATTGTGATATGTAGAGAGCATTAAAACATCTCTTTTATCTTTCCACTTAGAGACAACGATTCCATCTTCATTTTCTCTACCTATTATTTCCCCTTTTTTTAGTTTTGCTGACACAACTTCTTTTGGTAGATTTTTTCTTAAGGTTCCAACCGAGTGAGTCTTTCGACTTAAAAGTTGCTTTGCAAGAGGAATACTGGTATAAAAGTTGTCATTTACTGCAACTCTTCCTTCATCTAAAAAATCTTTACACAGATCCATCACTGTACTCGTTGGGAGAGATACTTCCTGATCCGCGCCTTTGCCTTGATAAACAGAAAATGAATACGTATATCCTTTCTGATCGCACATCTTAAAGAGCTTAATGCCATATTTATGCCGTTTCCCAGGAATATATTGTCTAAATTTTAGTCGACCACGAAAAGGAACCATGCTTTCATCTATTGCTATTACTTTTCCCGGTCGCATTACCTGTTTGTATCTCAAATTAAAGTGAGTAACCAATGGCTCGATTTTATAAAGACGACTATTTTCTGCAGTAAGGTCTTGATTATTCGAAAAATGCCAAAAACGTAGAAGAGATTGAAATCTGTTTCTTGGCATAATTTTTGGAATGAGGTTATTCTTATATATGGGATGTGTGCTCCAGTAAGCCTCAATATTTGGGTAACGTACTAAACCCATATAAAGCACAATACCAAGAAACTTCCTCATTTCCGATAGTGTTACTGGTTTCCAAAGTGAAAGTCGACTTTTGGACTTTGGTTTACCTAACTTTGCTATTACTTGTTGAGCATTTCGATTTGTCTCTATAACCATTGTTTCTAACAAATCTTCAGTCACGAACAGGGAATAACACTGTAAAAGTACTTGTATCCAAGTTTGGGTTTAGGCCCTCTTTTCCTACAAATGCAAATGTTTGCTGTTTATTTCCAGTTACTTCTCCCCATTCAGAAATTAATGTTGAATTGTTACCAGGATTATTATCAGAAGCATCATCTAGGTAACCGTCTTCTTCGGAAGGACTGTCTTCTGAAGAGCTGGAAGTACGGTCCTGAAAGTCCGGATCTCTGATACTATCATCACTATCAAAATCGACTTCGCTACTGTCTGACTCTTCAAAAATTTTTTCCGCTTCTTCCAATAATTCTTTTTCACTGAACGGCCTCTTTTTCGAATTCATATTTATTGAAATGACTAAAACAAAAAACGCTATAATAATAAGTGATAAAATTGTTAGAAATCGCTTACTTACCCGACAAATATGATACTACAGTAGAAAAGTCCAATAAACACTAACAATATTTCTTTGTTCAATGAAAAATCTACATCAAAATAAACTAAACAAACTTATCAATTGTAAAACTGCTAAACCGCATGAAAACTCGATCCAAAACAAACGCACAAACGGTCGCTGATGATCTCATTACCGTAGTATCGCTTTCGCACTTGTAAAACGCTGGCGTTTTAAGCATCGTAGAGGGGATAATACATGTCCGCCGGCTGTACAAATGGCAAATTTTAAATGTCAGCTTTACATGTACGCCACCTGTACCGCCGGCTACCAATACAAAATAATTCCTAAATTGTTCTCACATTCAAAAATATGTTATGTACGTCTTAGTTTCATGAAGATAGGATGGTGTATACTAAAAAAAAATACAAATACATTTTCGTAATACGCCGTATATTTCGTTCGGCGCTTCAAGTCAAATGTCAGTTGGCAGCTGGCTGTACAGGTGGCGGTTAACGTGTTAAGTGTTAAGAAATGTATGAAAAAATATTATTATAAATTCTACACTAATAAAAAGAAATTTATAACTACCAATCCTTGTAATCATCTAATGTTGAGGAACAATTTCCGATGACATATGGTTTGATTAATCAAACTGAGAACCTCTTAAAAAAACATTATTTAAAAAATTTAAACTAAAAAAGAAATTTATAAAAAGCTTCTATTACTGATGTTTAATTTTATTTGTGCAGGTATCAACAACCTCGAAAAAAAAATATGCCTCTATTGGTAAAGTAAAAATTAATAGCGAATGTTTTGCATTCCATTAAAACACAGATTAATTGAGTGTTAAGTAGTTTAAAAAAATAGTATGAATTCTACACTAATAAAAAGAACATTATAACTACCAATCGTTGTAATCTTTTAATGTTGAGAAATAATTTCTGCGGTCATATGGTCTGATTAATCAGACTGAGCACCTGTTAAAAACATTATTTAAAAAATATACACTAATAAAAAAGAAATTTATAACTTTTATTCAACGAAAGCTTCTATTACTGATGTATAATGTTTTTTGTGTAGGTATCTACAACCTCAAAAAAAATTAATATAAAATGTTCTGCATTACATTTAAACGCAGATTAATTGCGTGTTAAGTAGTTTTTTAAAAAATATTATAACTATCCATCGATGAAATCTTGTAATTTTGAGGAGTAATTTCTGAGGCATGATGATCCGGTTCGATTAATCTCGCGAAGAACCTGCTATAAAATATAAACAGATATGAATTAAGTAAAATTATGAGTTTAATTGTATTTGTTCGTTTCCACACCATCTTATATATTAAAAATTACTATAAATATTATTAAATATAAATAATAAAAGGTAATATAATGAGATAGAACTTATGGCGCGTTTTTTTTATTGTGGTATCCCCAGGAGGCCTATTCCACTTTTAATTAATTAAATAATTTTTAATCATAAATAAATATGATTTAAAAAAATTTAAATCTGGTTTATTAAATCTGAAATTATAATTAAAAATCATAAAAATAATACAACTTATTATTAAAAAACTTACTGAGTACCCAATGGAATTGTTTTGTTGCTAAAAATTATTTAAATTTATATTTTAGGTACCAATTTTAAAATATAAAAACTTACATGGGATATCTAAAATAAAATTTTATTTTATTTTTATTTTTTTTTAAAATAATTAAAATTTACTTACAACATTGTACGGGGTCGAATGAAATATCGCACTAACATACTTGTTTCTAAAATTAATTAATTAATTAGAATTATAATTTATTATAAATAATTTAATTTTTACTTTGTTTTTGGATGATCAACCCATCTCCATCAAATTTTGTTCCTATTAAACTATTTCGATATGTTTCCTCCCCTATTTTCTGTAATATTCTAAAACTTCAGTAATAAAAATAACAGTTTTTAAAAAATATTTACCCTAGGATCGCTGGATTTTCTTTTTTTCCGAAAGAGGTGACAATTCTAAAAATTAGTAAATATAATACCTATTTCAGATATATTTAAAATAAACTCACTTATACTCAACCGCAATTTCAGTTTTTCTAAAATTAAAAAATTTAATAGGAATTTTATTTTAATTAAAATAATTAACTTACGTTTTTTTTTGTTGCATTAAATAAAATCAGATGATTTTCTAAAAATTAAAAATAAAAAAATATATATTAAAAGACTAAATTAATTAAATTACTTGTTTTCTGAAAAATTAACAAATCCATATTTTCATCTTTAACAACTCACTTCTTTCCTATGAAGGCGGTTGAAAGCTCAATTTTACCGATTTCAATAAAATATCTAAAAAAAAATTAAATACTAAATGACAAAAATTTAATAAAAAATAAATGTACTTACCCTAAACACTCCATGTTTAAAATAAGAAGAAATTAAAGTTTTGATGCAATATTTATAGAAAATTTTAATCTAAATATAATTTATAATCACCAAATTTTTATATCAAGTTTGCCTGTAATGTGATATTAATTTTAATGATGAAATGGAACAACATGGGGAAAATTAAATAGATGATGTGTTTTATGCATTTAATTTTTGAAAAAAGTATGAAATATAAAATTTTTAATAATTTATCAAAAAAATTATATGCAAGAAGACCTTATTGAATAAAATCATTTAAATCATCGTAATCACCATTATATAAATGTTTTTCCATAGAATTAAATTTTTTATTTATCGTATTTTTTTGTTTCCTGCATCTTTTTAAACTTTTATTTTTATCATCAATATCATGTTCAGCACTAATTAGGTCTTTTTGCATAATATCATAATCAATATTTAAATTTCGTATAATTTCTTCATATTTATTAATTTTTTCCGAAAGATCGCTATTATTTTTATAGTAAATTTCATTTTCGGTTATCAGTAATCCATTTTTTTCAGTTTGGTTCGCAATTACTTCACTTAAAAATTCATTTTTTCTTAATAATAAAGATTGTTGAGCAACACAGACCGTTTTACAAATTTCCATCTCGTTTTCATTTCGTACTACATTTTCTATTAGGCTGCTATTAAGTTTCATGATAATATTTTTTAACCCCAATATTTTAGCGAGTAAAAAATTGTTTTCTTCTTCATATATTTTGCAGTTGTTAATAAATAAGTTCATTAATTTTTGGTAATGAATCAGCAAAATGAGTAATTCTTTCGGGTTTTAATTGAGACTTTCTAGTTAATACTCCATTTTTATGTAAATCATCTTCATTTTTGGGTTGATTTTCGAAAAATCGTGTAGTTTCAGGTAAAACAGTGACATTATTTTCTTGTCTTCTATTATTAGTATATATCTGATTATTCTTATTTCGTTGATTTTTAGATCTCCTATTATATTCGTTATCCTCTCTATTTTCATAAATATTTCCAAAAACATCCCCATTTTTATAATATAAGCCACTTTCAGGTAAAACCGCTCCAGTATTTACATTTCTTCCATTACTTTCAAAATGTCGAATTGGAATTCGTTCATTTTCAGTGGTCGGATCTTCAGGAAATTTGTTATTTTTAAATAAATGGGTATTTTGAGGTAAAACATCACGTCGATTATTTAGAAAAATAGGTCCATTATTTTCTAGTCGTTCATTATTTCCATCACTAGTTTGTAAAATCCCAACATTTTCTTCATTTTGAATGTTTTTAGTAAAAACAGCTCCATTATTTTCAAATCGATTTTGAAAAATTCTTTGATTTTCATCTAATTCATCATTTTTTGGAAAAACAGTAACTTGTTTTCTTCCATTTTGAGTATTTTGAGGATATCGTTCATTTTCATTTAAATGACCATTTGTGTGTAATATTAACACTTTAGACGTCACCACATTTTCAGCTAATTCATTTTTAGATAAAAAACTAGTACTTCCAGAATAACTATTTTTTAACGAAACAATTATAGAAATTTGGTGCAAAACAAAAGCCAACGAGAAAAACATTTTAGAAAACTATTGCAAATTCTTTCTAATTGAGTATATATTGAAATGAAATAACAAAAGTAAATTCTAATTTGGGACGAACTGTACACTGTGACAATTAGTACAGTAACTTTGTAAGTAAAAAGAAACATTAGCTGTCATAAGTGATAAAAAAAAATATTAAATAATGATTAAACAATAAAGGTTCACTTAAAAAAAAATCACTAAAAAGTAAACATAATTAAAAAAAAATCACATTGCAATGACCACAAAAAGTATCTCAATAACATAAAAAAAAAACATATACGAACCTACCTTTACTTTTTCCTTTTTTTTTGGATG
The DNA here is from genome assembly GCA_927349885.1 of Psylliodes chrysocephalus. Classification (NCBI taxonomy): domain Eukaryota; kingdom Metazoa; phylum Arthropoda; class Insecta; order Coleoptera; family Chrysomelidae; genus Psylliodes; species Psylliodes chrysocephalus. Next base: position 87,823,602 of record OV651814.1, read on the forward strand.
ATTGGTATCCAAGGGGTAACTAAGGGGTTGTTGATTTTGAGATGGAGTTTTTGACAAACGTTTGAGATTTTTTTTTGAAATTAAAATTGGAATTCTTGATATATTTTAAGCAGTTACAACCTAAAAATAATAAAATATTCTTTCAAATTTTATTATGTACATCCTGGGTGAGTAAAAAATTTACCTACCGTTAACTAGAAGGAGCAAATCGTGTATCGAACTCCGGTCACCGAGCAGACAGACGATTCTGTGGGAATAAGCCATTTCGTCCATGTTGAGAAGGAGTATATTTCCAATTCCTGGAATCAAAATAATTTTAACTAGGAAAGAACTGAGGTTTTAGTGAGTAAAATAATCTAAACAAGTTGATTAAAAACGATATTGCAAGCTACTTACTTTTAAAAGTTTTTTTGAACAGTTTATTAATTGACTTTCGGTTTTTAAACACAATAAACATTTTGTTACGTTCTGTATTCTGCATTGGTGTAAATAATTTTTTTAAATTTAGGTTAGATGTATAGAGCTCTTTACAAATATTTTAGGAAGGGTAATTACAGAAAGCTAGTCTTAATTTTACTTAAATAAAGTGATTCAACTCCAGAGCACAGCATACTGTAATATCCTCCAATAGATGGCGTTAATTACTGAAAAGTTTGTATTATTCAGCATTTAATTAATATTTATTTTAGAATGGGATTGAAATGAACATTTTAAATGGATTATATGATGAGGTTGATGTGGCGGACTCTTTGAATTTTCCTCAAACATCAAAATTAGAGGTTCATATCTTTCATAAATTATCAAAGCTATTTATTTTTTTTTAAATTTATTATAATATATTTATTTATTTCTAATTTTTAGCACGAAAAGATTGACAATTTAAAAATATTTGACGATGACTTTGAAAAGATGGTTGAACATATGAAGTTATCAATACATTTACCACAATCACATGAGCTAGAGGTACTATTTTTTTTGTTATAAAAAATTTTATATTTATTAATTTTAGGATGAAAATATGTTTGATTTAAGTCTACTAGGTGAAGGGTTTGAAAAAATGGAAGATTCAGACAATTTTTTAACTCATTTACAACAAACAGCAGTTCGAGGTAAAATTGAAATGTTTAAATCTATTTTTTAATTGAAAATTAAATGTTTATTAATTTTAGATCAAAAATATGGAAGATAAGATGGATGATTCGACAAATTTTCCCATTTTTTTATCTCAATCACCAAAGTTTATTGTTTTTTATGATTTCGTATTATATACATATCGAATCTTTTTTTATAATTGTAGCTTATTTCACATCAAACAAAGACATCTGCAGCTGAAGAAAGAATAGCAATCATCCAAAAAATAAAAGAAAAATATGAGAAACTGGCCAAATTACAAGAAATCATAAGAGAGAAGGAAAAAGAAAACGAAGACCTTATTTTAAAAAATAAAAAAAATAATAGCAAATTAAAAAATTTGCAATTAAATATAATAAATGATAATAAAAAAATTATATTAAATGTAGCTACACTTAAAAAATATGTTCTAAATTTTATTGAAATACAAAATCAGTAAATATCATTTTCGTTTTATTTCATAAATCACCAAATTTTTAAAAGATAAAAATTGGTATCTCTTCAAAAAGAGAAACTTTTAAATAAAATATCTCGAATTAAAAAAATATTACTTTTTCAATAAAGTGATTATCTCAAAACATTAATGTTTATTTCTCATATTTCATATTTTAAAATTAAATAAACCATTTTTTGAAAAATTACTAGAATCCGTAGAAAATTTATGAAAACCACCTCGTTTAACTTTGTCTCAATGATTAAGTACAATATTTATTTCTTGTGGTTTAATGAAGATATTAATGCTCTGCTCTATGATCCGATTCAATTATTGGATGTCACTAGTTGTAAAGACTCGAGGTTTTATAAAATATCTATTCTCTTAAACAGAATATGAGGTATTGAAGAATAAAAATAAGTTTTACGCTTGAATTTTTTGTGTTGTAAAGGAAGTTTTCAAGTTCATTTGGTGCTTATGCTTTAAGGGTAAACGGTTTTCTGTAAATAAAGTCAGTAGCTACATTTAAGATACTGGACTTTTACTAGTGATGAATGATATATATCAGTTTTAATATAGAATGTATAAAATAATTGTAATCTAAGAGGATTTTTGCACCGCCCTAGATTTTCTAGATATCCTACGAAATTACTTATAATTACACTTCGGAAACTATACAATTTTTCGGTTAAATGAGATGATGTATGACCACTTTATGATAATTTTTGAATTATATTTTATTGCGGGTTAATATAATACTGATTGCGCGATTCTAATTTATTGTGCGATTCTAATGTATATTCTAATATATATACCGTGTGATCTAAAAAAGCAAAACTTTAAATGCTTAGGTATGTATGAAGCAAAAAACTCTTTTTTAAAATTTATAAAAAATTACTAATTATTTTATATATTTTTAAAAGCTCTAAAAACGGAGCTAGTTAAGATTATATTCTAAAAATGATTATAGTTGCGTCTTCAAGGTTTTCATAAATTCTTTATATTCTTTTAAAATAATTAAATACTTTAAAGTAAACTAAATAGATATGATAAGGTACAACTCAATTCACTAAACGTGTACACGCAAGTAGTTATCTATTATTTATATATTACCCATATTATTGTGTCGGTACCGGTAAAATGTAATCCGAATTTCTACATAAATACGGTGAAATGCAATTAAAAGTTTTAGATTACCGGTCACGTACAAAAACCATACAAATTGCAAAAGTACAATTTTAAGGATGCGTAGGCGTCCTTTATAAATGATTTTTTAAATCTTTAGACATTATTTAGAACGATAACTTAGTTTTGGTTTTATTTCATTTAAATAATAACATTCATATATTTTTTTTTATTATTAGGTAAATTAGTGAAATCTGACATGTTCCATCACTTCTATATCAATACCTATTACATTTTTAGTGAAACTTTCAAAAAATAATTCAATTAAATATGGTTTACACAGGTACAGATTCCATGAGATTTCATGTGTACGCTAATGATAGAATAAGCTTATTCTTCCAATTAATCACTAGCGGCTTTTGAAATGTTTTGATCGCAATAAGACAATTTTTGTCACCTGAAGTCAACCTTTTATCTCAACTGTAGTTAATATATATCTTATGCTAGTGCTCAAACGTGTCGCGTTTAATTAAAATTATATAATTTGAAAATTTATATATCAAACTAAACATGCGAGCTCGAAATTTGCGAATTGATAAAATAGGGTAGTATAATTATAAGATTTCTTCACCAATATATGATCCGAATTCACCCGTAACTTATTTGCATCCTTGAAGTAATTGGTGTATTCATAGAATGTTTATAAATATTTATTTTTGAAATTAACGATGATTAAATATCAAAGTTGATGTTTAATTAAAGGGTTTATACAATGATAAAAATAAATATAGTTATTTTTAAAATTAACCTTGATTTTATTATTAAGAATGGTGATTTATATTAGGGGTTTATACAATGTTATAAATATCTTTATTTATTTTTAAACTTGATGCTTATGCTGGAGTTTTTTTAAAGGGTTTATACAATGATTAAAAATAAATATATTTATTTTTAAAATTAACCTTGATTTATTATCGATCATGGTGATTTATATTTAATTAAAGGGTTTGTACAATGATAAAAATAAATAGAGTTATTTTTAAAATTAACCTTGATTTTATTATTAAGAATGGTGATTTATATTAGGGGTTTATACAATGTTATAAATATCTTTATTTATTTTTAAACTTGATGCTTATGCTGAAGTTTTTTTAAAGGGTTTATACAATGATTAAAAATAAATATATTTATTTTTAAAATTAACCTTGATTTATTATCGATCATGGTGATTTATATTTGGGGTTTAAACAATGTTATAAATATCAATATTTATTTTTAAATTGATTTTATTGTAATCTCTATTGTTTCAAAAGTATAAAAGAGTTGGTAATATTCGTTTTCGAATTATTCTCAGTAGTTTTTCTCGTTTAAAGTGCTTATTTATTCGTTTCAAGTAAGTAATTACATTTTAATATTTGGACTTAAAAAATTAATGGTATTTTATAAATCATAAATTTTATTTACGGTAATCATTTTAATATCCTATTACAGTTATCGTATTATAATAAATTGCCTATCAAGTGATTATAAAGTTTTATCAAATAAGTATCAATTATTGTATTTTGTTTATAGTTATGGCTCGATTAGATGAATTAATTTGTTATATAGCCAGTTTTCTTAGAATGCTAACACCGAACTATGATGAAAATATTGCAAAACAAGGAATACGCGAATGCCAAAAAAGCTTAATTACAGTTAAAAACGCTTTGAAATCTGCAAAGACAATTCCCGTTAAACAGCATTTATTATCATGTTTAAATAATATTACATCATATCGTACGCAGATAAAAGCTATGATGAAGAAGAATGAGTTTAATAAAAATTATAATTATGTGCTTGACCGTGTTCGATGGTCTAATTCTGAATCTGCATTTAAAAATAGAATTACTAGTGGAATAATTTCTAATATTGCTCACCTCGATCCAATATCATTTTTGAACGATGCTAAGATTATATTTATCCGCAAAATACAAGATATTTTAAAACAAGTTGAAGCAGTAAAAGTTAATGCAACATTTTGTGGAGAATTTGAAATTATGGAAGGAGATAATTTGCTTAGTGAGTTAAAATATTTTACTACCTCAAATTCACCGATCTATAAAAACACTAAAATGGATGAATGGTTTGATCAGAAGGTTATAAACCCAATTTTAACAGAACTTGAAGAATTCCAGGAAGGAAATAGTGGATTTGCATTAAAAAATGTTATTAATTTAATTATTAATGTGAACAAGTATAATCCGCAACGAGTGGGTACTTATATCCCACTACCTCCTCAAATAGCAAAAAAACATGCCTGCATCAACGTTAGAAATAATGACAAATCATGTTTCAGTTGGGCTGTGATTTCGGCGCTCTATCCAAATGTACATAATACAGATAGAACTTCTTCATACCCACATTATTCGACTATTTTAAAACTCAAAGGAATACTGTTTCCAATGACAGTTAAACAGATCCCTAATTTCGAGAAACAAAACAATATTTCTATTAATGTTTACATACTACAAAAACAAAAATCTGATTTTATTACTCTTCCATCATATATAACCCAAAATAAAAAAGATCGGCATGTCAACTTATTGCTTATTTAAGATAACTATGATGATCAAGTTGGAAACAAAGTAAAATATCACTTTGTATGGATTAAAAATATGTCTAGACTTGTTTCAAATCAGCTAAGTAATGAGAAAAATAAAAAATATTTTTGTGATCGGTGTCTCCATTATTTCCGATCAGATGCTAAATTGCAAACCCATATTGAAGATTGTGAAAAAATTAATGAAACTAAAATAAAAATGCCCCAACAGGGACAAAACATACTCAAATTTAAGAACTTTAAAAACAAGGAGAAGACTCCTTTCATAGTTTATTCAGATTTGGAAAGCGTGTTAAAATTAACCAACGATCTAAAGAAACCACAGCTACACGTTCCAGCTGCTGTAGGTTATTATTTGAAATGCTCTTATGATGACAGTATTTCTTATTATTGATCATACAGAGGAGAAAATTGCATGCAATGGTTTGCAGATGAAATAGCTCAATTAGCTGAAGATATAGCAACAGTATTTTGGTGCCCATATGATATTGATATGACTGCTGACCAGGAAGCTGAATTTAGAAAAGCAACACACTGTCATATATGTGAAGAGCCATTTACTGCCGAAGATAAAAAAGTTAGAGACCATTTTCATTTAATTCCAAACAATAACTATAGAGGCGCTTCACATGAAGAATGCAACTTAAATTATCAAGACACCCATGTTGTTCCAGTTGTTTTTCATAATTTGAGTGGTTATGACGCCCACTTTATAATTACAGACATTGCGACCCAAATGAAAGGAACTATTGATCTTTTACCGATCACCAAAGAAAAATACATATCTTTTACAAAGCACATTAATGAGTATCCAGTAAAATTCCGATTTATCGATAGTTTTCGATTTATGGCTTCATCTTTAGATAAGTTGTCATCATATCTTGAAGAATTTCCTAATTTAAAGAGTCAGTTCCAGGAGTTACCCGAAAAAAAGTTTAATCTGCTTACAAAGAAGGGTGTAATGCCATATGACTACTTTGACTCTTTTGATCGATTTAGCGAAACATGTTTACCTCCAATTGACTCATTTTATAACATGTTGGAGGATAAGCCCTGCCCTAGTAGGATGTATCTTCGATCAAATCATGTTTGGAATCAATTTGCATGTAAAAATTTGGGGGAATATGTAGATTTATACTTGAAGACTGATATTATGCTTCTTGCAGACGTTTTTGAACGGTTTCGCACTAGCTGTCGCAAAACGTATAATTTGGAACCTGCAAAATATTTTACCCTACCTGGTTTCACTTTTGATGCTATGCTGAAGCATACAAATCAAGAGATTGAACTATTAACAGATATTGATATGTTTTTATTTGTTGAAAAAGGCATACGGGGAGGTTTATCTCAAGTTTGCTCGAAACGACGATCTCACGCAAATAATAGATATATGCCTTCCTATGATACCTCTAAAACAGACTCTTATCTAATGTATTTTGATATTAATAATCAATATGGCTATGCTATGTCCCAACCACTTCCATATGCGGGATTTGAATGGGCTGACACTAACATTGATGTGACCACAATTCCTGATGATGCTGCTGAAGGATATATGTTAGAGGTAGACCTGGAATATCCTGAACATCTTCACGACCATCATAAAGATATACCATTTTGTGCTGAACATATTAATCCAAAGACTAGTAAGCCTCCAAAAACCTGTAAAGAACTCACCAAATTAATGGCTACCCTTCATTCAAAAACAAAGTATGTGATCCACTACCGCACTTTAAAGCAAGCTTTAGCTCATGGATTGAGACTTACCGAAATACATAGAGTATTGAAATTTAAACAGAGTCCTTGGCTGAAGAGCCACATCGACCTCAACACTGAGCTACGTAAAAAGGCCACGAATGAGTTTGAGAAAAATTTATTCAAACTAATGAACAATGCTGTTTTCGGTAAGCTTTTTAAATAATTATATTATATTATTTTATCTAAATTTCATGTTATATAGGTAAAACTCTCGAATCGGTTCGTAAAAGATTATCAGTGAAGCTACTAAATAAATGGGAGGGTAGGTATGGGGCGGAATTCTTCATTAGTAAACCCGAATTTAAAAATTGTGTGATATTTAACGAGAACTTGGTAGCTGTTGAACTAAGAAAGTTGGAAATATATTTAAATAAGCCAATCTATATTGGACAAGCTATTCTTGATCTAGCAAAGACTACTACATACGATTTTCATTATGATTATATAACATCAAAGTTTGAGGAATGCTCCGCGTTGTACACGGATACGGATAGTTTGATATATGAAATTCGAAATCAAAATCCCTATGACGTCATAAAGCGAGATTGTTACAAATATTTTGATACATCTGACTATGAGCAGCCTAATATTTATAATATTCCATCGGTAAATAAAAAAGTGTTAGGTTTAATGAAAGATGAAAATAATGGTATTCCAATGACCGATTTTGTGGGGCTTAGATCAAAAATATATTTAACAAAAGTAGTGCAAACTGAAGCAGATATTAAGAAAAAAAGAAGAAAGCTTGAAGAAGAGGCATATGATGGGGATGAAATTGATGAAATTATTAAAAATTTTGGTGTTTCAAAAAAGGCAAAGGGAGTAAAGTCATCTGTTGTCAAGACAAAAATCAATTTTTCAGATTTTATTGACTGTCTAGAAACTTGCACAAAAGTGGTTACCCAAAATTTAATACGCTCGGAAAAACATAAAGTACATTCAATTAAACAGGAAACAATAGCTTTAAGTGTTCAAGATGATAAACGATATCTAATACCTGATTCCAATGAAACTTTACCCTGGGGACACTATTCGATTAAATAATTATTATAAGTTTAGTAACCTGCTTAGAATTAAATAGTTTTAATTTTGAAATAATAAGTTATCATTTTTTCTATATTTATAAAATTTAAATAGTATTCTTTTCATATATATTAGTTTGTAATTTAATAACATAATTGATTTAAAATAAAGTAGATAGAAAAATTAATTAATTACAAGTGGAATAGGCCTCCTGGGGATACCACAATAAAAAAAACGCGCCATAAGTTCTATCTCATTATATTACCTTTTATTATTTATATTTAATAATATTTATAGTAATTTTTAATATATAAGATGGTGTGGAAACGAACAAATACAATTAAACTCATAATTTTACTTAATTCATATCTGTTTATATTTTATAGCAGGTTCTTCGCGAGATTAATCGAACCGGATCATCATGCCTCAGAAATTACTCCTCAAAATTACAAGATTTCATCGATGGATAGTTATAATATTTTTTAAAAAACTACTTAACACGCAATTAATCTGCGTTTAAATGTAATGCAGAACATTTTATATTAATTTTTTTTTGAGGTTGCACAAAAAACATTATACATCAGTAATAGAAGCTTTCGTTGAATGAAAGTTATAAATTTCTTTTTTATTAGTGTATATTTTTTAAATAATGTTTTTAACAGGTGCTCAGTCTGATTAATCAGACCATATGACCGCAGAAATTATTTCTCAACATTAAAAGATTACAACGATTGGTAGTTATAATGTTCTTTTTATTAGTGTAGAATTCATACTATTTTTTTAAACTACTTAACACTCAATTAATCTGTGTTTTAATGGAATGCAAAACATTCGCTATTAATTTTTACTTTACCAATAGAGGCATATTTTTTTTTCGAGGTTGTTGATACCTGCACAAATAAAATTAAACATCAGTAATAGAAGCTTTTTATAAATTTCTTTTTTAGTTTAAATTTTTTAAATAATGTTTTTTTAAGAGGTTCTCAGTTTGATTAATCAAACCATATGTCATCGGAAATTGTCCCTCAACATTAGATGATTACAAGGATTGGTAGTTATAAATTTCTTTTTATTAGTGTAGAATTTATAATAATATTTTTTCATACATTTCTTAACACTTAATTAATCTGCGTTTAAATGTAATGTTAAACATTCGCTAATAATTTTTACATTACCAATAGCAGCACATTTATTTTTTGAGGTTGTAGATACCTAACCAAATAAAATTAAACATCAGTAATAGAAGCTTTCGCAGATTTAAAGTTATAAATTTATTTTTTATTAGTGTAGAATTTAAAATAATATTTTTTCAAACATTTATTAGCACTCAATTAATCTGCTTTTAATGTGTTTCAAACATTATTTATTAATTTTACTATACCATTAGCAGCATATATATATATTTTTTTTTTTTTTTTTTGTATAGCATTTGATGATCAGGGAAGATGCTGGGAGCTATGAAGACACAATGAAAATGATGGATAGCTATTACTTTTTGAAGATCCTTTTACGTAATCTAATTCTGTGACCCATTAAATTGATTATTAATAAAATGCATTGATATATCCTTATCGTTTTTTTTTTTCATTACACTCATTAAAATATGTTCGTTGTTTAACCTTCAAATACTTTGATAAAGGTAATTTTTATTTTTATATAGTGTTTAAAAATATCCGAGTTTATTTTGATTGCAGGTACATTGTGAAAAATATGTTTGATTTTTTAATCTTGATTATTCCTTCTTAATTAATTTAAAAATAGGTCAGTTTACATCTAAATATAATGTTTTTCTTTTTATACTGATTAAAAGAAGATAATAAGTTTCTCTGAAGGTAGTTACAGCTTGGAAATGGGAGAATTTCATTTTACCAATATTTTTACTTATATTTAGATTAATAATTAGTATAAAGTGGCGTTGGGTAATGGGTGGATAACATTTACTAATATGTTGACTTCTTTTAAACAAACTGAAGGTATGTACAGCTAGGGAATGGGGTAGTTAACATTTAAAGATTGAGGGTAGGTACAGCTAGGGAATGGGGTGGTTAACATTTAAAAATTGAGGGTAGATACAGCTTGGGAATGTGGTGGTTAACATTTAAAGATTGAGGGTAGATACAGCTTGGGAATGGATAGAATACGAGTTTACTTCCTTAAATCTCCTTTAATGAGAATTACAATTTATATAAAACACCAACCTCCCCTAACAAACGCTCCGAATGATGTATCCATAGTTCCGATGTTACTTCGATGACAAAAGGTTTTGAATTCAAAAAGTGTAACGTGCGCATTGACGGCGCGCTAGAAAACGATGGCCGCCATCTTGGATTTTCTAAGCGATTTCCCCACGTTAATTTACATAAGGAATGAGGGAAAATCCGTGTTAACTACTTACTCAAACGTTCCATCCAATAACCAAATGGAGCAAGATTTCAAATACTCTAAATTTTCCGGGGTGGTAAAAATCATGATTCTGTTATTGTCAACAATATTATTAATAAACGATCTAAAATCTAAACTGTGTATTTATTTTCAGTAATATTATTAAAAACAGCATAAAACTTTGTATTCATAAGAGAATCAGATTTTTAGAATATTTGTGGGATGAGTTGTCGTGGGATGAATCGTCGAGGGATGAGTTGTTGTGGGATGATTTGTCATTTTTTTTTCTAAGGTTTGAGTTGTCGCTGGGATGAATTGTCGTTTGAACGATATGTCGTGTCACGGATTACGATACTTCATAAATTCAGAAGTCATGTAAGTGATAGCATAGTTTACAGATTTTCACAATAAATAAAATTATGATCATGATTATTACAACAAAAATAGGTAATCAACCTACTTCCATCTAATAATATTCACTAATATTCCATTTGTAGTGAATATATTTTATTTAGAAAAAAATAGACTAACAAAATAAATTACAAAATAAACATTAATCGTAAAACAATTTATGTATAGCATAAATCCGAGAATGAATATGAATTCTGAATACGACTCAGTCAGTAGAACTACGAAATAATTCCGAGGTTCCATCTCGCCTTCCCTTCAGGCACTGAGAAGCGGCTGGGCATAAGACTGGTTGCATACATTACAGGGGAATCGGTCTGCTACACACTTAAATTTTCAATTTGCCAATATATTGTTTCTACGCCATTGGTAGAATAGAATTTGGCAATGAACATGCATAGATACAGTCGTATGGCGATATACCCATGTGATACCATTCACAATTCACCAGTATAGTACGATGATTTTACGTGAACAGAAATGAATCACCTTTTCCAATATTTTGATAGAGCCTAGTGTATTATTTTCTAAATAAGTTTTTGACTTTTTTTTTTTTGGTTTCTTTAACCATCATTATGGTTATTTGAGCTGAAAACAATCAATTGGTTTTGGGTGGAATGATACGTTCATTTTTTCTTCTCTATTAAAATAAAACAGGTTGCTTCGTAGGTATACATTTATTGCACACTACATTTGATCGCCAATAGAATCATCATTCGCCTCACTATCCTTAGATACATCACTATCAATTGCAAAACTGTTATTGTAATTGGTTACCTCTTCGTTTTCGATATTTGACTGGCTAGAATCCTTATTTGCTACGAATTCGTTTCCAGAATGTTGGAATGGTTCAGAAGCCCTTCATTTTACACTACCCAAACAGCATGTGTATGTACGACCTCTATTGTTTTTTAAAAAAACTTATACATATTGACAGAAATAACGGCAGGTTTTTACCATGGAGGTATAATACTAATGGAGATGCCATGAGGCAATTGTTTTGCATATGATACGTTTTATTAAAAATGACCCCACTGGGCGTGGCTTAAATGGTTGACTAAGCAGTGTTCTATTCAAATATAATTAAAGTCCGTATGCAGAATTACAACTTTTAAATGACTTACCTAAGATTTGTTTCAACATGATCGACTCGAAATTAATTTGATGACTATGGGATCTTTATAAGGTAGTATATCCCATCAATAAATAAATACGAATTCTTGAAAATATAATTTTAAAATAAATTGTATGTCATGACATGTATATCAAATTGTAAAATCTAAAGTCATAATTATTATAAACAATATTTTGTTTCCCTCGCGATGAGTTCAACCTTTTGTCTTCGCTAGAACTGCTACGAAAGGTTATCTAAATGATGACGGCAATTTAATGTGTATGACGTAATGAAAATGAAAATGAAAAAGATATGTAGTGCAAGTATGTCGCTACAATGACATTGCGCAATTATGACTTCTACACTATTTACTATTATTTATTAACCGTTTTCCGACCAAGCCAATGCCAAGACCATAAAAGAGATTAATATTATTATATTGTTCTGTCTTCGCCGAAACCGTCCGATATATGATCTGTGTGATCGAAAATCAACGTTCGAATAACACTGTGCATCAGATTTGTTAATCTCTTTGTGCTTTAAAACTAAAACCCGAACTACGATTTTTCGTTCAAGGACTCTCTTGTCTTGAACAAAGCTGCCAATGTCAAAATCTGACAATGAGGAGAATTATGACATCAAATTACCAAACCAAAAACCTAACCACTACGTGAATTGTGAATAAATATATTTCAGTAAAAATACAGCCGAGTTTGTAGAAAGGACAATTAATTTTAAATGTAAAACATGTAGGTATTTCTGCTGCAGATGACATACATTAAAAATATGACCCGCTACAGTCAAAAGTTTAAAAAGACCAAAAATTCAGCTAGGTATGACTTTATGGTTAAAAGTAGATGGAAGAAAACCATGATCAAAACTACTCTGTCAAAACCAATCGGAACTAAAAAGATAATAGTTGTTAGTTTTATTTATGTTTGAAATAATTAATTATATAGGGTAGGTACATATTGTTATCTTATTTTCATTTTCTACGTTTGCTAGCCAAATTGATGTAATATTGAACTTTGTGTGCTTACTTTGATTTGGCAGCTAACGTGTTGAAAATATATACCAAATAATATTTATTTATATAGTCATAATATTTCTTTTTAATGCTTACCTTTTTTTATCACACCTTGTATATATTTTTTTTTTAATTGTAGATTCGACTCTGCTCTCAGGGAATGGGTTCTATTTTTATATATTTTTAAAGAAAATTTTAATATTTTATATTACCTGTATTGTGATTGTCTATGGCGCCACCCTATATATCATTCAATTTAAAATATTGACAATAATACATGTTACAATAATAATAATACTTTATTAACATTATGTAAATGGCCCTGCATATCAAACAGAGAACAAATAAACTTTTTACAAACCAAATTACTAGGGTATATTGTTTTTTTTTTTAAATATATAAAACGAAAGAAAGAAAAACCTTGATCAACGTTTTTTTTTTAAAACAATTTACTTCTCTTCCCAAGAATATACTTTACCATACATCGATAGATGTATCTAACGCCACCTATTAGGCAATAGTGAAATTAAAACTTTGCTTGGGTAGAAAATTATAAACCTAAATTCTAATTAACATTCTCTGAACTAAACTCTGTAATCGATTCATAATGATTGCAGTGTTCATTCACACACATGGTTCGAAACTTGACTTGAATCTTTTACAAAATGGCAGAAAAATATGCACAAGCTTTGTATAACAGTTGTGTTATTCAGTTCCAATTTTGTTCCTATTATTTTATCAGGTATGTACTTTAATGAAATAGTTTGACACTTACACTTGTTGAATGGAAATCCTCTATTTCACAACAATCTGTTTTCTTCGTAGAATGTTCCAGTCCAAGAAACACAGGATACTGCTTCAAATTTTCCAATGAACAACCATGAAATAGGATATCAATCTCATGTCTCTGATTCTCATGGGCATATATTTTATTGGTATGTATTTCCGCAAATAGAATGTTTTTGACAATTAAAATATATAATCAAATGACATTACCTTCATTTTGTAACACTTTTACCTTAAATAGAATGATATATGACGGTTTTAAACTAGTTTTAATTAATTTTTCTTTCAGGTACTCCACATTTTATCCAAAAATTAAAATGTCTCCCGTTCGACTTCTCCTATCAACAACTTTTTTCTGTCTCCATGGAGACAAATTCCTATCCCATGAATCAAGATATCAAAATCAACTCTGTGTCATCACTGACATCAATTTCAACAGGATTTTACAAAAAAATTCATATACAGGATGTTATAAAAGATACCCTATAATAAGGTATGTTAATAATATTTAATTTACTTGTTTATTTGCATAAATTTTGTTCATGATAATTGTTTCTTGTACATTTAACAAGATTTTTTATAAAAATAACATACAGGATGTTATAAAAGATACCATATAATAAGGTATGTTAATAATATTTGATTTACTAAAAGGAAATATTATAACTATTCATTATCATTTCTTTTAATTATAATTTGTAGAAGTTCTGTTCTAAAAAAAATTTTCTTGAAGAATTATATGTTTTTGACAGGGCTTTAATTAAATAAAAACAGTACAATATATTACTAAAATTGCAAGCAAGTACTTACTAAAGATTTCTATAATTGGTACCTATGTATAATAAACAACAATCTCACAGATGCACAGCATACAACTATACAAATGGAATTATAGAGATAATTTATTTTAAAAATAGGCATTCAGTTGCGATTTGTGATTACAAAAAGAAAACTTTAACCACTTTTTCTGATCAGTAATGTTAGTGTTATAGTGAAAAAGTTTCTAGAAACTGGTGTTTTTAATCCTAATAAAGCATTGTGAATTTCCAAGAAAAGTGCATGATGAAAATTGTTTTGACCAAAATTTTGAATGTCATCCCATTTAAAAAGAAACCCTGTGGCTGTGGATAACATTTAACACAAAATCTTATCCTAAAAATAACTGTTTGGTTGCATTGGAGGAATAATTTCTTAATTGGTACTTTTTTAGGGTGCAAGGATGACTTGACCTTACTAAATTTAAACCTTTGTTATAAGTTGTCTTTTTGCTTTAATTTCTAATACACCTGTATCGTACATACTTGAAAAATATAAAATTGTTCAAGTGGGAAGTTTATATACAAGGTGTCTCATTGAGAAAGGGATACAGAACAACTGAAGAGTCTGATTAAAAATAAGACTATGCTTAGAATGCGAATATTCTTCATTTTAATTTTGTTAAGTTTCTTATAAGTTCCCAACAAAAGTACCTATATGATTTACTTAAAAAACATCAAAAAATATATAATTATAGTTGAAATAAGTGTAACGTATCTTATGACACCAAAAACTTTTGCCAAATTTGGTAAAATTAAAGGTAACTCTTCAGTTTTTCTGTGTCCCATTCTTAATAAGACACTACAAAAAAAATTTATTATTTAAAAAAATATTTATTGACCTTTAAACAACACTATTTTGTAGTTTTGATGTCTTATGCTAGGAGCTTTATTAACCCATTATCTGCCAAAGATGCGTTTACGCACCTTTTTATTCTAATTTTTTTTCTGATGTCATTTATGAAGTTGTGTGGTTTTCTATTCAAAAAATCGTATGCCAACCGTGCAGAGAATATGCTAAGTATTTTTATTTCCTTAATTTTTCTTTCCTTTTATTTAAAATATTTTTTTGAAAATGTGCCATTTTAAACTTTTTTACCTAGTTTCAAACAATTATTTTTTTAGCAAGCAAATATTAGCAAACTATTTTTTCTTCTGCATCACATAAGTAAAAAACATTTATTTTGATAGTACTGTAATTTGTTTTTACTTATATTTACAAATCGACTATCATATTGACATATATTTGTAATGGAGGCGTATACGCACCCTTGGCCGAAAACGGTATAACCATTAGGAACAAGAGTTGTTTTAGAACTATTGTCTGTGGTAGAAAATGCACATCAGCATAAAATATTTTTCGATAACTTTTTCACGTCCTTTTTGAAAGTTTGAAAGAAAATAGCTTTTTTGCAACACGAACAGTGAGAGATAATCGAACCGCTAAATGCCTAGTTGAAGATAAAAAAGCCATGGCAAAAAAGGAAATAGGTTCTTATACTTCCGCATTTGATCAAAACTTGCGAGTCCTTGTAACAAGATGGAATGACAATTCTGTAGTCACGGTAATGACAAATGCATGTAATATGTTACCATTCACGCAGACAAAACGCTATAACCGGAAGGAGCGCAAGGAAGTACTTATCCCTCAACCAAATGTAATCCATCAATACAATAAATATATGGGTGGGGTAAACCTCCATGATAACGGTATCTCCAACTGTCGCATCGGAATAAGAGGCAAAAATGGTGGTGGCCTGTTGCAAAATCTATATTATAGCGAATGAATCCAAAATGTCACAAATAAATTTTCTTTGTAATATTATTAACTGTTTTTGGCCAAGCGTGCGTATACGCACCCACGATTTTTTCTACAACAACTATGTTTAGAATTTTTGTTTTTGGAAATAAGTCTTAATTTATGCATTTTAAATAAAAAAATATTAATAAATCTTGTTTTACTTGTCTTGGCCCGTAATGGGTTAACTCTAGTTTTAGTGAGATATTTATAACATATTTATCAACTATGCACTTGATTAATAATATTCTATGATTATCCAACACAAACTGGTCCAAGTCCAAACTGTGTTGCATAATATTCGAAAAGACATTAGAATTTATGAATTCTTTTAAAACTAATGTGTTGATGATATCAACTGATATTTTTTTCTTAGAGTCTTTCATAATTTTTAATATTTTTTCACATTTTAAACAAATGTTTATTACATCTTCCGATGGATATTGCAAACCATTTTTATTCTTTATATCAATGAATGAAAATATAAACAAATCTCTAGTTTTACTTATTAAAGCATCTAGACATTGTTCACAAATGATTTTCTTTTTTAAATAATGAACAACATATCCAGAAATGTAAGTGATTATATATTTGAAAAGGAGGAGACTGGATCTGGTAAATAATCATGATCATTTTCAATAACATTCACTTTCTCAAAATCGTCAATATCAGACATTGCATATTCCTTTGAAGTAACATTTAACTGGCTTGTTATATTGCACTTTAAAATAGTTAATTCCTCCAAAGGAATACAATTTCCACGGACACTATCTCTTAATTCAACATGAACTAAAAATTTTTTATATACAGACTGAAATTGCCTGACTGTAGGATTATTGTTAAAACTTCCATGAGACCGTATTGAACAAAAAAATAATTCTAAATTGTCTTGTGAAATTTTGTACAAAGGCAAAAATTGTAAAAACTTATTTTCTACAATTGAATTATTATATAGTAATTTTAGGCTTGCAATGCATATTTTTAAACCTAGAAAGCCAGTGGATCTATCAGTTTCTAATAGAAGTTTACCATCAGCAATCAGCATGTGTTCTTAAAGTACTAATATATTTATCGACAGAGTCAAGAAAAATACATGTATTATTGTAATTATTTTCAGATAGTTTCTTAAAATTGAATTGCAAAAGATTTCGTGAATTCAGGATGTCAAACAGAATGTTAATTTTTCTAATAAAATTAATTGTCGCCCCAGCATTTTTAAAATCTTCAAAATGTAGAACGTTCGCACAAAAATCTAAGGCAGTTGCGACGCTTTCGCTAAATAGTTGGGTTGCAAGACGAACTTTCATTTTTTGTTTTTTAAAAGCTATATGTTGCGAGTTTAGCTTATTTGCTAAGTGGAAAGATGATACAAAAACTACTAGTTTAAGTTCCAAAACTACTAATTTTTAAATATCATTAACTTCGTAATATGTTTTAAATTATATTTATTGTGTATTGTAAACAAAGTCGGCAGGTTTTAAAATTAAGGAACATCAATTTAATGTTTGTTAATTTAATATTAATAATAATTCTAATGTGGTACATGAGCGGGCATATTATTTTATATCGTGAGGATGAGGAGGTACATAGCAGTCAGTGATGGCCACAAATCTAATTAAATAATAAAAATACATCACCAATATTTATTATTATACAGTATATTTGTAGATTATTCCCTTAGATATAACTCAATTTCTGGATTGCAAGAGAACCTTAATTCCTTTTAGGCGGTCGTTTAAATAATTAAAGTTAAATAACAAAAAAAGAATCTGAAGAAGCCAATATTTTAAGGAGACTCACCTAGTAGTGTCTGCGTTCTGGAATTCTTGAAGGGGGCCCCACACGTTTTCTTCTTGGGAAAACGGAACACCGACGAACAAAATAACAAAATATTTCTATTTTTCCTTGCGAACACTTCAGCGGATCATACGGTACTCGTCGGTTTAAAATCCAAAAAATGTCCTTTTTACAAACGCACAGATGTGCGCCGGCGCGAGTGATTCCCATTATATTGGCAACAAATAAATTAAACTATTTTGATAAAAATATTAAGGGTCACTAGCATCCAATTAATTATGAGAAATATCAACATAAAATAAATATTATAAATTAAGGAAAAAACGCGTAAATACCTAACATACTCCCACCCCAAAAGGCGCGTAAAAAAAACGTGCCTTTTCCTAAAAAAAATAACAGTTCATTAAAAAGGTAACAAAAAATATTTTATTGGAGAGGTCCCCGAAAAACTAAATATACAAAAAAAACTACAGACCAGGCAAGCAAATTGATCCTACTCAATAGGCAATGGACATAGCTTGACCAACGGTCTCTTAAGCAAACCATTAGGGGTTTTAACCGTCGCGACGCGTGCAATACCGTCAGCACCCGGATGAAATTGTACAATTCGTCCTAAGTCCCATTGCAAAGAAGGTAAATTATCATTTTTTATTAACACTAGCGCCCCTTCCTTTGGAGAATCAACAGATTTAAACCATTTACCCCTTTGTTGCAGGGTGTGTAAATATTGCGCGTGCCATCTACGCCAAAAATCTTGATGTAATCGTTGTATCAATTGCCACCTCGTTAAACGGTTGAGGGGCAGTTCAGTAAGAGTCTCATCAGGTAGAGCACTCAAGGGTTCAAGAGTTAAGAAATGGCCAGGGGTAAGGACTGATAGATCATTTGGATCTGTACTAAGCGATGAGAGAGGTCGTGAATTCAAAACGCTTTCCACCTGAACTAAAAAGGTATAAAACTCCTCATAAGTTAAAATTTGGTCACCCATGACTCGTTTCAAGTGCGTTTTTACGGATTTGATCCCCGATTCCCACAATCCTCCCATGTGGGGAGAGTTTCCTGGCAAAAAATGGTGCTCTATCGAATCTATGGCCGACACGGATTCCATGATATTTTTGAGCTCGTTATAAGCACCTACAAAATTGGTGCCTCGGTCGGAATAAAGATGCGCGCATCGCCCTCTACGAGATACAAATCGTCTTAACGCGGCTAAAAAGGCGTCACTCGTGAGATCGGAAGCCAGCTCCAAATGTATAGCCTTTGTAGCCATACAAACAAACAAACAAATATAGGCTTTGGTAACTTTAGCACCACGAAGCCTGCCCATAGTGATAGAAAATGGACCTCCATAATCTACCCCAGTGCGAAGAAAAGGTTTAACTTGAGAAATACGTATAGAAGGTAAGTTACCCATAAGGGGTTGTACCGGGAGAGGATTTGTCTTCCAACATTTAATACATTTGGATAAAACGGATCGAATGGCTCGACGGGAAGATAAGATCCAAAAATATTAAGACAGTAGAAATTGAGTTGTGCGCAAACCCGCATGTAAAAATAATTTATGATAAAAATTAATTAATATATCTGTCAAATGACATTTTCGAGGCAATAAAATAGGATGTTTTTTATCATAGGTAAGACTTGACAAGGAAAGCCTTCCTCCTACCCTTAGAATCCCTTCTGGATCCATAAAGGCATTCAATTTCTTTAAAGGTTTTGAAAAAGATTTGTTCTCTATTTCATCAGAAAAAACCAAAAGTTGAGTGCGTTTTACAAGAAGTTTTAAGGCAGTAGTTTTTTCCGAATAAGTCAAATAACCTCGTCGTTTATCATCAGTTGATCGGGAATTATAAGTAAATCGTAATATATATGCCAGAATGTGTTGAACTTTGGAAAACGACGAATAATTAGATAGCAAATCATCAATAAAGTTAGGTTCTACGGTGGCGGATACAAAACAAATTTTGCGTTCCTCTTCCTGTGTTTCAGAAAAGGACAGAGGATTAATGACATAATCAGAAACTCGTAAAAAGTCTGGGCCTTGCAACCAGAGAGAATTATGAACCATTTCTGATGAAAAAAGCCCTCGAGAGGCAGCGTCGGCCGGATTAAGATTTGTCTTAACATACGTCCAATTTGTTGCAGTTAATTTATCGCGAATATACGCCACCCTGTTGGCTACAAAAGTAGACCAACGTCTAGGATCAGAATTTAACCATGCTAGAACAATTTGAGAGTCCGTATAAGCATGAATAGCAATAATTTTAAACTGATCTTGATAAACCGATTTAATCCAACCAACCACTTTGGTTAATAAAACAGCGCCACACAACTCCATGCGAGGAATTGTGATTTTGTTGGTAGGGGCAACTTTTGATTTACCACACACGAAAAACATTTTTGCAGAACCTGTGTCATCGATAATTCTAAAGTACGCGACAGCACTATAGCCGCGCTCACTAGCATCACTAAACGCATGTAACTCAACATGCGAATCCGGAGGAATTTCAATCCTGCGCGGAATGCGCAAAGAAGATAATAGTTTTAATTCATTCTTATATTTAAGCCACAGTCTTAAAAGTTCATTAGGGGGAGTTTCATCCCAATCTAGGCGAAGTAACCATAATTTTTGAATCAAATATTTACAAAAAAAAGTCACTGGTGAAAGAATACCTAACGGATCAAATATTCTGGCAAGTTCAGATAAAATATTGCGTTTGGTACAAGGGCGATCGATAGGATTAACTTTATAAAAAAAATTATCATGTTTAGGATCCCACAGAAGACCTAAAATTTTGATTGTAGGGTGAATTTCATTCTCAAAAGAAAGCGGATTACAAGACACTTGATCAGAAGGAAAATTGTCTAAAAGTTGTGGGTCGTTACTCGTCCATTTTCGGAGCTCAAAGCCACCCGTGCGTAAAAGAGAGATGAGTTCATCCCTCAAGAGTTGCGCATTTCTTAAATCGTCACTACCACTGCAAATATCATCAATATATGTGTCTCTTAATAAAATACGAGATGCTTGAGGATACTTATTTCGACAATCTGTAGCAAGTTGATGTAACGTGCGAATTGCCAGATATGGAGCGCAATTAAATCCAAAACAAACGGTTTTAATTCTAAAATCTGAAATGTCATCGTTTGGAGAAAAACGAAACAATAAGCGTTGATAATCTCTAAATTCCGGAGATACCAATACTTGACGGTACATTTGTTTAATGTCCGCGGTAAAACAAACTTTATGTAAACGAAAGTTAAGCAAAATAGTAGCGATATCAGTTTGTAATTTTGGACCAACAAATAAACAGTCGTTGAGCGTTTTCTTGTTTGGCATTTGAGCCGAAGCGTTAAAAACAACTCTCACTTTGGTACTATGACTCTCTGGCCGAAGTACCGCATGATGAGGCAAATAAAAAGTGGCATTATTGTCTTTGGAAGGCTCAATAGCTTCCATATGTCCTAAATCTAAATATTCTCTCATTACATCACAATAATCTTTATATAAAGTAGGATTTTTTAGTAATCGACGTTCCATACTACGAAAACGTTGTAAAGCCAATTCGCGACTGTGAGGAAATAAGGGAGACGGTTCGCGGAAAGGAAGCGGTACCACATATCTACCTGATTCGGTTCTAGAAAAATTATTAACAAAAATTTCTTCACAAATTGTATCTTCGGAAGAAAGCGACGTGAATTCTGGGACAGTTTCAATATCAAAAAAACCTTTCATAGAATTATCCAAATTTTCAATGTCAGACAATTTAGAAAAAAAGGAATTGAGGCGGGGAGGCGAGATATTATTTATTTTACCCAATAAAACATAACCAAAAACTGTTTGTAAAGCGCTGGGACCCCCGTTCGTCCCTTGAACGTGGGTAGAGAGTAAAATTTGAGGTAAAATATCAGCTCCCAATAAAATATCAATGTCCCCTGGACGGTAAAAAGTTGGATCTGCCAATTCTAAATTATCTAAATGTGGCCACGAATGATTATTTATAAAAGTTGAAGGTAATTGATCACATATTTTCGGCAATACAAGAGTATCTACGCAAAATATAGGTTCCATTTTACCTACAGGTTTCATTAAAACGGTTACAGCCCCAGTATTCATTAATCGAGTGGTATCCCCAATACCCTGAATTGTAGTTGAACATCGACTTAAATTTAAGTTCAACCTTGAAAAACACTTCAGCGAAAGAAGTGAAATTTCAGAGCCGGCATCTAACATAGGAGGGAAATTTTCAATTTCCAACCAATAAGATTTCGCTTGAGCTCTCGGATTGGTGTAGCGTTTGACTAAAGAGTCATAAGCGGTTTGATAATTTTCAGCAGTAGCCGTTAAGCGTTTAATCAAGTCCAAAGGCGTACCTTCCAATGAAGATTTTAAATAGTTAAACTTTTCGACCGGTTTTAAAGAATTATTTGTATGCACTACCGCATCGAACATATCTTTGAAACTTTGAAAATCACGAACATCGCCCGAAAATTTGTTTATTTCAATTTTGGGAAGTTTGACATGCGAGGTATTCGGTGAAATCATACCAGATTGATTCGATAACCGGGTAGAAGCGTTTAAATCTGCTTCGAATAAATCGGTGTAAACCGCTTTTATTTCATAATAAAGATCATTAAAAGCAGTTTTCTCGGCATCTTCATCAGCTAAATTTTTTTCTTGGTCGGCGGAATACAGAGTTAAAATTGTTGAATGATATTTGTTAAACTCCTCGTTAATAAAGCCAACCGCGTTAAAACGAACTTTAAAAATTGTGCGTTTAGTTTTATCTGTTTTGGCAGAAACGGCCAACTTATGAATAATATTGATTTCATTCAAGCAACTTTGACGTAATGCAATATAACGACGTAATTTGTCCGCCATTTTAAATCAAATAGGTACAATAAAAATTAAAGTATTAGTTTTGCGGTACGCCACTGGTACAAAATCAAACAATTGTGAAATTCGAGTAAATTCCAACAATCGGAAAAAAAATTTTTAATTAAGCGAACGAAACGAAAGAAATGTGATAAATATACCTATGGTCAGACGGACATGCGTAAAAGAGTCAATAGATCAATTTGCGTACCAGGGACCGTGCTTCGTGTACTGGTCGGAACAATTCAAAATGGCTAAATAAATTACCGGCTTCTCCAAAAAATATTAAATTAAAAATTAACACAAATGGTTTGTAATTTTGCGTAAAATTAAGCGAATTTAATTCCCCACTATTTAACTTTTGATGAAAATCAATGATTTAACACAAAATTCCCAATTTTAAGCGGAAAATTAAATAAAAAAAAATAGATTTCAAAAAATTAATTTTCTAAAACTCTACCAAAAGCGACAAAAAATTCAAATCCGGCTCGAAGGACCATGTAGATTATTCCCTTAGATATAACTCAATTTCTGGATTGCAAGAGAACCTTAATTCCTTTTAGGCGGTCGTTTAAATAATTAAAGTTAAATAACAAAAAAAGAATCTGAAGAAGCCAATATTTTAAGGAGACTCACCTAGTAGTGTCTGCGTTCTGGAATTCTTGAAGGGGGCCCTACACGTTTTCTTCTTGGGAAAACGGAACACCGACGAACAAAATAACAAAATATTTCTATTTTTCCTTGCGAACACTTCAGCGGATCATACGGTACTCGTCGGTTTAAAATCCAAAAAATGTCCTTTTTACAAACGCACAGATGTGCGCCAGCGCGAGTGATTCCCATTATATTGGCAACAAATAAATTAAACTATTTTGATAAAAATATTAAGGGTCACTAGCATCCAATTAATTATGAGAAATATCAACATAAAATAAATATTATAAATTAAGGAAAAAACGCGTAAATACCTAACAATATTCATTATCAAAACGGTATAATAATAGGAAATTAGGATCTAATAAAAACTGCTTTTAAATACTTGAAATTTTTTAAATTATGTGTTACTTAAAAAGTTAGTCATTTAAGTGTAATTATAATTTGTTTTTTAAGTTTAATTATAAGTTGGTTTTTAAATTTAATTATAGTTGGTTTTTAAGTTTAATTATAAAGTTAGTAATTTAGGTTTTATTATAGTTATCTAAGTTTTAATATAGTTATTTGTCTTTATTATAAAGTTAGTCAAGCCAATGTTCTTTATTAAGTTAGTTATTTAAGTTTTATTGTAAATAAAGTGTATACTAACTAAACATTCATTTATTGTCGGAACAGCATTCTTCTTCAATCTGACCCTAAACTCACTCTTATCAAAAAATTCTTCCTTGAAGTGAATAGAG
Organism: Psylliodes chrysocephalus; assembly: GCA_927349885.1. Lineage (NCBI taxonomy): Eukaryota > Metazoa > Arthropoda > Insecta > Coleoptera > Chrysomelidae > Psylliodes > Psylliodes chrysocephalus. The sequence continues at coordinate 87,848,065 of OV651814.1, forward strand.
CACAACATGCTATTCGGTTTAGACTCAAATTGGTCTTTTCCCACAAATTTAGACCAAATTTTGAGATATTGTGGGTCTTTTGGAAACCTATAATAAAAAAAAGTTAAGCATTCTAAAAAAAATTCTAAATACACTCCTTATACTTACTTATGAAAACTTAAATTATATATTTTCTTACGCTCTTTCACTGAAGAGTTTTTACAATTAATTTTGGCACATTTAGTCATGATTTTTATACAAATTAATAAAAAAAAACACTTATTAAGATAGAAATAACGTCGAAATATTTAAATTTGAACAAAGTTCTGACAGCTCTTTGACAACTATGACATGACCACTAAGAGAGGGGGAAGGGGTGTCATTTTTTTTTGGCATCTCCATAGTATTCAACCTTATTGTTTTTTACCCTACATTGATACTCGTACTTTTTAAAATAGACGCGGCTAAACAGAGTACGAGGTAACTAGTCTTCTAGTAACTTTTAAGTTTTTAAGGTTGGTATCACAAAAGGTTGTACGATTGTATTCCAGTATTTATTGTGATGTAAACACATGTGTGCAATATTTAAATTTTTTTTAGATATAGAAACTTGCTGGAAGTTTAATTTTTTTTATTTGCGTAATTATGGCCGAGTTTAAATGTGATATGTGTAATAAAACATTTTTTGATAAAAGTAATTTGAATAGACATTTAAAATTAGTTCATAGTGTAAAAATTAAGAGACGCATAAGTGAAAAGCACCAACAATTAAAATGTGGGCAACGTGATAAGAAGACATTTTTTGATAAAAGTTCTTTATATAAACATTTGAAAAGTGTCCACAAAACATTTAGTTAGTGAACGTGCATTTAATGAAGAATGCATTGAATTAGAATTTGCCTCATTTCAATGTTTGTAAAATATTAAGTATAGTCGTTTTCTTACTCTTTACTAATATAATAATTTTTAGGAATGTGCAGAACAAGAAAACAATCCTGTGTTATTTTATAAACCACAAGGAATCATTGATCATGAATATCAACTTACCTCATCTGATTTCTGCCTCATTTTAATGAATAAAATTCAGAGAAAAGTTTGCAAAAAAATTGCATTGATGGTACACATAGTTCTTACTAATGCATATGATTTTCAATTAACGACACTAGTTGTAAGTGATGATCTTGGTGAAGGAATGCCAGTGGCATACATGGTTTCCAATCAAAATACTGAAATTTTTAAAGTTTTTTTTTAGATGTATTAGAAATGCACCTTGTGTTGTTTTAATAAACACTTTTATGAGTGATATCACAGAGACATATTATAATGCTTGGACGAATATAATGGGTGGAGTGCCTCATAGACTCTGTTGCTCTTGGCATATGGAGATCTAATTTGATAAAAATTGTGTGTAGTTGTAGAGAAATTTCGATCAAGAAACAAAAAGAATTGTATAAAACATTAAAAATTATCCAGACAACTTTGAATGTAAATGAATTTAAAAAATATTATAATGAATTTCTTATACAGCTACGTTCTGACCCTGATACTAAAAACTTTAGTGAATATTTTATTAATAACTATGGAAATAATTAGGGCATACTACTATAGAAAAGAGTTATGAATAAATACAAATTTGTACCTAGAAAGCATGCATCGCATTATTAAGTACGATTACTTGGAGGGGAAACAATTAAACGTTTGGATAAAAGTCTTCACAGTTTGATGCGATTTACACGTGACAAGCAGTGGAGAGGTTAATACTAACCATTCGTAAAATTTACGAATGCTGTAGTGCGTTTTAGGATTTGGCAACGATGTATAAGTCACAGTATTCTGACGCTGCGTCTAGCTTCATTAGTCGGTACAACAAACAGTTCTTGCAATCTGTGGTGGCGATCAGTTCAGTGCGTACGTGTGTTTTAAGCCTCGAATCGTAATTATTACGAAAGGTTAGTATTTACGTTACTATTATGTTGGAACATTTATATAATATAATTTTCTTATAGGTGTACTTGTAATATAATGTCAAAGCGAAAACGTTTTGAAGATACAAGACCATTAACGGATAATGAATTAGAAGCATTGGTGGTGTCTATTAACTCCTCAGATGATGAAGAAATACAATCTAGCGGTTCCGAATATGAAAATAACTTGGAGAATGATTTTAGTCCCTCTGAATCAGAATATGAACCCGGTGTATCCGATGCAGAAAGCACCGATTCTGACCAAAGTAAAATCGTGCGGCAAAAAAGATATAAACATAGTGAACCAGTAGCCTCTACTTCAGGATTAGAAACCCTAAAAATAAATGACTCTATTGATGGTAACGAAACTGAAACTCTAATAGAAAATTTTGGTGAACGAGATGAAAATTTGGAAGAAACAAATGAACAAAATGTGTTAGAAGATGAAAATCATAACATAGAAAATGAACAAATCGGCTTGGGAAAAAGTCTTAGGGGTAAGAATGGCCACCGCTGGTGTACTTCTGCTGCCAACAGAAGCAAGCGAATTTCAAAACGAAATATTATACATATAATGCAAGGATCTGTAGGAGATGCACGGGAAGCTCAGACGCCATTGGATGTTTTCCGTTGTTTGCTGAATGATTCTATTTTTAAAAAAATTTTGATCCATACCAATACAGAGGTAAGAACTAAATCTGAAAACTACAAAGTGTCCAAATCCACTATTTCCAGTACTAGCCCAGAAGAATTACATACTTTTGTTGGCATTCTAATATTTGCAGGGGTCCAAAAGGACAACCATTTGTCCACCAGAGAAATGTTTGATTACAAGAAGTCCGGGTCTATTTACAGAGCAACACTGAGTTGTGAGAGATTTGAATTTTTATTAGATAATCTGCGGTTCGATGACAAAACTACACGTGTCGAAAGAAGACAACTAGACCGTTTTGCACCTATTCGAGAGATCTGGAATGAGTTTATTCTAAATTGCAATCGCTCATATAAACCTGGCAGTTATATAACTATTGATGAGCAATTATTGGCATTTAGAGGACGGTGTCCATTTAGGATGTACATTCCTAGTAAGCCCGCTAAATACGGTATGAAGATCGTCATGTGTTGTGATGTGAGAACAAAATACATGTTTGCTGCTGAACCTTACATTGGGAAAGATACAGACACCAACGGAGTACCCTTAGGAGAATACTATGTCAAAAAATTGACTGAAAGTCTCCACGGAAGTAATCGCAACATAACAATGGACAATTGGTTTACTTCGGTAAATCTTGCGGACCAGCTTCTAAAGGCACCTTACAAACTGACAATAGTTGGCACTATGAGACA